>JAOXJL010000029.1:843847-870086 GCA_025762715.1 Corythoichthys haematopterus | reverse complement strand
ACGATTGTGTCCCACTTGTTGTTGATTCTTGACAAAAAATTAAAATTTTATATCTTTATGTTTGAAGCCTGAAATGTCGCGAAAGGTTGCAAGGTTCAAGGGGGCCGAATACTTTTGCAAGGCACTGTATTTTGATTGGAGCCACTAATAGACAAATACAGAATTTTAATGTAGTAAGAGACCACCAACCAGTGTATTCCTGAAGGCTCACGGTTCTTGATGGTCAGGAGCTGTTATCGTAGGGGTAGTTACCTAAAGGGAAGGGGTGAAAGTGGACTGGAACGGTCCGGAAAGCCATGTTTTGATCCTGGAAATATGATGGCAACTGTCAAACAGCTTTGTTTAAAAACAAAATGAAAAATAAAAAACTGAAAGGCTGCCACACATGTATCTCATCTCCCAAAAAAATAAAAAACAATCCACCAACATTGGATTTACATACAGTTGTGTTAACAACAAGCATAATAAGGTTTTTGTGCAGCATAATCTGTTTCCACCGATATCTGTTATTTATTTATTCCACGGACAGCACAGAGGTTTCACCAGCTGCTGCAGTTTTTAGAGTCTCACGATGACGAGCCACGTCAATGTGTGCATTCACGCAGCAAAGCAAACCCCGCCCCCCATATGGAAGAACAAAAGGGTCAAAATTCCATACCCCTGGACTCAGTTGTCCGTTCAATTGGCTGACGTTACTGAAGTGATCAGCAGAGATAGTTTGCTCTGATTGGTTCAAATGCGCGAAAAAAAAAAAAAAAAAAAAAAAGAACAAGCTTGTTGAATTGAAAAAAAAAAGGGCAATGCAACATAAAATCGGTCACATCTTTAAAAGCAAGGAAAAAGTTGAAGAGGCATATTTATTATATTTTATTTTATTTGTTTTGATTGGGAGGTTCAGAACATCTTACCTGTCAATGCGCACTTTGGACTTATTTTTTTGTTCATTTATGTTAGGCTACCTATTCATATCTTTATAATATAAAAAAGTCAATGTTTGCACGATGTTCAAAATACATTCCATTTCACTGTGCATAATATAAGTCATTTGTACTTATTTTTGTGAATGTATGTTACCTATATCTCTATTACCGTATTTTTCGGACTATAAGTCGCACCCAAGTATAAGTCGCACTAGCCCAAAAATGCGCAATGAAAAAAATATTCGTCGCATTTTGGGGGGAAATTTACTTGACAAAATCCAACACATAGAACAGATATGTCATCTTGAGAGGCAATTTAAAATAAAAATAGTGTACAGTATGATTAATGTTACATGATGCATGAACAACGAAATGCGAACGTGGCCGGTATGTTAACGTAACATAGCTTTTAAGAGTTGTTCAGATAACTATAGCATAAAGAACATGCAAACAAGTTTACCAAACCATCAGTGTCACTCCAAAACACCTAAATAACATGTGAAATGAAATAATAATGTGTTAATAATTTCACACATAAGTCGCTCCAGAGTAGTCTCACCCCCAGCCAAACTATGAAAAAATGCAACTTTTAGTCCGAAAAATAAGGTACATCCCCTTTTCTAATTGGCTGCAAACTTTCAGATAAAAGTATCCAGCTAATAAGCTTGTATGGCCACAAATTCCTAGAGGGTTCTCAAAGTACATGTATCAGAATTTCTGTGACATTTCAAATATCATCATTTGCTCTATTAATTCAACATAAATACTGTATAAGTGCAATTTTAACATTATTATTCAGAAAACCAATAAACTAAAATGTACTAAGAAACTTTTTCAATTATTTCTTATGGTGGATTTCAGAGGTATTTTATAAAGACGGTAACAACTACAACTCTTGTATTGGAGGCTGTTGAGTAAAAGTGTTGAGTGTAGATATTTGCATGACTTGTTGTGATGTTTGTTCTTGTGTGCATTCAGTTAGCTCAATATTCAGTATTCATTGGAGAAAGGCAGGCCATGTCCTGTCATCATAGCTGTTGTGTTACTCTTTTTGCCTTTAAGTACTGCAATTAAAATTGTGTAAATAATATAGTAGTATTTGTAATGATGTTTTAGTGAATGTTTGTGTAGTCTTGAATGCTGCTTTGTGAGGGAAAAGAGAAGTCTTGTGTTCTTATATGAAGAGTCTGACTGCTTTGTTGTTTTTAAAGGAAGGGAGGAGTCGATCGTCCCAGTGATAGAAAAAAGAAGCCATTTAGTTGTAGTTGGTTTGCTCACACTTGTCTCTCTATTATATTACTACAACTCGCATTCATTAGTACTACAAATCTTCATAACAATAATAAAGAAAGAGATCTTTCTTAATTGTGTGTCCTCTTTGGACACACTTAGCAACACAACCTTTTGATCTATTATTTTGTAATAGGCCCTTTCAGTCTTTCCTAATTCCTGGTCATTTCATTTTCATTTTCCCTCAGCATGTTCAACCACAAATGCCTGACTTTTTTTCCACACAACCTCCTAGAATTCCTAAAATAGAACTCAAACAACCATCCGTGCATGTTATCAGACAGCTGAGTCTAGGTGAATTTGCGGAGAGTTGTATATCGGATCAGTTTAATATACTTCGTAAAAACTTAATCTTTTATAGTCATCTAGTATGATCTAATTACCATTAATGATTGCTCATCTGCGTGCATCCCACTTAAACATAAATTATTCACATTACTCTATGCATTTCACCATCTCTGTTGTACTTTTTTTACATTTTGTGTTGGTGTGATGGACTGTTTTGCACTGCACCACGCCCCCCCCCCCCAAATGGTATGTGCTTTGTTACTCTCTAACTGTTCTGGGATCAACTAAATGTGCTACTATGTTGCACAGAATGTTGTGGAATATAGAGCCTGGCCCCAGGCTGATATGATGGCCTGAAGGGTTTGGGGGGGGGGTTACTGGCAACAACCACACACATATAATTTATCCTCTGAACAAAAACTGAAATGAAGGAGATACAGTAGTTGAGTCATGAAAATAGAGACATTGCCAAGGTAGCATATGAAATGATTGCTCGGTTCTTCTCATTTAATGATATTAAGCCAACCAGCCAACTCTCGACTCTCATTTGCTGCTGCTCATGTTACTCACCCACCAAGGCCGGCCTCTCTTTTAAAGTTGCAATACTACAATTTGACATGATGATGGTGATCCCGGGTGGACAGAAATATTGCCTTCACCTCACATAAAGTTAAGCGAAGACTTGATACTAAAACTATTCAATAGTGCCCAGCTATATAATGGAGTCTCTGATTTAATTAAATCCATGAGTTGATCCAAAGTTCCACTGTAATTTTGAATGCACTTAATAGAGAGACAATGGTTCCAAAGCTGTATGAGGACATTAGCAGCTGCCAAGTGCCTGTCGCACAGACGCCGAGGGAACACTCGCCTTCTCCCAGTTACTAAGCAACAGCCATCCCCAAAATTTTAGAGGAAAACAGGCACGGGCCTAACTTTGTCTTGACGCTTAGCCGCCAAGTGTCGGCCATATTATTCTGGCACCCAAATTGGATGTGTTAATTCCCGGCGAGTGCGTAGGTAAGGATGCCACTCTGTCCGTTAACGGGAAGTCAGCGTGCGTTAAACAAGTGTTAAGTTGCGATCGCATGCTCGTGCGGCGTGTGTCCTTTTTATTGTGTTGTGGATAACTGCAGCAATGCAGCAACACGTGTGTATAACACAATGCATGTGTGTGTTGAGCAGTTTGTCTGGGTGGTTTTGATTTCTTCTCTTCTTCTCTCCGTTCCAATGCTTCCCCCTTCTCCTATGCAGCAAGGACAAGTTTGGAAGGTTTGCAAAGTTTATCACCTTCCACTGATGAACCTCCTATCCCTTCCTCCTTCCCTCATCAACTCTTCGACGCCTTCCTTGTCCTACCCTTTTCCCCTTCTCTCCATTCCTGGCTACCTTTACTGATCTGTTGGTCCTCTGTCATTTTTTAATTGATGACTGTGGGCACCATTCACATCTGCCCTACTTGCCAAATTATCAAATTTGATGTGATGAAAAGCAGGAAAGTTGAAGGTGAATGTTACATTTTCAGTCATGATTAAAAACTCAATTTACAAGATTAAAACAGTTGTAAAAAGGGCCTAAATATTTAAATCTTAAAGTGAACAAATACATTGTATAAGACATGTTGGTTTGTTGTTCATCAGTCAAGTCACTGGTTGGTAATATTCAGTTTCAAGTTTTAGCTGATGGTGTTGCTACTTTGCTTCCCAGACAGATGAACATTTTTACATTTTAATGAACAGGTTCAATATTTAAGATTGATGACTTCAACCCATTCCAGATGGCAGTATTTTGCCTGTACAAACACAACTTTCTAAAAAATTTTGGAAACATCAGAGTAACTTCTGGTAAAAAAATGAGTTCTTCAAAATAAAAGCACATAACTATAAACATATTTTCCCCGCATTTTGTTATGGTCTATTGTGGCCTATTTAGCATATCACGAACATTTTTTTTTACTTTTTCATTGAGTGCAATTGCCAAATTAGCCATGATTGGGCAAAACAAAGTGCGAGATTTTCATGAGATTTTCTTTAGAACATTTAACTTGATTGTGACCATAAGGATAATCACAAATTAATAAAGTGAATGTGCAAAAAAACTGAATAAAATTAAATCATAAGTAACATAAAAATTAAAGTTCAATTCTCATTGGACTAAATAATGAACTGGTTACAAGTTTTGGCTGGACAGCAGTCAGTAAACTCTGCAACCTTTATTTCTATTAGTATATCAAAACAGTGTTTAACTGACAAGTAAATCAACACTAACTTGCCAGAATGTGGAACCTCAATTGAATCTATTTACCTTCCAAAAGTTTCCACTGTAGACATTAATCTAATAAATGTGATAAATGTCCCTCTCTAAAGCTTCATTTTAACTTTGTGTTCCTCGTTCTCCTGCAGCCCTTTAAGGAAGCAACCTTTTAGGGCTTAAGTGATGGAATCCATTACGCTTAAGTTACTTTCAAATCATTAAACTTACTGATATAAAAAAAAAACATTACATCCATAACATTGTATAGAAATGTAAAAATAAAATGATACAATTAAAGTTAAAATATAGTCATCCACTTTCAGTTAGGTGTTACATCAGTTGACATGTGGAGCCTTTTAAGAAGGCCAGCATCAGCTGCTAGTGGAGGCAAGACGAAGGTCTGTTCTGGTATCCTGGCAACAACCCTCCCTCCTCATCGCCACTTCGACTTATTCCCACGCCGTTCCTCCATTGGCTGCATTGTTCCCTCCCTTTTTCCTACCCTTCATCCATGCCTCCTCCCTTCATTCAGCCAGACAGCTTTATGCACTGTAGTTCTCCATGCCAATGACATCCTGCAGTAGTCATTTAACCAAATTGATGCTAAATGAACTACACGTGATAACAACATGAAGATGTTCTACAGTTGAGCATTTTGAGCTCTTGCATGTTTTGGCACACGACCTGTTTTCTGTACACAATCATTATGCCGAACTTAGGTGTTTCCATTGAATGTGGAATGTCAGTCATTGACTCAAAGTGCATGTGGGAAGCTCCTGTGCCATGACATTGCATCCACAATACGTCTGTCGTCAAATTGGATTTCACTAAGAGTGTTGCACAATCATTGGAACAGAGAAAAGAAAGCATTTTCTTTTACAGCCTGTAGCATCACTGCTCACTTGTAACAACATTTCGTGACGCGTAGTATTCAGATTGTGATCTCAGCAGCATGTGTGTGTGGTGGCCTGGAGAAAAATTTCAGTTCTGTCGGGTGGATTGAGATCAGTTAGCTATATGTTGACTGCAACTGTCACATCTTAAAAGCTTGTCTGTTGTCTGCTTGGCCGGCGAAAAGACAGTTTGCTTGCCCTGAGGAGAATAGTGCTTTTGTCTTTTTAACAATGATCAGTGTTGGAAGTTTTGTGTCCGGAGTATGTCAAAACACCGTTATTTTTTCTGGGATTTTGTTTTTCTGTTTTAAGTAAAAGTTAATGGTACTACTGTGCGACAGTTCAGTATACCATTATAGGAAGATATAGAGACTTGTACTGTAGGATGTTACTCTTTATCATTTGTAACCTTATTCTTATGTGTGGAGTATTGTCAGGTCAATTGGGTCCGAGACACGACATTTCTTTTTCTACTTACCTGGTGTGGCCAATCAACATATACATTTCATTTTTATATCTTGACTTTTTATTTTGTAAAAGAGAGGAAAATGCTATTTCAGTTCTTCATTAAACTTCACTGGTGATTACCATATTGCCAATTAGTGAAGTCAACATATTTAGCCTGTATGCTTGTGTATACTCACTTGGTCCATTTCACTTCATAGTTTTTTGCATAAGCATTATCGCATCTTATTTAGTAGATGGTAAAAATGAGCTTGAAGGT
The DNA here is from genome assembly GCA_025762715.1 of Corythoichthys haematopterus. Taxonomy (NCBI): domain Eukaryota; kingdom Metazoa; phylum Chordata; class Actinopteri; order Syngnathiformes; family Syngnathidae; genus Corythoichthys; species Corythoichthys haematopterus. The sequence continues at coordinate 863,718 of JAOXJL010000029.1, read as the reverse complement.
ATTCTTCCACTATTATTTCTGGTGTGTCTGTGTAAAGAAGCTTGTGTTTTTTCCTTATTTCTGCCGTGTTGTAAATCAAATACAGTTGCATATAACTTCTACTCAGCAGCACGAGTGTGATATTCTTCTACTATTTCTACGACGATTGTCTTTGGGTCCCTTGAAAGGCACAATATAAAGCAAATTAAATTATTTTTTCGTTTACTATCTGTCTGTCTTTTGCACATGCATGAACCACAGCTTGCTCACCATTCACGAAAACACTTCCCATGATGCATGAGCTCTCGTGCCCCACCAATCAGAGGCCGTTTTTCAATATGCGCACTACTGTAAATGGTCTTATAGACTTTGAAAACGTCATCAGTGTCAGACCAAGTATTGTATCACCCATTTTATTGAGAATGCATCTGTGCAGACTTGTGTGTACTTTGGCGAGGTTTATATTTCAGAATGCAGTTCGCAATGGAGTTTCTCATTTTTTATCTTTATTAACAAAAAGATAAAATTTGCCATACTTGTTATCGAGAAGCAATCACCTTCCTTCCATCCTCAAAAGTTGTTTTAATTTAATGTGCCAAATCCAGACTCACGGTTTACTCGTTTGAAACTGCTGTCTTTAGAAACGGTGAGACATCTTCTACACAAGTCAAACGCTACAGTTACACAAAGCGCTATCTGCTAGTGTGGAGGCTCAACAGCTGAGATTTCCATTCCACCTGAACATCCCAGGTTAATTTTTATGTAGGCCATTTTGGTCTTCTTGTTCATGTGGAGGACACTAAGTAAGATTTCTACTCCATTATTCGTGGACGGATCAGACTGAAATTTGGTAGGTGTATCCTAAGGATGTATGCGCATCGATCCTTGGAGCCCTAGTTCAGTTTTTTTCTCAGTGTTGATTAATTACATGCATTAATTGTGGACTTATTGTTGTATTTAGGTTCTGAGGTAACCAGTATAGAGAGCTAATTGGTCATAATTCATTTTGAACTTGTTTTTTTTACACATTAAGTCTTGCCCTTTTATGTATGTCTATAATATATTTGTTTAGGAATAAAAGGGTGTTCGTAAAATTTAATTTGTAGTAAGAGCATTTATCGTACTTCCAAAAATAGTATCTACTGTAGGTATTGTGTTGTAGATTGGAGAAAAAGACTGCTAGTTGTTATTCATGGAAGATAGGGCCTGACTGCGAAAAGTGAACATTTAAGAACTATCTACGCTCATTGAAATTGCGATGAAAAATAGATACATAGAAATGGAGGCGGGTGGTTGGGTGAAAAACTGCAAATAACCCAAACATGAACCGATTTTTTTTTCCTAAGATGCATTTGGGAAAAGCAAGGCATCTATTTTATCTCAAGTAGATCCTGCACAAGCATCGTTTGAGGGTTTATACAGTATCCGAGTTTGTAAAAGTCTACATTAAACAAACATGAAAGCCACAGACAGACATGCAAAACTTTCCATTCTTGTAACTTCAGTACAAAATGGAACGCTACCTAGTGTGAATTTTACTGGAATCTGCATCCAATGTATCGGCGCACAGGGCAGCATGTCCAGTTTGTGTCTGTTTCTTCATGTAGTCATTTTAAGACTGGTCAGTCACCCACGAGGATAATTCTCTTGAGTTTTATGCTGAGAGGAAGTCAGCTACTACATGAAATGGCATATTGGAAAAATAAAAAGAGTTGCTTCTATGCTCCTCACCTCCTGTGTCTTCACTTCCTCAGGCATGTGGAGACCCCAAGGCCAAGCCCTCCTACCTGGTGGACAAGAATCTGGAGTCTGCCGTGAAGTTTATCGTGCGGAAGTTCCCTGCTGTGGAGACGCGGAACAACAATGTGAGTGCGCTTGCAGCTTGATTAGTATCCTGAGGTGTCCATTATTTCAAATGGTTATAATCTCTATGTAAGTTACTTCCAGATTTTTGAAGAAACTGCTGCATTTTATGTTTATGTTTTTGTTTGTGTGTGTGAGGCAGTAGTAAAACCGGTGTTTGGAAAGACTGCGACATTTGCTCTTAAAAACCGAGTAAAAATTATACGAGTGTGTGAGTGTCATTACTTTGCTGTACCAAATGGTTCTTTAGCTTGCGGCGTGTGTGCTTTTGTAAAGCGTGTGGATGTGTTTATGTGTCTGGCTAACAGCTTTATTCGATATAAATGTGCAAAAATTGTCTCTTATGTTGTTTTTCTGTTTCTGTGTGTTTGTTTTGCATGCTAATCCTGGCTTATTCCGGACTTGTGCTTTTTGGTAAGTTTGTGTATTTCATTTGAGTTTTGTAGTACTGTAATTTGTCTGTTTCTTAATGTTTTGAGGCTATTTTTTGCCCATTTGCTTTGCTCGGCTGGCCACTTTTTTTTATTTATTTATTTATTTATTTATTTATTTTTTTTACGTTCTTTAGTCTAGTGCATCTACCAAGTGTCTGTGGATGCTTTAATCACCTGCTTTGCACCCTGTGTGCTAACAGTTTAATCTGCTTTTGGCAGGAGAAGCCAATCCCAGCGTCCATAAAAGCAGCAAGCATTAAAATTCATACCTACAGATTATTAAGAAACCTCAGTGAAGTTAACATGATTTTTTTTTTTTGGAATGTGTGAGGAATATCGTGTTTTCATTTTTTTTCTGGGCACTCCATACAGGAATGCTAGAACCCAGCTCTCTAAAACTGCCAATCCCAGCGTCCATAAAATCAGCAAGCATTAAAATTCATACCTACAGATTGTTAAAAGACGTGTTTTTTTTTGTTGTTGTTGTTTTTTGGCGGGGAATGTGTGAGGAAATCGATATGGTGTTTTCATTTTTTTCTTTCCTGGACACTCCATACAGGAATGCTAGAACCCAGTTTAAGAAACTAAATCTTAAAATTGTGCGACAATAGTTCACTTAACTTTTAAAGTTTGCCTCATACATTTTTCAGCCACCATATATCTTGTACATTTTGACAAAAATATATAGTAACCTATATTATATTAGTTTTAAGAATAATAGTGTTGGAACTATTTAATTCAAGGAAATGTTAATGTGTCCATTTTGAGTGGTTTATAATCACCTAGTTTGTGAACTAAAAATAATGTTTTTTTGTTGTTGTTGTTTTTCAGTCTAACTAAAATGAGTGTTGATGTTATATAACAGTCTATTATCATTTAGTCTTCCACAGGCGTTCTAATTTGAATACTCTGTGACGTTACAGCAACAGCTCGCTCAGTTGCAAAAGGAGAAGTCGGAGATACTGAAGAATTTGGCTCTGTACTACTTTACCTTTGTAGATGTCATGGAATTTAAGGTTGGAAGTCTCAACAATTTTCAGGTGTTGATTATGTTGATTGCTAAAATGAATGCATTCATACTATTTGACAGGACCACGTGTGTGAGCTGCTTAACACTATTGATGCGTGCCAAGTATTCTTTGACATTGTAAGTGCATTAATCACTGGATTTCATCTCCTGGTGCAAGTTTGTCGGACTTGACAAGACTGCGTGTTTTTGCCCTATCAAGACGGTGAACTTTGATTTGACCAAGAACTACCTAGACTTGGTGGTGACTTACACAACACTCATGATCATACTGTCACGTATTGAGGAGAGGAAAGCCATCATTGGATTGTACAACTACGCTCACGAGATGACGCATGGAGCCAGGTGAACAAAACACACTTAAAACTTGACGTACATTAAATCGCGGGTCTTCTAACCTGTGAGTTAAGTGGTGTGTCTTCTAACTTGTGTATCTCTTTGTGTTTGTTTGTGGCAGCGACCGTGAGTACCCCAGGCTGGGCCAGATGATTGTGGATTATGAGAACCCTCTAAAGAAGTTGATGGAGGAGTTTGTCCCACATGGCAAGGTACTATACAATGCATGTGACTAGTAGGCACACCACCACAATTTAATTATAAAAAAAGTACAAATTAAAATCAAATCAGATTTACTTATATAGCCCTTTACAAAAACCTCAAAAGGTCCCCAAAGTACTTTACCACGAAAAATATCGTTCATGATAAATAAAAGGCAGGAAATTATCATAGGATAATAAAATTGAGGTGAAGAGAGAGAGAGAGAAAAAAACGCATCACGCTAAAAGTCAAGACAGCAAATAAAAAACAATAAAACAGATAAAGTCTGAACACATTAAAACCCTTAAGAAATATAACTATATAAATCCGAAATTAAAATGTACTCTTTACTGTTGCTCCGTAGCTCTTACAATCTGCACTGTGCTTGAACTAGCCCTAGTATATCAGCAGGTTGGTAGCACAATTTTTGCTCTTTTTAAATCTGTCAAACCACTTAGCCTTAACTTGTTTTTCCTGTACACCAATCATCGGACAAACTCTACTAAGACCATAAATTCCCCTGAGTGCTCAGTGAAAATGGCTAGCTATGTGTCAATGCTAGCATAGAAGCCTCATTTTAGCATACTGTGGACTCCTTATATGCCTCACAATTCATAGCATTAAATTATTCTTTGACTTAGCCTTCTTATTCGATGAAATCCCTGGAGTGTAGGGATTTAAAGACACATCTTTCTGGATCGATACATTGATTGGTTAAGCAACAATCCGATCAATCGATTGAAACACCAAACCTCGATCAACATAGTCATCTTCTATATATGCCCTTTTTTCAAAAAGAATGTTTTTTGTTCAATTGTCTGAAATGTTTCACGAAAAAAATTGGGAAAAATGTCAAAAATTATTTGTATTATTTTATAGCTTTATGTGAAATGTAACTTATTGTGTTCGATGTGGATGTAATGCATCAAATCGCTCGAAGGCCCTTGAAGTCAAATCATGACTGACTATAAGAACTGTAAATATTGTATCGGAGTTGAAAGAAGCATTTTTTTTTTAATCATGTTGAAATGAAATTGGTGTTTTTCATCCCTATCAGAGTATTTAATAAAGTCCAAAGCAGCTAATTTAGTCCGCACAAGCAACCGAGAGCTTTATCTTGGCAAACTGTGGATATCCATTCTTTGAAAATATATCCAACCAACCATGGTTAAAATCGCTCTTCTACAGCGATACCTCCTCAGAAACGTAGCAATGCTATCGAAGTAATAAATCTAAAGGAGCGTTCAACAATGTACTCAGAGTGCATGCTGCTATACTTGGAAACTCAATTGTTGTTGGATAAGGAAATTCTAACACAAGTAGGTGGAGACTAAACACACTCAAAGGTGCAACATCACAATGACAACCCAGACCGCTAAGCAAAATGAATAAATGAACAAAGGAAGCATGATGCTAGTTAGTAGGAATGTGTATTGCCTCATATCTGGCGATGCGATTCGTGTCACAATTCACAGGTCACGACTGGAGTCGATCTCGATTAATCCTGATACTACATTTTAAGACAATTATTGCAATATTTGTATATCACTTTCGAAAAAACAGATCAAAATGGAAATAAGTACATTTATCACAAATTATTCCTGAAACCTCATACAACACTAAAATAAAAATGTTTTTGTTTTATGTTTGAACAACTTATGGCTTTCTTTATAACATTTTCATTTTTTAGTGCAAACCTGCTTTAGTCCAGACCTGCTTAAATACAGGATTCTAAATATTCCATGGCTCCGTTTTTTGCAGTCAAAGCCAAAATTTTAGATTTATAAAAGGACTAATACAAACGACCACGAGAGGGTGACGTACACAAATCTCTACTCGGATTAGTCTAATGTTGTTACTTCAGCAGACTGCAAGGCAATGCTGCTGCACACTACTAGCTGCTGGACAGGAGTAGAAGTGCAGCCACTGAATTGCTTATTTCCACCAAAATACCAGTGTTGTTTTTGGCAGCCATTTTAACTTTCGTCTTAGTCTTTAGGACGAAAATACTTATTCATAAATATATTAATTTTAAGTATTTCAAAATGTGCTCGTCTTCAAGTTTAAGTCAACGTAAACTCAGAAAAATTTTCATCTCGTTTTTCAATCAATTCTCAAAATGTTTTCGTCTATTAACTTCAAAAGTTTTAGTCCATGAATGAATAAATAAATAAATAAAGGTTTCCAACAATTTCGAATGAACATGACAGACGAGCTTTAAACTGTGTGTGGTAAATGATGTTATACTTGTATAGCGCTTTTCCACCTTTCAAGGCGCTCAAAGCGCTTTACATCGCCATCTACCTACTGGTGACGCAACACCAGGAGCAATGTGGGGTTCAGTATCTTGCTCAAGGATACTTAGGCGAGTTCATCAGGGCAGAGAATCCAACCCACAAGCTCTGGGTTGGGGGACAACTACTCTACCACTGAGCCACGCCATCCCACTGTAGAGTCTACAAGGACATCACCATTTTCATCGTGATAATACTAGTACATACTCAGCAGGAAAACAGCACAGTATTTGCAATTAATTAAACTCACCTGGACGCCACGAACTGTATGTAACATTTTTTCCAAGAATTTAAGAAGACACAGTCACCGCGCTAAATGCTAACGCGAATGCTATGCTAACGCGAACGCTATGCTAATGCTACAAGTTAGTGTGTGATGATCTCTCAGCACAGACCTTTAAAGGCTGAAGTAACATTGCATTGCAATTGCAATTGCAAGATAAGAAAACAAAACTTACCAGGCAAGACTGATACTTGTTTCACAAAATGAGCCTGGAATGGGCACACGCTTAAGCCTGTGTGTGGGGTGGGGGGGGGCACGTCACATCATGAGTGACACAAACAAACACTACTAAATGCGCTCTAACTACACATACAATAGGAAAATACCACACATTGTGAATTTATGACGGAAACTGGCAAATTTTCATCTGGTTCTCGTGTCGTCAGACGACTGGCAACTGTCTCATCGTGACGTTCGTCATGAAAAAATTTGTTCATTGACGCAATGTTTTCGTTATCGTCATCTTTGACAAAAATAACACGTAACGTAATATCGCGATATTTCTCAGAATCAAATTTTTCTTATTTTTTAACACCCCCACTAGTTAGCCTGTGAAAATCTATAAATTAGCAGTGTCAGCAGGACAGGAGGGAAAAAAAGTAGTGGTTTATAGACCCAAAAGTATTGTAATCTGGCAAGTACAAGTACAGTATTTGGATTTGATAAATTGTCGATTTTGAATATTCAATATTCCTAGGAATTGTAAAACCATCTGAGCTACAGTAAAATTATGTGGCCCTTTTCATCCTTCTGCTGTGAAATTAAATAAGTTTGTCACTAGTAGACGTCCAATCTGTTTGAACGGAAAGGGCTGTTGGCCCTTAGAGTTCAAAAGGATCCGACGTCTATCACTGTCATTAGCCTCTGAGTTGATGTCAGCTGTATTTGTGGCCCATTGAGGTTTCGTTTTTATCTGCTTGTGTAGTCTCTGTCCGACGCCCTGATCAGCCTCCAGATGGTGTATCCCAGAAGGAATCTGTCGGCCGACCAGTGGAGAAACGCCCAGCTGCTCTCGCTCATCTCTGCTCCCTCCACCATGCTCAACCCTGCACAGTCAGACACTGTGAGAGACCAAATCACAATTAATCTTTTTTTACATCCTTTCAAAATGAATTTATGAGAAGATTAGATCATAGGAATGTCTCCTTCTCTTTCTAGATGCCCTGTGAATATTTGTCCCTGGACGCAATGGAAAAATGGATCGTTTGTAAGTAGCGAGAGGAAGCATTGAGAAGTTTATGTTCCCGCTGACCTTCCTGATCCACTTCTTCTTGTGTCCAGTCGGATTCATCCTGTGTCACGCGGTGCTAAACAGCGACGCAGCAGCGTTGTCGTTGTGGAAGCTGGCACTGCAGAGCTCCACCTGCCTCTGTCTCTTCAGGGATGAAGTCTTCCACATCCACAAGGCCGCAGAGGATCTTTTTGTCAACATCCGAGGGTAAAACGGGATAAAGGGAAACTCATATTAAATCCAGTTAGAGCTGTGCGATATATCCTTAATTTAGGATCTCTTTGTGTGGGAATATTTTTGCGATGTAAGGTTTGATTTCGGATTTTCATCAATGTTCCACTTTGTGTGTGTGTGTTCCAGGTACAACAAGCGCATCAATGACATCAGAGAATGCAAGGAACAGGCCCTGTCTCACGCGTATGAGCACACTGGTTTCCCAAATGCATTCACATCAATTTTTTCCCCTCACACTTACCAAACAGATTTATTGAGTCGCCTACTTTTTTGTATTTCCATTTCCTTTCCGGCATGTGCGACCTGCTCATCTCATCTCTCTCGGGGAGTCTGACTCAGATGTCTCGCCCTTCTTTTTTGTCTCTTTGTTCCCTCTTCGGCTTCCCCTCATTTCATCCTCTGTACTTAATCTGTCTGCCGCTTTCATCTTTGTTCTCATTTTTGCCGCCATGGCTGTCATTTACTCACTTTGGTGTCTGGCGAGGATTGTCCTCAAAGTGTCAAAGCGGCGTGTAAACTGGTGGCTGGTACACGTTCCCGTCCTCCGTGCTGACTTCCTCCTTCTGTCTACTTGCTCCACAGAGGCTCCATGCACCGTGAGCGACGCAAGTTCCTCAGGTCCGCCCTCAAAGAGCTAGCTACCGTTTTGGCGGACCAACCTGGATTGCTGGGTCCAAAGGTAGCTTAGGAATGCCATGTTATATGCAGCTAAAGCTGTCTACTCCTGTTCTAAATTGGTTTTAAAAATCCCAACATTTTATATTGGAAGATCTTTTTCATATGAAAACGCTGTCCTTGTAGGCGTTATTTGTGTTCATGGCATTATCGTTTGCCCGAGACGAGATCATCTGGTTGCTTCGACACGCCGACAACATACAGAAGAAAAGCACAGACGACTTCATCGACAAGTAAGAACGGTCCTACTTGAGCACACGCGTCCACATCGTTATGCAATCACATGCAACATTTTTTTGCGATTTACATTGTGTTTGCCAGACATATTGCAGAGCTGATCTTTTACATGGAGGAGCTGCGAGCCCACGTGAGGAAGTACGGTCCAGTCATGCAGCGATACTATGTGCAGTACCTGTCTGGCTTTGATGCCGTTGTACTCAACGAGCTAGTGCAGGTAATTATTCGTCTGCACTCGTTCAAGAGTATAAGTCGCGCCGCTAAAACATGGGGGAAAAACTAGGGGTGCACGATATCCATTTTTTGAAACCGATACCAATATCGATAACTTCTTGCTCCTCAAGGCCGATACCTATACGATAACCGATAATATATATATATATATATAATTTTTAAATGTATATTCACCCGAGTTTTTGAACACATGTAAGTCCAAAATACTACTGGTGGATTCAGCATAGATTTGCCTTTGACCTAACCAGAATTTTTATGATGACATGAAGATGATACAAAGACAAGAACAGTTTTGACTTCAAATAAAGTGCCCATATGTATTTTTTCAAATAAATATAATTTGAGTCAATCACAATCGGTCAATATCATTGACGATGTGTTCCCCTAAAAAATGAGCACTGAACTAAAACAAAGATAAACCAAACAGGTATTGTGCTTTGTCACCAGATAAAAATTTGGTGCAACAGGAGACTTTTGTGGTCTTGGCCCATGAAACAACTTTCTTAACTTGGCAATTATAGGACAGCAAGCCTAACAATAACCAAAAGGTCTCTCAATGACTTACTAACTTATAACTCACACTGTAAAATGCAAACTTTTGCTAATTGAAATAGTAAGGTTAATCACTCAGTGATGGAAAAATACGGCCTCGAGAACAGTAAAAAAAACTTTGCATACTGGCAAAACAGGAGTGGAAACAAACGCACGCATCCTAATCCACCGACACCGTGGCAAAAGCATTATACGGTATATTATCGGACCGATAAATAATCTTATTGGATTTATTGGGATAACGTCATAATTCCTATTATTGGACCGATAATTATCGAACCGATAATTATCATGCACCTCTAGGAATTATTGGGATGACGTCATAATTCCTATTATTGGACCGATAATTATCGAACCGATAATTATCATGCACCTCTAGGAAAAACAGCGAGTTATACTATGAAAAATATGTGTTAACTTTCCAACTTTCCCATTAAAATCAATCAAAAAGCCAGTAATTATTTCCAGTCTCTCCTAAAATCACCATTATTGTGCTACTTGTTTGGATGGGCATGAAAAACCAAGAACGTAAAGTAACAAAAATAAAGTTTTATTAAATTTAATCACATTTTTATTTGTCTGTTGCATTTGTGAGACATGAATGAGACTTGCTCCTTGCAAGTGCTCTTATTTTCTATTTGTGTGATGGACTATTTTTTTCCCTTCAAGAAATGGTTGTTATTATATCAAAAAATTGAACTCATATGTTTGCTCACTTGTAAATCATCGTAGCAATGTGTTAGTTTCCAACTGGGCCTATGTGTTTTATTGTCTTCCAGAACCTGTCTGTGTGTCCAGAGGATGAGTCCATTATCATGTCTTCATTTGTCAACACTATGACCTCGCTCAGCGTCAAACAAGGTAAACGCAGTACAGTTGTCATCTTGAAATGAACCGACTGTCCATGAAATATTTTGTTATTGAGTGTGATTTATGTTTTTGCAGTTGAGGATGGCGAAGTGTTCGACTTCAGAGGCATGAGACTTGATTGGTTCAGACTGCAGGTTTGAAATAGTTATTTTCAAGCGATATGTCATGAATTATAGCAATGGTCCCCAACCTTTTTTGCACCATAGACTGGTGTGATGTGGGCCTTTTTTTTCCCCACAGTCCGGAACTGTATGCCATTTAACATTATGGTTCGCTACAATGTATGACGCTCTCAGTGCATTTGTTTTTGTTGATGTGGTGGCCCTCACTAATTGTTTCTGTCCTTCGTGCTTGTGCTTTTTTGTTTCAAAAATTCCAAAGGCTCAACCATTATTCCAGAGTGTTTAGTCTCTATGTCCCAAAGCTGCTTTGAAGGCTTCATTACCTCGTTTGCTAACTTTTGGCCACATTTTGGCAAAGTTGGCGTAGTAAAAAGCTGTCCAAAGACGCCTGTTCTTCAGTCATCTTCACTAGCATTTGGGCTTATCTCCGGGAAAAAAAAGCTGATGTGCCAAGTCATATGTCATTATTGAGGACAAGCGCACATAGATATAAAAAATAGATGCTAGCTCCAATTGATTTCTATGATTACATCCTATCCAGTTTTATTATTATATCTGTTGACTACAAAATGACCGGAAGTACCCCATCCGCCATTGCTGAGGTGTGCCCCCCCCCCGCAGCACACAGCCAGCAGCAGGCAGTTACTGTTACTGTTTATATTGACTGACGCTGGGTTGCTACTGAGGTTTGTAAAGACCCCAGTAATGGCGGCTCCCACAAGAAGGTGGCGTCCACATATCTCTATCTTTGACAAATCAGTAGAGTAGGAAGGCAGATTGGTGTGTCAAAAGGCACAGGCCAGAATGCGGTCATTAATAAATGATCATTTCTGTGTGGCCCATTAGCATATGCGCCACAGACGCCTTGGTTGGGGACCACGGAGTTAAAATAACAATGACAGTGTTAGTCAAAACATTAGACACGGTTTCATTTAGTAACGTTGGCGCATGTATCCAAACCTTTGACTGTACTTGTATAATTCCTTAGTTTTACTCAAATTTCTCTTTCAAATTTAAATGAGTAAAACTTGTTCAAAACCTGAACTGTTCAATTCTTCAATTTCATTAAGCTAGCTTCAGTAACTTCCAGAATACTGGGGGAACACCCTGTATTTGATACCTTCATGGTAAATGGTCTAATTTATTTACATTGTTGTTGGTGTTAAAGCTGGCTTCTTTGTGCAGGCCTACACCAGCGTTTCCAAAGCCAGTTTAGGTATCGCCGACCACAAGGAGCTGGGCAAAATGATGAACACCATCATCTTCCACACCAAGATGGTGGACTCGCTAGTGGAGATGCTGGTGGAGACCTCAGACCTTTCCATATTCTGGTTAGTTTATTGCCTGTACACCAAAATTTCTTTCAGTGATTTTCAAAATATGTCACATATGTGTGCAGTTTCTACAGTCGTGCGTTTGAGAAGATGTTCCAACAGTGCTTGGAGCTTCCCTCGCAGAGCCGCCACTCCATCTGCTTCCCTTTGCTTTGCACACACTTCATGTCCTGCACACATGAGCTCTGTCCTGAGGAGGTTAGTGTGTGCGGATACACTCCCAGTAGGCTGAGAAGGGTATGTCGCATCTGTCTATGTCATGCTATTTTGTGTCTTTGGCTCTCTCCCTGCAGCGTCACCACATAGGGGACCGCAGCTTGTCATTGTGTAACATGTTTCTCGATGAGATGGCCAAACAAGCCCGGAACCTCATCACTGACATCTGCACTGAGCAATGTACACTCAGTGACCAGGTAGGAAGATGCATATTATGTGAATGATCATGTTTCAGTGCCATTGATGGCAGAAGATGTCCAATCTATTTGAACTGGAGAAGGTGGCAGCGAATGATCGCTGCGAACCCTCCAAATTCAAATGTGTTTACCGCGTCAACGCCAGCCAATGAGTTGGCATCAAATATGGTTTACATCAAAACTATTCCACACAAGGCCGCAATGGGTGGACAATTTCATTTCAGCCAAACAAGACTGCACCTTTTCACCAATTTAGTGTCTTCCAAGTTAGGTGCTGCTTGTTTTAGTATAAACCTCATTGGCTAAACTGTCTGTGCTGGATCGGTTTGAACAAAAACCAGGACCCACAGCGGCCCTTGAGGAGCGGTTTGCAGACCCTTGGTTTACATAATTGTAACAATTTGAGTGAAAGAAAAAAATGAAAGCAATGCAAACTACTGATTACACATTGGAAGCATTGTTGCGATGCTTAAAAGAGATTCTTTTTGTGCTTTAAGGATGTTTGATGGGTCTGAATTCACCTCCGTAATAACATCCTCTATCTTCTAATTGTTTACAATACAATAAGTCACAAAGAAGACACTAAAAGTCCATATGCTGTGATGAGATTTCATGGCTGTTATATAATAATGCCTGCTGTCACATTACTGTAAGGGTTTTTTTGTTGGCGCGTGACGTGAATAGCCTCTTAGGTTGATGTGTGAGCTCGCGCGCAAACCAAATCACCGCATTAAGGATTGTTTACGGCCGACCTGACAATCTTATTCCATCTGTCCGAGCGACCCTTTGTTATTTCTCTGCGCCGGCAGCTGCTTCCTAAACACTGCGCCAAGACCATCAGCCAAGCCGTCAACAAGAAGAGCAAGAAGGCCACAGGAAAAAAGGGCGAGCCAGAGAGAGAGAAACCGGGAGTGGAGAGCATGAGGAAGAACAGACTACTGGTCACCAAGTAAGCAAACGCCATTCTTTGTTTTCACGCAAACATTATTATGCTCTTTCTAAACCTATGTTGGGTTCTTCGTCCTCTTCCTTCAGTCTGGACAAACTGCACACGGCGCTTTCAGAACTCTGCTTCTCCATCAACTACGTTCCCAATTTAGCGGTGTGGGAGCACACGTTCACGCCGAGAGAGTACCTCACTTCGCACCTGGAGATCAGGTTTACCAAGTAAGGAATATGTCACCTTTGTAAACTGATGCTGTGGGAGTTGCTTTGACAAAATGTCAGAAAGACTGATAAAGCAATGTAAGAAATTTGATCCAAGAAACAATGTGGCTGTTCCCCATTACGTCTTGCCTGTTATTTTGAAAATATGCATTTACAAGATAATTTGAGATTTGATTAAATTTTGAGAGAAAATATATTTTTGGTTGAGCACTAGCAAACTTGACTTAACTCCAAACTTCACTTAGCCAAACTCATTTATAGTATTTTCTGTTACATACCCCGAAGAAAAGGAAATTATTTTGCTCCGCCCCACTCTCCGCCGTGACTTTAGATGGTATACTTTATTTTTCAAAAGTTCAGTAAGACTCGTTTTCATTGAAAAACCTCAAGCGACTTAGGTGCGTGATTAGAGTGTTATGGCTGTCAGTGACGCTTTAATTTATTTGGCTTCATTCTGTAAACTGCCAGAATTTTTAGAGACTGTAAACGCTGCGTTATTTCCTCGTCTCCCACCGTTGTCACAGTGAGGGCAGCGCAACATATGCTTCACTGTCGTCAAAAATCCAACTTCTTTTCCCCCTTCAGGTCCATTGTGGGCATGACCATGTACAACCAAGCTACTCAGGAGATCGCCAAACCCAGCGAGCTGCTGACCAGCGTGCGAGCCTACATGACAGTGCTGCAGTCCATCGAGAACTACGTCACCATTGACATCACACGGGTCTTCAACAACGTCCTACTGCAGCAGACGCAGCACCTGGACAGCCACGGCGAGCCCACCATCACCAGCCTCTACACCAACTGGTGCGTCTTAGGGCATATAGTTATGTTACTGTGTCATCTTGAGTTTTGTTGGATTTGGATTAAAATTTTAATGCTTTGTGCAGAGCTAGTTTTGTTTTATTTGGATAAAAATGGACAGATTTCGTTTGAAATGACAAAGGTGCTTTATTGGTCACCTTTACAAGGTGCAATGAATTCCTTTGAAACACTTTTTTAAACCCTGTGTAGTAGGGAAGCTGACTATTTTTTGTACTTTAAAAATGAAGAAAAATACAACCTCGTAAAAGACATCCACACACGTATGTAGACATCACATTTGGGATTATGTAGGCCACAATATTAACATTTAGTATAAAAATGTGACACTACATAGCCCTGCCTTTTTTTAAAATTATAAATAAATAAAACTATGTCTTAAACTGAATTAAAATGAACTATGAATCATATAGGTCCAATGTCTGATAATAAAAGCATTTAAAATAATATCGTGAAAATATAGACATAATTTTTGCTGCAAAAATATGCTGACTTAAAAGTTAATGTACAAACCTGCAACCTGCTAGATGTTACATTTGTTAAATGAGCAAAGACCATTTGCATTCATGGTGTACCAATAAATGAACAAATAAATGAAAAATAATGAATTATAAATCTCATCTCTTATAACTCATGCATTACCAGAAAGAAATAGTCACCAAGTAATAAAACACAGAAACACAAAAAGTAGTAAAACACATTATATATAATTAAAAATCTGTGCAAAAGCCCAGCAAAATGCATCTTTGGAATTGTCACTCATTGATTAGCATTGTCTGGACTGGTCATATAATTGCTTACTTGTAAGCTTTGTGTTAGCCATACGTGTTATGGCAGTGCTTTATTGACACTTTGCACTTGCCAGGATTATCTCAAAGACCATGATCAAAAAACTGCAGTATTTTGAGTTGAATACTAAATATAGTATTATATTATTGACACTTTTTCCATAACTTCAGTTAAAGTCTCTTATTTTTCGCCAAATTTACATTTGGAAAACTTTGAAGTTGTTACATTTATCATTATGAAAACATCCGGTGGGGCATCACAATAAAATTAGCCATAATATGTTAAGTCCACAACAGCATATATCGATATCGGTATCGAGTTTGATATCGGTATCGAATTCTTGGAGTTGACAGCATTGGGGTATTGGTTAAAAATTCCTTATCACACATCACTGCTATGAGTTAATCAAATGTTAATAAAAACATTGTTTTTAACTCATTGACTACAATTGACAATGATAGACGTCCAATTCATTTAAAATGGGAGGACTGTGGCTGTGAAGGGTCTATCTTTCAGTGCCATTGAGGGCGCCAGACATATAATGCACTTTCAATGGAACAGGCAGGCACCGATCATTCAACCCCCCCCCACACACACACACACACAAATGGATTGGACGTCTAGCACCGTCAATGGTAGCCAATGAGTCAAATGACTGTAAGCAATTTAATTGACATCATTCCATGGATATGCAATGCCAATTTTATAAGGGCATACAAACAGCAAAACATAGTGAAGCATTTCTTTTCTTTTTCAAGTGGTGCCCACTCAAATGATATTTGCTGTTGTCGTGGAAACCGACATTGATGCCAGTTATGAAACTGTTGCGCAGGTACCTGGAGACGTTGCTCCGGCAGGTCAGTAACGGACACATCGCTTACTTTCCCGCCATGAAGGCCTTCGTCAACCTGCCCACGGAGAACGAGCTGACCTTCAATGCGGAGGAATACTCCGATATCTCTGGTACAGACGTCTCCACCGCTAAAATTTAATAAGATGAAGGAAATATACATATATATTAGTGACTTTCCTGATCTGCAGAAATGCGTTCGCTGTCTGAGCTGCTGGGGCCTTATGGCATGAAATTCCTTAGCGAAAGCCTCATGTGGCACATCTCCTCGCAGGTGGCCGAGCTCAAGGTATGCGACCATGCGAAGGACAGTTCTGAGTTCTGAGCCTTGCATTCGCTGCCAACCTTTGTTTATGTCAACAGAAATTAGTGGTGGAGAACATGGAAGTGCTGACTCAGATGAGAACCAGCTTTGACAAACCCGACCACATGGCGGCGTTGTTCAAGAAACTCACTTGTAGGCACTTTTTTCTTCAGCACAAATGACACTGCTGTAGTTTGGTTGTTTGTCAGAGTGACTTACGTTTTTTTCTTTTTTGCAGCTGTGGACAGCGTCCTCAAGAGGATGACCATCATCGGAGTCATCCTCTCATTCCGCTCGCTGGCTCAGGAAGCACTGAGAGACGTAAGAAACGCAAAGACGAGGACGTGTGCAGTCACATTGATGCTGACATGCTAGCGGACGAACAACAGTGGCTACGTTTATATGCAGCTAATAAGCCTTTCATTATTGAGTTTTTGCCAGTAACCAAACCAGGTTATGTAAGGCCATGTTTACGCGTTCAGAAACCTTAGCGCAGTAGCCAATACCTCTATTGTGCATTCCAGCGAAATGAGTAAGTGCAAATTGGTAAATATAAGCCAGTGTTTCTTAAAAAAAAAAAAAAAAGGGGGGGGGGCAAAATAGCTGTCATCAGACCGTTTTAAATGCAAGTACTATTCGAGCCAATCAAATGCGAGTATCTCAGATCACCTACTCGTCATTCAATGGCCACCCCTTGAAGTATGCGCGCCAATGGACAATGTACCTGTATGCTTAAATGGACCCAAGAAGGGCATTGTGTGTCCTTCAGACGGCGAAAGGAGAAAGACAGCGATAGATTGAACAGGTACACTAGCTATAAAGATCGTGGTTTTTTTTTTTTTTTTTTTTTTAAAGCTACTGTTTCAAGTAAATCGGCGTTTACTACTATGTGCTGTAAGCAGTGTAATTTTTTGGTGTTTAAACAGTATTTTCTGCATTATCAAAGGCTTGAAGTGGTCCTCGGACTTGTAGGCTCTAATAAGCCAAAATTGTTCTCTTTTACTAAAATATATTATTAGAAACATATATTATTGCCATTGATTTAAAAAAATATATATTTTGTTCTCTTTTACTAAAATATATTATTAGAAACATATATTATTGCCATTGATTTAAAAAAAATAAATATTTAGTACATGTTTTGACCTACAGAGGGCGCCATGTCTTACGCACGCAATGCACGCTGGGGGTGATGACACGGTTGGCCAGGACAGGAGGATTAATGTGCTAGCTAGAAAGCGAAACCAGGATGACGACTGACATGATTTTGTCACATTCTGCTGCTGGTCGGATTTTTTTGTTACAGAGATGTGGGATGAGTTCCCAACGTCGTACCTGCATCCATTTCCAGCTCATCAGCAGTGTCTTTAAACCGCTGCTAAGCGGCTTGCCGAGATATTGACTTGCTGCCATTTGACAATTTGTATATCCCTTCGTTGTTAGCTGCATCATTGCCTAGTTTTTTTTTTTTTTTTGGTTTGTCTGCCTCTCACCGCGACTTTCCCTCAGGTTTTTTTGTTTTGTTTTTTTATTGGTCCCGACCAACTGACACTGACCTTTTTTGTGTCTCCCTTTTTGCGATCGCGGGTTTTTTTGTGTGTGTGTTCATTAAACCCTTTTACGCAATCCCTATGTTATTGTTGTTTGCTTACTGTCTGAAGTGAGCCGCGTTTTTTGAATTCCATGGTCAAGCCAGCCGCACTTTTCAGTTGCGTTTCCCTTTTAGATTTTATTGCACAGACAGACAGCGCATGTGGGTTGCGATTGCTTTATGAGGAAAATCATGACCCCAAAGTCACGCGGAAGGATAGCCCTGTGGTCTACGCGCTTGTCTGTCGCAAGGGAAACACCGGTTAGAATCCCACTGGAGACTTTCTTTTAATTACTTTTGCTGCTCGTTTTGTGAGATATCGACAGTGCTGTCCTGCTCATCACTTTTCCGTTCGGGTTCAAATTGGAAGGGCAAAACCAACGACATGTTTATGTAGCTAACAAGTGACACTGTGGAAGTACGGCAGCGCTGCCCAGTGATGAGACTGCCCAGAGTGCACTGCGTCGTCAACAACAGTGCCGAAAATTCCGGTGATTTTGACATTTGAACGGTGACGGTCGGTCAAACAGTTTGGGCTGTGCGGCGCGGCAAAGAAACTTTGCCTTTGGCTTGCAAAGCCCCATCTAACAAGTTAGATTAATACCAATGATCTCCTACACAGGTGTTATCGTGCCACATTCCCTTCCTGGTCAGTTCTGTGGAGGATTTCAAGGACCACATTCCAAGAGAGACAGACATGAAGGTACTTTCGCCACTGTCACTCTGATATGTTCTATCAAAATACATGTGCGTCTGTGCCCAGGTGGCCATGAACGTCTATGAACTGTCCTCCGCTGCCGGTTTGCCTTGCGAGATCGACCCGGCCCTGGTGGTAGCGCTGTCGTCGCAAAAGAGCGGTAAGATGCAAACACGTAGAGCCATGCGGGCTTCCTATTATCAACGTTCTCTCCTGGTGTGCATAGAGAACATCAGTCCAGAGGAGGAGTACAAGATTGCATGCCTGCTGATGGTGTTTGTGGCCGTTTCCTTGCCAACGCTGGCCAGCAACGTGATGTCACAGTACAGCCCCGCCATTGAGGGTACGTATTCATTTCTCTCTTGACATTTTTCTCCCCTACCTTCTTTCTATACAAAGAGGTAGCACTTGAGTCGAGACACGTTTGGAGAAGAACGCAAATATTCAAGGACGTCCCTCTCACGTATTGACTTGAAAAGGAAGAGCGAGACTTCGTGTTGCGACTGCGGCAGAGCAGGCGTGGGCAAATGTCATTTACTGCTCCAGTGGCACGCGGCGCCAAACGCGATTGATTCATTACGCTGCCGCATACCTCCACGTTGAGGTCACTCCACTCAGCGGCGCTAATTAAAGGTGATTATTCTAAAAAGGCTGAGCTGAATAAAGTTGATTCTGTGACAAAGGCAAAGGCGTCGTGACGCGAGCCTCTTGATGGACTCATTGAGACGCGCCGACGCTAACAACCTTGAAATGAAAGGCGCCGTTGTTAATAAGGGCCGCTGGAAGAGGATAATGACTCGTAATGGGCTCTATTGTTAGTATGCGGGCGTCGCGTGTCTGGAGCACCTCAATATCACATACACACTTACTATGTATTGAAATGTCACTTAAACTTGGTGTCAAATACTTGAATGCCATCCATCTTTTGCTGTCAGAATGAACACATTGGGCCCCTCTTCGGTGTTACATCCTAAACCTGGGAGGGGAAAGCTTTTACAAGCGCAGCCAGCCTCTCCCAGTCAAAATGGATTGGACGTCTATCATCGTCAATGGCAGTGTATGGGTTAATTATAAAATAACATTAAAGCTGTTAAAACAATAACAATTACGCATCTTAAAAAATAGTCCTGCAGAATAAAATGAGATACGGCAGTTTGGAGAGACAATGTTTTGGCCACATGGGTGTTTTGGAATAATGATCTGCATTTTGAATTAATTTGACTATGTTGGATCAGTTTCTTTTATTATTTTTTTTTTTAACATACCTCGTTTATTATGACAAAGCAGCGAACAGGAAGGGGTTATGGGGGGACAGAAGAAAAGAAACACAAGAGA
>JAOXJL010000029.1:801907-812234 GCA_025762715.1 Corythoichthys haematopterus | reverse complement strand
TTATCTTTCCATTCCAACAATAATTTACAGGAAAATATGGCATATTTTATAGATGGTTTGAATTGCGATTAATTACGATTATTTTTAAGCTGTGATTAATTCGATTAAAAATTTTAATCGTTTGACAACCCTAAAAAAAACACATACTATCATTAAAGTACAAACTGTATGTTAAAAATATTTAAGAACAACATTTTTGAAGAAGAGTACCGGTAATAGTGTTAAAAAAGGGTCATCAACACTGAACTCAGACCATCAAACCCTAAGTTTTGTTTTTATTATATAATTTTACTTCTAACGCTTAAAATATTGTTAAATATTTCTTGAACATTTGGACGTCAATTGTTTATCAATGAAGCCCTTTAGGATGTTATGATTATTTTGGGCTAAATAGATAACCTTGATTAAAAAAAAAAAGTCTACTGTGTTGCAAAAAAAAAAAAAAAAAAAAAAAAAGAATTCACTAGTTCAGTCAAATACAACAAAAAAGATCACCAAACCTTAAGTTTTGTTTTTATTATATAATTTTACTTCTAACACTTAAAATATTGTTGATTATTTCTTGAACATTTGGACATCAATTGTTTATCAATGAAGCCCTTTAGGATGTTATGATTATTTTGGGCTGAATAGATAACCTTGATTAAAAAAAAAGTCTACTGTGTTGCAAAAAAAAAAAAAAAAAATTCACTAGTTCACAGTCAAATACAACAAAAATGAAATTTGTGCTTTCTTTTTTACTGATAAATGGAACACTTTCACACGTACCCATTCTCCCTCCTTAATGTTAAAAAAAAAAAAAAAAGCAAAAAAATGCAATGCATTTTATAAAAAAATGCATTGCGCTAGTGTGTGTGAGAACGCGAGACTTAGGTGCACATGTGTATCTCAGAGCGTTTAATCACCAGAATGCTGTCAGATTCAGCGTCTCGCACAAAAGCAGGAGAAATTAGCACCGCGCTTACATTCATTCAGTACATTGCCTTCATTCTCACATTTCTACTTTCCTCAAACAAAAAGCTCACTCGCGCCATATTTTCAAAACTGGTGCCCAAGTGCAGTGTGCTTCCATTTGGCTGTTCAACCACTCATTGGCTCATTAGAGTTCATCAAAGTTTATCCAGTTAGGACAGTAAGAGACATTCGGCTCAAATGGCTGCTGAGTGAGCTCAACACTGCCAATCATAAAGGAGCCCGTGTGGGATGCCAGCATGTTAATAACAACAATATTGCATATTAGATATTTTCCCCCCAAAATAATAATTTGATATATCAGTTCATTCCACTTGCAGGGGTAAACAATAAAAATCTCAATACTGTCATTTGGAAAAACAACAACAAAAATATGGCAACTAATTTAGGACTGTTGCTATGGGAACAAAAAAAAAGAAGAAAGCTGTCTTAATACCTTGGCAACCACGTTATGGCAAAATACTGTCGGTTGAGTTTTATGTTTTTTAATCAAATGGAATTAGGGTCTTGCGCTGAACATGATCATGTTGCAGTGCCATTGACAGCAATAGCGGTCCAATCCATTTGAACTGGGAAGGGTTGGCAGCGTACCAGTCCAAAATGACTGGACGTCCATCGCCGCCAATGGCATCTGAAGAATTAAAACATTTTTGGCATTTCATTTGGTTAAACTGAGTACTGATTAAAAGCGCATGGCACAAATGCACACCCAATTTGTAAAACTCACAATAAAAGATGACGAGCCATTTTAAAATATATACAGTTAAAGGAGCCATATGTAAGAATTGCACTTCAATTATTTATCAAATACCCCTAATATTTCAATATTTTCCCATTTTAAAAAGGAAACGCTGAGGACGCTTTAGTTATTATTCCGATTCTGTGTTTACAATGGATGTCCCGCCCTTCACCAATCAGCCAGATACAAGATCAGTCTTGTATCTGCATCCAGGTTGCCTGAGCTCAATAATCTAAAGCAGGGGGTCTCCAAACTACCCCACATCGGGCTGAAGTGGGTGCAGGATTTCATTCCAACAAACAAGTCAACAGCGTTTCACCAATCTGGTGTCTTCCAAGTGTAATCAGTTCAATGCAGTCAGGTGCTGCTTGTTTAAGCAGAAACCTCATTGGATAAACAGTCAGTGCTTGATCAGTTGGAACAAAAAAAAAGGACACGCAGCGACCCTTGAGGACCGGTTTGGAGACCCCTGTTCTATAGGCCAAGGCTGCTAAAACCAGTCTGAATTACCACCTGAGGAAAAAAGTACTAGTTACGAATCTCAAAATCATACACAAAACATATGCATTGGCGATTAAAAGAGGAAAAACTGGACGGCTTACGCCAAAGTTGCTTGACTTCTTGACAGAAGTTTTCCTATAATACTGCCATGTATGTTAAAATGACATTTGGAATATGAACACAGTGGGCTTGCTTGTGCTACGTTATTTAGCATGTGTGTCTATTGGCTGGGACAAAGATAGCGTCTTTACGCGTCTACATATGTCACTAATTAAAATTAAATGGATAGGAGGGAATAAAATTGTCTTTGTGGATGCTGTCAATGTATTAACAAATGAGATATTTGTCAGTGCGCTTGCATGGTGAGGAAAAGTAGTCCTCCCCTCACTCCCATGAAAGCGATAATTTGTGCGGAACTTTTATATGGGTGTTTACTGATGTCACTAAATGATTATTTATTCATGACTTTATCGTGCTCGTTTCATTTTTGCTATGTAATAGAAATGTTATAGACTAAATACATCTGCTCGACATTCACATAATCATTGCTAAAATTAGTGTCTTTTCTGACTGAAATGCAACAATGGTATAACCATTCGTCATACAGAACGCAGTAAAAGTAGATTACGAAGCACTTATCTGGCAACCCAAAGGTTGTGCTCTTCAATAATTTGATCCGGGTTGGGTTTCAGTACCATTTTGGTCACCAATCTCAAATATGGCTCCTTTAAAATGAACTCAAGGATGTAGTGGGAGATGGTTGGCAACCATTTTGTCTCCAAGTGCCACTGAGGTAAAACCTGAACAGGGTGTTAAACTTTCGACAAATGACATAAATTTGCTCTCCTGTGGTTTTTAATTTTGCAAAAAGAAATAACTATATATTTCATTAGTTCCATTTTGTGATATTTTTGTTTGGGTGCTGTGAGATTTTGGGAACAGCTGTTTTAACAGATTAACATGCAATCTTTAAAAGTAAGCAAGACTTAACTGGAATGATTTGCTAGTACCGCGCGCGAGTCCCTGTGAGTAGAACCATCAACCGTGTGATCTTCACAGCAACAGACAAGCCGTAAAAAGACGTAAACAAAAACGACATAACATGAAGTAAATACGTTTTTAAAAGTTTTAAAACTATTGTTGGTAACAAAGTGGCATGAGATTGTACTATAGTTAAAATCCCCAAACTGTACCGTGTGTTTGTATTTGTTTCCTGCCTCCCCTCCTTTGTCTCCTGTTGAAAGGGAACGCAAGGAGAGGAGGAGGTGGTGGACGGAGGAATCTTTGGCTGTAACGTTACGCATCGGAAAGCGTTGTCCAGCAGATAGTGGGTCTTTCTGTGAAGCTGTGGGGAGGGTACGTGTTAGTCGAGGGTGGGGGACTGGAACACATTTCACAGAGGAAAAAAAGCTGCTGAGGGTGCAATTTAAAACAATAAAATAAAAAAAAAAAGGAAAATAGAGCGGGAATGTGCAAAGGAGGGTTAACGGCACACTGAAAAGAAAATCGGGACAATAACTTTTTTTTTTTTTTTTTTTTTATAAATAGTCTAATTTGCCAAATGCCAAAAGAAGTGTCATTTAACTGAAATACAGGCCTTTTTTCTTAAACGATAAAAGGATAAAATTATTTATCCCATGTCATGTTGTATGAGACCCTACCTTCTGCCCGTTGTTAGCTGGGATAGGCTCCAGCATCCCGGCGACCCTTTTGAGGATCAACGGTTCAGAGGATGAATGAATGGTTAATGTATGAGAATAAAAGAAGATTGTGATTTTTTTGTGTGTGTGTAATTTCATGATTTTAACTGGAAAAGCTTAATGTTGCACATGATGAGTTTCTGAGGAAATAAGTTGACATTATGAGATATGTTTCTATTTTTCCCGAAAAAAATCTGAATATATTTTGTCAAACTTGAAAAAAACTATTGAATATGTATTAGATAAACGTTTTCCATAATTTTCTCTATCCAGAGAGAAATAATATTTCTTATGGAAAACTCTTTAAAAAATATTTTAGGAGAACAATGTCCATTTTTTAAGAAAATTCTGGCACATTTGAAGAACGGCAACCTGACAGAAAAAAAAAATAAAGGTCATTAACAAAAACACATTTTTTTAAAGAAATAATACTCCCGAATACTGTTTAAAAAAATAACGTTTTTGTTTTTAAAAAAACAAAATTGAAATAATTTTTACGAAAACAAAAGCTTTTGTGTAATGTTCTCCTAAAAACAAAAACAAAAACAAAAAACAACTGTATTATCCTTGAATTTTGTAATTTCAGTGTGTCATTAAAACTCCTGATGAGCTGAGGTGGTTCTAAAATGAAAATTTCCATAAAGCCACAAAACGACCCACTATCCACCTCACCACCGTGCTAGGACTGAGGCGTGCGTGCGTGCAATACAGTCAAAGTCGAGCACGTCAACGAGTCAAATCATCTTCGTGACGTCGCTCCTCCTCGCCTCGCCCTTCCTATTGCCACGTGCAAGATGGCGGCGAGGCAAGGTGGGGCGGAGCTTCGCGAACAGACAGACGCTTAACGTTTACAGTCAGTCAGTCCTGTCTGTCTGTCTGGCTCTGTGTGTGGCTTGTACGGGTGAAGGAGAGTCGCCATTTCCGGGTCATGTGACCGCTCGCTGCTGTCCCATTGCTTGAGTGGCCTAGTGGGCGTGGCCTAGTGGGTCTCTTTGAGGGCTTTGAGGAGAGGGGGGTTCTGGGTAATGATATGATCCTAGAGAGAGGACGACAACAACAACATCAACAAAAACAAAGAAAACGAAAATAACAACAACAACAACAAGAACAACAAATTGGGTACTATGTAAGTGGAGCGTGCCGCGACAGCATAAAGGTAAAGACTTTAGAGTGGTGGCCCCCCCTGTTGGGTTATCCCGACTGACCTTTATGTTAGCAACACTACACTACTTTTAAAGTACTTTAGTACAAACAAGAGATTGGATTATTACCCTATTTAATTTATCTAGTTTACAAATTCGGAATCGACATTATAACTTTTTTTTTTTTGTGACTCAACTCATGGTCGTGAATGATCACGTTTCAGTGATCATTCACTGCCAGTGGCCATCCTTATTTAAAGCAGCCATATGTAAGAATTGCACTTCAGTCCTTCACTAAATGGCCCTAATATTTCAATGGACATTAAAGAAACATGTCTTTTGGAAATACTTCTAAAATGGTTTTCTATGACGAAGTCGAGATTGTCCCATTTCCCAAGTTGATTCTCAGCAGTTTTAGTTGTTACAGTATTTTGTTGATTATATGTTCATCCTGCACTCTATCAATCAGCCAATTACGAGATCAGTTCTTTGTTTTTGGTCAAGTTGCTATAGCTCAGTAATATAGGCTACTTAAACGAAGGCTGCTACAACTTTTATAGTCTGAATTAACGATTTTGTCTACTAATTGACTACTACTTCTAAAAAAAAAAAATTGACATTGCATGATTTCTCCTCAACAAGTGATGTACTTTTGAGTTACGCTATATTACTTTCATGTATAGTAAACTGACATTTGGAACATGATCAAAGTTGGCATGCTCACGCTACATGCGTAACATGGGTACCGGTAATTTATATTAAAATGGACTGAGGAATGAAATCTTTCTTGTGGATGCTGTCAATGCATTACGACAAGAGACATTTCTTCATCCCGGCGAGATTAGAAGCTCTTATATTTGAAGATTGTAGCATGTAGCATGTAACTGTTGGCATGTAATAGACATAGGCTGAAGACTACACATGCTGTATGATCTCATGATCATTGCTAACGTTATTGTGTAGTTTGTTAACTTGTCTTTTCAGAGTAAAATGCAACAATAGTTTGTGATACAGAACACAGACCAGTTGCAATTCACATTCATTATTTATTTCACCGAGAAAGGCCATTAGCTTGTTCAGTGCTCAAGACACCTTTTACAAGTACGAATTTCTAAGGCTGCTGTAGGTCTACTGTAAATTTCAAGTTTGCAGATAACATTAATTCATTGGCTGCCATTGATGGTAATTGCCCCTCCAAGTTCAAATTGGACTGGACGTCTACCATCATCAATTGTAGTGAATGAATTAACTATTCACTACTATATGTAACCCATGTAAACTGGGGCCACATTTCCTGTCCGACTTTTATTTTGGTGGGCGCAGTTCCTATACAATACCCCTGGTTCCAATACACGCTTCTTAAGCAGTCACCTTTTGTGGCTTTGATTGTTTGCCAAATCCTCAAAACTCCAATATAATTAAATATATAACATTTCTTATTCATCAGGCAGATTAAATTCTAAGACGCAACTATTTTTTATACAGTAGGTGCACCTAATTATAAGTGGCATTAGCGCATCGATGTACATTTGCCATTTGTTCCTTTAACATGGTAATAATTATTTGACATATTAATTTATTTCATTGTGTTATTTATGGGTTTGATGAATATCCATCTATCCATTATCTACCGCTTCATCCGGGGTTAGGTTGCAGGGGCAGCAGCTTTAGCAGGGAAGCCCAAACTTCCGTCTTCCCAGCCACTTCAACGAGCTCCTCGGGGTATGGTAGGTGCATGTCCACTGTGAGAGAAAATCCAAACGAAAAAAAAATCCAGAAATTACAGTGTATGATTTTAAAAACAATTTATTTGTATTATACTGCTGCAAATAAGTATTTGAATTGAGAATTTTGTCTATTAGCTAGACTTGTGAGCCTGTTAGTCGCCTTTAAACAGTCGAACGAATAAGTGGAGTGGAGGTAGACTTTTCTAGTTGACTTTTTGACCTGTTTGAGGTGGTTAGCTGCATAAAAACACCTGTCCACCCCATACATATATGAAGACTCCAATTACTAACAAGGTTAAGATGAAAGAGCTGTCCAAAGACCTCACTGACAGAATTGTAGACCTCTACAAGGCTGGAAAGGGTTACGAAGCAATTGCCAAGCAACTTGGTGATATAAGCTCCACCGTTGGAGCAATTATTAGAAAATGGAATAAGCCAAACATGACTGTCAATCTCCCTCAGACTGAGGCTCCATGCAAGATGTTAGCTTGGAACTCCAGACTCACTGCTGTTTCAGCTATAGTGTCTGGGACCCAGCTCCTTATTGGCCTCTCGAGCCTGAACGAAATCATCCGTGCAATCAATTTTATTTATTTGCGTGACGTGTTTTTAACGAGGAACGTCACGCTTGCGCGTCGCAGGTCGTCTCCACAACAACACAGATAGCGAACGGGAGAGCTATCCGTGGTAAATTTAGTTTTTTAAATGACCAAAAACACATTGAGTCGCTAAACCAACAGTTTGTCTCGAGCTAGCCATGTTGAATAAACTTCTCTGTTGTCTGCTTTCCTCACATGTTTACGTCCTTGCGCTAGAGTTTCTTGTCGCTTTACCATCCATCCGTCACTGATTGGTCCACTCCGCTGTCTGTTTGCTGTGGCTTGCGCTGCCCTGGGAATTTGATCCGCTGAATAGTCGCCAGATTCTATAGCTGGAACACGGTGAGTCTGGAGTTCCAGGCTAGCAAGATGTACCTCGTAGGGTCTCAATGATCCTAAGAATGGTAAGGAATCAGCCAAGAACTACACAGGACGAGCTGGTCAATAACCTGAAAGGAACTGGGACCACCATTTCCAAGGTTACTGTTGGTAATACACTAAGACGTTATGCTTTAAAATCATGCATGGCATTAAAGGTTTCACTGCTTAAGCCAGCACATGTCCTGGCCCATTTTAAGTTTGCCATTGACAAATTGAATGATCCAAAGGAGTCATGGGAGAAGTAATGCTGGATCAAAATTGAACTTTTTGGTCTTAATTCCACTCATAGTGTTTGGAGTTCCATCCCAAAAACACCATCCCTATTGTGAAGCATGGTGGTAGCGTCATGCTTTGGGGGTGTTTTTCTGCACATGGAACTCGACAACGGCACTGTATTGAGGAGAGGATGACCAGGGCCATGTATTGTGGGGTTTTGGGGAATAACCTCCTTCCCTCAGGTAGAGCATTGAGAATGGGTCGTGACTGGGTCTTCCAACATGACAATGGCCTGAAGCAGACAGCCATAATTACCAAGGAATGGCTTTGTAAAAAGCATATCAAAGTTCTGGAGGGGCCTAGCCAGTCTCCAGACCCAGACCCAATAGAAAATATTTGAAGGAAGCTCAAACATAGTGTTTCTTGGTGACAGCCCAGAAACCTGATTGATTTTGAGAAGATCTGTGTGGAGCAGTGGTGTAAAATCCCTGCTCCAGTCTGTGCAAACCTGGTTAAAAGTTAAAGGAAACGTTTGACCTCTGTAATTCTACTCAAAGGCTACTGTACAAAATATTAAAAATTATTTTATCAGGTGTTCAAATACTTATTTGCAGCTGTATAATACAGTGGTACCTCGACATACAATCGCTTCGACACGCGATCTTTTCGACATCCGACGTAAAATTTGACTCGCCATTTGTTTCTACATCTGACGACAAGCTCGAAATATGACGATTTTTGACGGCACCGCAGTTTCTTTGTTTTGCCGGAAGACCGATGCGCGGCTGATTTTCTTGTGAGAGAATTACACACTGGATCGAAAAACGTTAGTGCAGGTGGAGAAAAAAAAGAAAAGGTGATGCGTACCATTGAAATGAAGAAGTAAATGATGGCAAAATATAAGCATGGTTTGTGCATCCATGAACTGGGTCGACAATAGGGCCGTAGAATGTCGATCTCGACCGGGGGTCTTCCTCCGTTCGCCAGTCTTTATAAGTTGTGGTGACAATTCTTATTGTGGTAACATCGCCAAAGAAATCGCCAGCTTCGTCAGGTTACTAATCACTTAATCCATCAGTTTATGCAACACTGACGCCAGCATCAAAACAGAAAGTAAAATAGAACGGTGCTCTCTTGCTCACCGTCACATTAGCCGGGCGGTGTGTTCAGGTACAGCAAAAAAAGCCACATTAGAACCCAATTCGTTACATTATTACAGGTATTACTATTATTATTATAACTATTATCATTATTCTCTTTATTTTTATTTTATTAATTTATTTTGTTTTTTGTAATTACTATTTGCAACAGTAACAGCAGTATTTAATAAGGATTTAGTGTAGGTTTTAGTGCTGTGGAATGAATTAATGGAATTATAATGTATTCTTATGGGAAAATCCTGCTCGACATACGACCATTTCGACTCACAAACAGGGTCCTGGAACGAAATATCTTCGTATGTAGAGGTACCACTGTAGGCTATGTCTTTTCGTGGCTTTCCGGTAACTCGAGGTGAGAGCATGAGAGAGCATAATTAAAGAGACACCATAATTTTAACAAGATATTATCGCGTACTTACGTTGTTTCTATCCAAAAACTCAATGAAGCATGTGTTCCGAGTGTCAAGACACAGCTGTGAATGGCCACAGCCGGACTTTGTGGGGATTTTCTGGGTGAAGCACGGTAATATAACAACGGGCGCAATGCAGAAGTCACAGACAAAAAGAAGTGGTCGAGATTTTCTTTTTCAAATATTTACCCTTTTAAACTTTTTTTTTTCATTTTTTTCTTTGTTTGGATCGATTATTTATCATCTAAGATATCGGAGAAAATGCAACAGTAACAAAAAAAAAAAAAATACAATTAAGCGATCGTAATGAGATAGATATCCGTGATTACAGACACTATTTTTTTCATTGTGACGTAATTTGTTTAAAAGTTTAACATATGCGATAGAATAATCTTTTTAAAGTTTTTTTTTTTAAGTAAATATTAGACATCCATTAATGATTCTAAGCTAAAAATAATTTCAAATATTAAATATAATTACTTCTTTTTATGGCTGTGTTGAAACAAAAGCGGTTACGTAGTGTCTGTAAACTGGGGTCTCCAGGGTAAAACGGACAAATTTAAAATAGTCCTGGGATATAATGTGCCATGAAACTGCCATGGCAGCATATAGACCCTACTCACCTACGTCACAAAATGGGGGTGTCGCTGTTTCCGGCCGCCATATTGTACCTCTTTTTCAGACCTATTCTCATTGTTTTCAGTTAGTCGAGCAAGTTATAGAGCAATTCATGGAAGCCCCGGTGTTATCTGACGCTGTAAACTCATTGGATCCGTTGCA
>JAOXJL010000029.1:775148-785553 GCA_025762715.1 Corythoichthys haematopterus | reverse complement strand
TCACGCCGGTAGAGACGGAGAGGCCGATGGAGATGAAGGCGTCGTGGCCGGTCTCGGGGACGAGGCGGTATTCTAAACCAAAACCGTGAATAATTAACACTGCATTGCAATGCGAAAAACCAAATAATTTTTTTTTTTTCGAATCCGCCCCCCAAATTCTTGATAAAGCCCCATGAAAAAGTTTCCACAGGTCGTTTCCACCACAAAAGAAGAAAACTAGCTGTTTTGTTTTAAAATATAGAATAACAAATAAAAAGAAAAACTATTTAAAAAAAAAATGAATAAAAAGAAAAAAAACTAAATTGGAGGAATGTCTTTTTTTTTTTTCAAACAAAATAGAGCAGTAATATTTTGGCATATATATAACAGAGAAAGAACTGTTTCCAAATATTTTTTAATGAATAACTGGTGCTGTAAGATTGTGTGATGACTATACTAATAATACATAATGCATGGTAGTCAAAATATCTCTGAAGAAACAAAAAAAATTAAAATACTAAATAATCTAGAAATGTCAAAATGTTCAAGCTCATTCAAGTTTGACATCATCAGCTGCTCAGCAGAGGCGTGCGTTTGCTCATCGAGGCACATCTGTTATGTCTTCTCCAATCAACCATATAGCAAAGATGCAATTTATTGTCCTATAACAGCGTCATCCAAAAAAAGGGTAAGACCCATTTTTTCTATTGTTTGCAGGTACTCACTCCCGCTTTGCTTGTGTTCTGTTGGTCTATGTTGACTTCAGTAATCACATTTTAAAGTAACAGAGGCCAAAAAGAGCACAATACTTGCATGTAATATTGTAATATGGTACAAAAAAGAAAATACAATCCCAACGGTGTTTTATTCCAAAAGAGTAATAATATTACAAGAATGATGATTTTTGGGGAAAAGTTGCCATATTATAATAGTATTTGATTTTTGAGTAGAAATTTTGGGGGCAGTAATAATAATCTCTTGTGCTGAATCACAATCTACCTTGAACTTTAACTTGTTTATTTGGCAAAAAACAAAACAAATCTATTCTCTCGGACAGTCATGATGTGTGAAATTTGCCATCCGGTAACGTCAAACAAATCGGGTAAAAACGTGGAATTCATTAAGTGAAAACATGAGAGTTGTTTTGATTAAACATGTGACAAGTGAATTTTTAGACTGCCCGGGGGAGGTCTCAAATTCTCAGTTTGTTCTTTAAGAGGACACCAACCCCGAATTCCCACTGCCTGCATTTGCGACTTGAAGCGTGACGACTAAGAAAATTTCTCAGGTCAATTTCTACCGGTTGCGTTTGTGCTACTCTTTTGGATGATAATACGATGATACGATGTACACTTTGTAAATACGAATCTGTGTGAATAAATTGAATTGAATTGAATACTGTACTTATTAGTCTTAGGCTAGGTTCATACCGCTGGTCTTACTGCACAAATCCGTTTTTTTCGTGTTTTTCCGACTCGAGTGAGGCATTTACTTGACGGTCTGAACGGGACAAGTCGAATAGAAGTGGACCATTTCGAATCCGATCTGGGTCACTTTCGTATGTGGTTTAAATACGATCTGGGCCACATTTTCTCAGAATGTGGCGGCGGTCTGAACTGTCAAGTCTCCCAATTTGGAATTCATGCAGCAATTACGTAAGCAGAGAGCAACAAAATATTTTCGTTGTCGTCATCGTTGACGAAAACAACACTGATGTACTATCAGACACTGGGCTAGGTTCATACTGCAGGTCTTAATGCACAATTCCGATTTTTTGTCATATCTGTTTTTTTTGGCGTGCCCATTCAGACTGCGGTATGAACCTAGCCTAAATGATTTTTCAGTTGTTTTATCAGGGAACAAATAATGAAATATAAATTAAAAGAATAAAAGAAGTCATCCTTCTCCCGTCCAAGTCCGTCTACTTTGCTATTTCCGGGCGAATGTAACAAGTGATCTGATTGTAGGGCAAACCGCCAATCGGTGTACTTCCGCCAGCTCTCTGATTGGTTGGCTCCCTGGCACATTTGTAACGTGTGTGCCAAACTGAGCGCGCATAGAAAAAAACCCAGCTAGCGCAGGGGTCAACAGATAGAGCGGGAGGGGGGAATTGAGCGTGTAAAACTAAAATGCAAACACAATTTTTTCTATGCTCAACATTAATTTGTGCTCAAAATCTGTTGTTGCTTGCTCAAAATCTTTAATTGCTCGCTCAATATTTTTTTCTGTGCTCAAAATCTATTTTTGTTGTGCTCAAAATCTATCATTGCTCGCACAAAATAGTGGCACTGATACAACGCTATATGAACGCAGCCAATCTTGTCTGAACTGCAGGCAGTGTGAATTCGAGGTAACTAAAACTGCTATTCCT
Organism: Corythoichthys haematopterus; assembly: GCA_025762715.1. Taxonomy (NCBI): domain Eukaryota; kingdom Metazoa; phylum Chordata; class Actinopteri; order Syngnathiformes; family Syngnathidae; genus Corythoichthys; species Corythoichthys haematopterus. The sequence continues at coordinate 783,203 of JAOXJL010000029.1, read as the reverse complement.
CCATTATTTGTGCACTGATCAAATGAAATCTAGTAGGTATATTCGAGGCATGAATACGCATCGATCCTTGGAGCTGGATTTTTTATTTTTTTTGTCTCAGGGCTGATTAATTAAATTAATGAATTGTGGAATTAAATTGCAACTCCCCCTTTATTCGTGCCTTGAACGAAGTGACATTTGGTGGGTATATTCTACGGATGTATACGCATCAATCCTTAAAAATATTATAGTGATGTGCCCTGTGATTAGCTGGCAATCAGTTCAGTATGCACCCTGCCTCCTGCTCATACTTAGCTGGGATAGGCTCCAGCACCAGTGCAACCCTCCTGAGGATAAACAGTACAGAAGATGAATGAAATTATGAATATTTAGTTTTTTTCTGGTGTTGCAGCAATACATTTCCGTAATATTGTTAAGTAATATCACATACTTTTTTTGTACATAAAAACACCTCCAAATCTCAATATAATCTCGAAATAATCAGTGTCGTAAAAAGTCGTAATATTACAAAAATGAACTCATTTCATTTTTCCCGCACTGTTCTGTTTTACCAACTGCACGTCCTTATCATTGACCTTTTGTGAGACAATCGTGTTAGTGTGTGTTACTTGCTAACCTACTTGCATCCCCTTTGGTTTATCTTAAAAGCTAAAAAGAACCAAAAAAAACCTTTTGACGTCACTGATTGCCACCATTCTCACTCAAGTTTGTTTTATAATGAGCGGAATGCTCCTCCAAGCCTTCCAAATGAACGACTCCAGTGTAGCTTCTGTGCGTCACGAGTTGTTAGATAGAAGCTGAAAGGCTTCCGTTGTCAGATGGCGAGATCGTTGGCTCGCGTTCGGCTGCTTGCGCCGCTGGTTTTGCTGAGTCGTCGTTTGTCCTTGTGGCACGTGACATCAGCCTCGGCATTGGCACATAGAAGCAGACGCTCAGCGCCAGCATTTTGGATCTGTAGGCAGCCGGCGGCGTCGTAGTACGCAGCCACGTCGGCGGCATTGCGCCAGCCGGCTGAGTAGCAACTCATCTGCTTCAGCAGGCCCTCATGGTCGCGCCCTACGGCCGCCATCTTGTGCTGCTCGGCGGCCATGTTGACCGAGTTCTGCTGGTGGGCCAGCCGGTGGTTGGGGAAGGGAAGCGCCAGGAAGTGCGAGGAGCCGATCACACACTGGCTGAAGTCGGGAGGCGGCGTGGACGGCGGTGGCAGTGGCGGGGGTGGAGACAGCGAGACCTGTTTGGACTGGGACGACTCCATGGCGGTCACCGCCTTCTTTGACGCCAAAATGAGTCTGCAAAAAAGCACAATTAACTTATTCGTTTTTTTTTTTTTATCCCTGTATTTGATCACCTAAAAATCTTTTAGGCTCTGTTGAAAAGCGTTTCTTATATAAATCTCTGTTAAATGACATAAAATAATAGTCTTCTGAAAATAATTGTTTGATGTAACATTATTATGCTTAAGCAGTTAAACCTGAAGCTGCTTCAAATGATCCAGCGACCCTCGTGTGGATAAGCAGAATGGATAATAAATGAATATAACATTTTCCAAGTTAAAAAGTCTGGTAATAAAAACATAGCTGTACTGAAAATGTTCATATTTTTTACTACTTAGCAAATTGCTAAAAAAAAGGGGGTAGAATATTATATTTCGACAAGTGAATACTTTCACCTGCAGCAGTGTTTCCAGGCTAGGTGGTGCAACTCTAGCATGCTGAGCACCAAAGAAACGCCCGACACAGCCAACATGAACACGATGAAGACATTCTTCTCCGTGGGCCTCGACACGAAACAGTTGACCGTGTGTGGACACGGCCAAGTCTAAACACAAACAAACACACATAGACTCTTTTCCTAACGGAAGCTTATTGCTGCCACTCAAAACGAACCAAAAAAAGTCCAATATCACCTTTTACATGATAGTATCACGTTTTTTTACATTATATTGTTATGTAAAAACGTGATAACTATCATGTACATACATGATTGTCATGAAAAAAAAAACGTGATAATGACGTAAAAATGTGCTACTATAATTTAAAAACGTAAAAACTATCATATAAAAATGTGATACTTATGTAAAAACGCAATAAGTATCATGCAAAAACACTCTAAGAGGAAATATCTGCAGAATGGTGAGAACAATTTAATTGTTCTATATCATTCTTGGGTTGAGACATGGCAAGATTTTACAGGTAAGCGCCACGGATGGTGATAGAACAAGTAAGGGTACGTTCAGAAGGAATTTAAATTGCATGCATTTCACGCTGTTACATAATATTTATCATGTTTTTACATATTTAGGATGTTTTTACAAGATAGTTTTCTCATTTTTACATGATACTTTTCACATTTTTAGATGATAGTTTTCACGTTTTCATGTCAAAAAGTGATAACTAACATGTAACAATGTGGTACTGGACTTTTTTTCCCCTGTCATAATCTTATAAAATTAAAGTCATGTTATGGCTTAAAAACACATTGAAAATAATACTGTGATTTTGACCTTGCACTCATAGAGAGGGTGGAGGAATATTCCATACAGGAAGTACTGCAGGCAGAGGAACACCACCTGTAAGGAACATCACCAGATCAGTAAGCTTCCACTGAAAGTGTAGATGGAGTGGTGTTTACCTCCATGATGCTCCTGATGAAGATACTCAGCACGTATGTCTGCAGCAGCGCCCCCTTCAGGCGCACCCTGCCAGAGGACGTTGCTTTCTTGCCTTTACCCACATCCTTGCCACCTTCTTCCTCGTCTTCTTGGCCCCCTCCCGGGTCGTCGTTGTCGTCCTCGCCTCCTTCGTTCTCCTCCTGGTTGCGTCGCTTTTCCTCCCTGCGCACCGTGTGCATAGCGTGGCCCATGTAGACTAAACTGGGTGTCGACACGAACACAATTTGGAGAACCTGCGAACAAAAGAAATCCAAACCAATTCACCTCAAAAGCAGAGGCGGAGTTTGACTTTTGGGGCAGGGGGGCACAACATGTTGATGACACCGAAACGCAGTTTCAGCAATAAAATTAACTGACAAGAATATTTATAATAATAAGTTGACAATGAGCGTTTTTTTGTTTCCCAGCATTCTTGAGGGGAATTCTAAATCAAGCTGTTTAGGCAATACTTTTTGCCAAGCTCGTCATCCATTGAATATGGCACGCCCGCCGGTGTCGTGCCAATGTAGTTACCCCAGTTAAAAATTGTATCCCCCAGGCGGAACCATATGGAGGTAGATTTGTGTCTTTATTATTCAATCAAAACAAGTTGCTTCATATTTTCAACCCAAAAAAAGTCCGTTCATTCAAAAAAAAAAAGCGTTTGAATGCAAAAATAAATGTGAAACTCCCAAAAATGCATGTGATGCAAAGAAAAATGCATGTTTTTCTTTGATATTATTTATTTATTTATTTATTTTTGATTGAAGTAATGTTGATTTGTGTTAGGGCCGTGTTTTGGCTCGGACATTTTTGTCTTTATTATTCAATCAAAAGATAAGTTGCTTAAAAATATTTGAATATGAAAAATATGAAAATAATTATTTTGACCCATTATAAAAATATTTTTGTGTATTTCACTCATTTTTGTTGCAGTTTTATTGCTTTACAACTTTTATATACAGTATATAAGAAAGTCAATTACATGCAATGACACTTTTCGGCCACCGGGGGGGCTGCCCCCCCCCTTAAAATCCGCTTATGATCAAAAGGGTTGGCAGCGAATGATCATGCACAAGAATTAAATTCGTGAGGGTCCTTTTTCACACGAACTCACAATTGACTGATTAATTCTTAGTTTTGGATTCTCTTTTCACATCGCAAATGCACAAAATCAATTCAGTGCAAGTTGCAATGGTCTTGCTAGCTAGTGCTTGAACACTTAATGTCATTGTGCTATAATTTAAAGTGACTTTCAGCACACACATTATATGCATCCCAGTGCATAAAAGAATATTGTCTAAAACATAGACTTCATAATGTATTGACAGGACAGGGGCGTGGGGCCGATTTATAGGGGGCCTATCTCCGTCAAAGCTGACAAGACAACCAGAAAAGTCAAGTTACGATAGAGTAAATATGAGAACATATCACTGTTTGTTGCTATCTGACAAAAAAGCAGTAGACCGCAGATGACCTACAATGGCTATTTAAAACAAATGTGTGGGCTATATATGTGACGTGTGTACATTAGTGTATATGGAGTAAAAAAATCTAAATCCCCACAATGTTGAGCATTAAGCTACGCCCTTGGATGTCTATGATCCTCACTGGCAGTTAGACACCTATCATGGCTGCTAAGACACATCTGACATTTTGCGAACCCTACCCAGTAACGTATATGTGCAATGGGGAAGGCTCTGTCGTAGCAAACGTTCTCACAGCCGGGCGTTTCCGTGTCGCAGTTAAAGTCTTCCTGCTCGTCACCCCAAGACGACTCAGCCGCCGTCCCCAGAACCAAAATGCGGAAGATGAATAGGATGGTCAACCACACCTGTGAGTGTTAAATTATTTTGTTATTTCAACTCTGTTATCAGTTACTTTTCATACTTTAACATATTTCCCAATATTGAGAACCTCATAAATATGTATGGGAGTGTTTATTTATACCTTGCCAATAGAGGTGGAGTGTTCTTGTACTTCCTCCAGGAAGTTTCCCAGTAGACTCCAGTCCGCCATTTACTGACCAGCTACCACTCAGCCCAACTCCTGTTCTTACCTTGGGAATCAAAGCATACAACGAGTCATTTTAGCTGATTGTATTGGCAGTTCAAATGACTTGGATGTCTATTGCTGTCAATGGCAATGAACGAGTTAATTCTTTATAAAGTGAAAAGCAACATGTGAACTTATTATAATGGTTTACATTGGACCCTAAAACTTTCAGTTTGACCCTATTCCAAAATATAAATGCCATGTTTGTTCTGTCTTACTATAGCTTCAATTTCAGTTCCCACACTCGCCCCGGTGCTCTCTTGGGAAGGGAAACATCCACTCCCACATACACACACAAACACACACTCATGTGGAAAAGTCCTATTGCTGCTATTTGTGTACCTACCACATTCCACTCACTAATATGAAAATATATTCTTTAGTATACAGCTGTCATTAAAATTTGATGGCTAGCATTATGTTATTGGCAATGGCGTCATTAGACCTATTTAAAGGCCGTCAGCTAGAACGCCTCTTCAGGAAAACAGGACTCACCATTCACAAAGAAATGTACAGCAACCATATAACAGCTTATAAGGATTCAATTACCAAGGCCAAAACCCTCCACTACTCCAGACATATCACCGCCAGTCAAGGTAACCCCAAAACTCTATTCAGTCTCCTCAACAATATCACCCAACCCCAAGATTCACTCCCCTCTCACTACTACACAGCCTCCTTTTGCAACTCCATCATGAGATTCTTCACTGATAAAGTCAAGAACATCCACCATGACCTCCAATCAGCCCCTTCTTCTAGCACCTCACCCGACTGGCACCCGCCCTCATGCCCATTTTCCTCCTTCTACCTCCCCTCCCCCTCTGAGGTCTCTGAACTTATCCGGAAGTCCAAATCATCCACCTGCCAACTGGACCCTATACCCACATAACTCGTCGAAGCCTGCTCCACCTCCCTGGTCCCACTCATTTCCGCTATTATCCACTCATCTCTCACCTCTGGAATTATCCCCACTTCTTTTAAAACTGCTGCCATCACTCCAATTCTTAAGAAACCCTGTGCTGACTGCTCAAATTTCAACAACGTCCGTCTCATATCCAACCTACCTTTCATCTCTAAAATCCTTGAAAGAACCGTTGCCTCTCAACTCCATCCTCATCTATCCCAAAATAACCTCTATGAACAGTTCCAGTCTGGTTTCTGTTCACTCCATAACACTGAAACAGCGCTTGTAAAAATCACAGATGACCTCCTAATGGCTGCTGACTCTGTATTTCTCACCATCCTCATCCTCCTGGACCTATCTTCAGGTTTTGACACCATCTGTCACGCCACCCTCCTCCACCGGCTATCCACTACTGGCATCACCCACACCCCGTTAAATTGGTTCTCATCCTACCTTTCTGGATGTTTTCACTACATACAACTCAAGTCCCTTAAATCTACTCCCTCACCCGTTACCTCTGTCCTAGGGCCCCTACTCTTCATCATCTACCTCCTTCCCATCCGCAATATTTTCCGTAAATTTCTCTACTTGACTTCCGAACCCTCCTCCTCTCTCCTGCCCACCTTTCTGACTGACTTTGTCACCGAAATAAAAAAACTGGCTCACCCAAAATTTCCTCAAACTCAACAGCAGTAAAACTGAGGTGCTCCTCATCGGCTCCAAATCCACTATATCCAAATAACAGCAATACCCTCACCATTGACAACTCGACTGTTTCACCCTCCCCCCAAGTTAAGAGCCTGGGTGTCGGTGTCATCTTAGACAGTACACCCTCTTTTCATTCACACATCAATAATATCCCCCGGATTGCCCACTTTCACCTACGCACGATCAACCTCCTCCGCCCCTCCCTCAACCCCCGTTCTCCTGCCATCCTGGTTCATAGCCTTGTCACCTCTCGCCTGGATTACTGCAACTCCCTCCTCTTTGGCCTCCCTCAAAAGACCCTCCATAAACTGCGGCAGGTCCAGAACTCAGCCGCTCGCATTATAACACGTATCCCATTCGTCCACCACATCACTCCAGTTCTCCGCCAGCTTCATTGGCTCCCAGTCCACTTTCACATCAAGTTCTCCTCCTCACTTTCAAGGCCATCCACAACCTTGCCCCTCCGTACCTGTCTGACCTCCTCCATACTACAACTCCCTCCCTTGCCCGTAGGTCCTGAAACTCCATACACCTGTCTGTGCCCCCCACTGGCCTCAGTACTATAGGGAGTAGAGCATTCAGCCGCTCTGCTCCCCGGCTTTGGAATTCCCTGCCACCCGATCTCAGGATCATCGACTCACTCCCTGCTTTTCAATCCAAACTCAAAACTCAGACTCGCATACCCATAATAACCTCTGATTTCTTATGTTTTGATGTCCGGCTGATTATCTTCATCTAATAGTATTTTTTCTAGTCTTTAATTTGTCTAATAGTTCTAAAATATTGTACGGCGACGGAGTGCCAGAAAGGCGCCTTCAAATAAAATGCATTATTATTATTATTATTATTAAAAAACAAACTCTTACTCCGCTACTTTGGGCTACACAAGCGTCGTTACATTTTTCCTATTTATTCTACATATGAGATTTACTATATTTTTTTGCCAGTGATGCCAAGAGTAGCTCTACCAATTTCACCAATGAGACGTCGCAACAATAATCACATGGCACTATTACACCTAGCTGACGCGAGCTTGCCGTTCTGTGATCATGTCAGCCTATTCAATCACGTGATGTCTTTAAAGCACCGGGAAAAAAAAGTATTTGACATTGTAGCGGATGATGTTGGTCTGTCTGTCGCTTGTTGAGTTGAGTTCGTGTTGCTGTGTTAGGCCGCTCGTGTCTCTTGTCTCTCTTCCGGAAACCCGCGCAACGAGTTCTCATCCGGAACACAACATACCCCACGTTAGTTCCATGGGTGGATTATGAACAGAGAATAAAGGTTCACCACAACATAGAGCGCTGCCCTCAACATGGCTCGAAAGCGCAGATTTAAGTTTTTATTTGTCACCGATTGAACAAGGAAAACCGGGGATATGATCCTTTTGATTTCATTAAAGTAAGTATGAAGGAACTATTCGCTATTCAAACTAGGAACTATTTTTTTCCCGCTAGAGGGCACTCATGCTCTTTGGACGAATAATGTTTCAGTTCGGTCTTTTTTTTTTCTCGCTGGAAATCAGTGATTTTGTTGTTGTTGTTGTATTTTTTGTAGGGCTGTCAAACGATTAAAATTTTTAATCGAGTTAATCACAGCTTAAGAAATAATTAATCGTAATTATTGCAATTCAAACCTTCTTTAAAATATGCCATATTTTTCTTTAAATTATTGTTGGAATGGAAAGATAAGACACAAGACAGATATATACATTCAACATACTGTACATAAGTACTGTATT
>JAOXJL010000029.1:751988-765906 GCA_025762715.1 Corythoichthys haematopterus | reverse complement strand
ATTCTGTCTCTCATGGTTGAGGTTTACCCATGTTGACAATTACAGGCCTCTCTAATCTTTTCAAGTAGGAGAACTTGGTGGCACAATTAGTGGTTGACTAAATACTTATTTGCCCCACTCTATGTATGTGAAAGGGGGCTAAATAGTGCAAATGTGTGTGTGCGTATGGGTAGAGGAAGCTATCTCGCCTGTTGAAATATCTTCAGTTCCGAGATTACAAGTCCAAGCTTCTGAAGAATCTCGATGACGACGATGGGCAGCAGGAACAAGGTCGGCCCCTTTTGTCTTTTTCACATCAAATCTTGAGACGATTACTGTAATAAAAATACTTTCCAGCAAACGAGTACTGTAAAGTATTACTCCTACTCATTACTCCTAAGTAACTAACCCTAAGGTTTGTCAGGCACGGTCGCCGGGGGCATCCAGCGTCGCCAGCGTCTGGCTCAGGATCACCTTCTGTTGTTGGACCACACCGGCGAGCTGCTGTCACTGGTGGAGCGTCGGGAGATGGACCCTGTTAAACAGGAGCGACTGGAGGTTGTCGCCGTGGCGACACGTCGGCAACCTCGCCTCACCAAAAAGATTCCAATTTTAATCGTTTTGCAAATTGCAGCGCATGGAACGTCACAGCAGAGCCATGGACCCCACGCAGTATGCCGAATTCTGTGAGAGTCGACAGCTCAGCTTTGGTAAAAATCTTCAGCGTTTTTCAGTCACGTCTAGTCGGCTGCGAATGATTGCTGCTAACCCTCCTCGTCAAAATGGATTGGACGTCTAGCACCATCATTTACACTGAAACATGATCATTCAATTTCCGTTGTGCTCTACAATATGATAATATCCTGTTTATTTAACCAAAACAACTTGGCCAATTTTATATCAATTCAGCAATGCAAATTTTGGCCTATAAACTGACTTGCTACCTGAATGGGATTTCAAATACCATTTTAGTTCCACCAGTTGGCCTCAAAATGTCCTTATCTCCACTCAACGTTTAGTCAATTGGCTCCTCTTAACCAACTGTACGTGAGTAATACCTGCAAAACAATTGAAAATGACAGCACATCATCCACACAAAACACAATTAATTCCAATGTCAATATTAATTAATGTATTACTGCAGCCTTAAAGCCACTGGTCAAAAGTTTTAGTAGATATTTAGATATCTTTACTACATTTGAGAAATATGTACACTGGTACCTCAACATACGATCGCTTCGACACACGATCTTTTCGACATCCCACGTAAAATTTGACTCTCCATTTGTTTCTACATCCGACAAGATGCTTGAAATACGACGATTTATGACAGCGCCGCAGTCTCTTTGGTTTCCCGCAAGAGTGATTACGGCGAATTTTCTTGTGAGAGAAATCAGCATGGGTTCCAAGAAGGTTAGTGCAGGTGGTGAAACAAGGAAAAAGGTGAGGCTTACTATTGAAATAAAGATGGAAATGATAGAAAACTATGAGCGTGATGTGCGCGTCTGTGAACTGTCTCGACAATACCACCCTGGAATGTCTAGTATCTCGACGGTCCTCCTCCGACCTCTGCTCGCCAGCCTTTACAAGTTAAGGTGACAATTATTATTGTAACATCCCCCCAAAAATCGCCAGCGTCGTCATGTTTTTACTCATTTATTTCAGAACTTGTGCAACACAACATGCCTACTGTCTGCCGCAACTGAACCTGAAAAGTTAAAATAAAAAGTTATTTCTCACTGTCAAGTCAGCCACACGGTGCGTTCAGGTACACCACGCAAAACACGTCCGCCACATTAGAACCCGATTCGTTACATTATTACAGGTATTATTATTATATTTATGACAAAAATTATTATTTCGATTTTTTTTTAATTTTTTATTCATAATCTATTTGTTTTGCTCTGTGTAATTGCTATTTGCAATTGAACCAGCAGCATTTATTAAGGATTTAGTGTAGGTTTTCGGGCTGTGGAACAAATTAATGGAATGATAATGTATTCTTATGGAAAAATCCTGCTCGACATACAACCATTTTGACTTAACAACAAGGTCCTGGAATGAATTAACTTCGTATGCAGAGGTACAATACCACAGTAGGCTACTGTGTTACCTATGTTTACACTTGATAGTTTTAGGCTGCAGTACTACTTGACATAGTTGTGGCAGGTCTGTTTAATGTCAATTTAAAAAAAGAGGGCTTTTCTCTAGCCTGACAATTTAAGCGGGTGAAAATGAATGGATAATCAAAAATGTATTATATCGCGTTATATCGATATCGTGATATAAAATGGCCGATTTCGTGATGTATTTTTTTCCATAACGCACAGCACTAAATGCCAGGGAATTACACCCCCACAAAAAAAAAAAACCTTAGAAAAAAAAAGTGCTGCCAAAGCATGACTTTTCAAGTAATGAAAAAACAAAACAATGAATACATGTGGCCATTAAGATTTTTTTGGCCAAGAAAAAAAAAAGCAACTTTTCAATAGACTACTTTGACTTTTTTTCCCACCTTCACTATTAAATGACAATAAAAAGACTCACCATTTGACATACAAATAAGCCTTTAATTTTTACACACAAAAAAAAATTCTAAAAGACATGATAGAATGCTTTTCTTCTCAAAGCAACGTAGAAATGACAACATTTTTAAGTAATATCTATTCTTGCAATTCTTCACTCATTCCCCCCCCCCTTTTTTTGAAGAATTAACCCCCCAAAAAATAACACAGCTACATACTATACTACATGTAAAAATACATAGGTAATTCTCATGAATTCCTATGAAATTTTACAAATTTATTTTCCCATTTGCTCCAAAAAATTATCATTTTCTTCATATCCAACCAAGACACCCTGCCCCCCAGGCATGAATACACAAAATACTATGTTTCACATGATTTCCCTCTCTTGCAGTTAAAAAAGCGTCCAAGTTCCGAGACTGGCTAGATTGTAGCAGCTTGGAGCTCAAACCCAACGGTATCACCATGGAGATCCTGTCGTACCTGGCCTACGAGACCGTCGCCCAGGTAACCGCCTCGTCCGGCGGTCTTACGATCGAGCCATACTTTGACTCTTGCTTTTTCGCTGCAGATTGTGGACTTGTCTCTGCTGGTCAAGCAGGAAATGGTGGCCAAAACCAACACCGTGGCTCACGTCATCTCAGCCAGCCATATACAATACAACACTCACGCAGAGGTCACGCATGCAAGCACGAATGCATACGTACGTTAGGAGTCGTCGCCTTTAACTCAAGTAAATTTTCGCCGTCGTCCGGCAGGTTAAGAAGGAATCGGACTCCCCCGAAGCCACGCCTCCCTCCACGCCTGGCTCCTCCCACTCATCCAAGCCCCTCCTCCAAGGCAATGGAAGTCTGGATGGACGAGCGAGGCAAAGGAAACGCAAAAAGGTAGCCGCGCAAGTTTGGATGAGACCACAACTAACTTAAGCCTTTAACACCTGGGCCTATTTTGTCTGAATTTGCATGCCGTTGATGTTGCCTTTATATTTCAAAGAAAAAATAGTTCACAATGGTCTGATTGGGTCCCTTTTTCAGGACACCATGACCTTCATGTCCTAACTGTTGTTTTCTTCACTGACCAATTATAATCAACATTTTGGATCCAAAAAGGTGAATAAATCGCCAATTTTTTGGTCAAAATTTGTAATATTGATGTCCCATTGACAACCAGACATGCCCAACAAAACTGTTTGAAGCATGATAATATTTATTCAACTTGTTAGGATAAACATCCAACAGACAAAAATGAGACTAAATAGTTTTATATTTAATTTAACAGAAACAGCAGGTATGGTCATCAGCGATTTTGTTCTTTCTATATACTATGGTCAAAACAGGTTTTATAACGTAGACCAACAGTGTAAAATAAAAGAAAAATATATATTTCATCTAACAGAAAAAGGATTTGGACTTGATATTGCTTTGTGAGATTAGGTATTGCACACATCACCTTATCAAAAGTATGACCACACAATCAAGCTCACACGCACCTTTATACAAATTGAAAAGATAGTGGGGAAAAAAATCAAATACACCATTGAAAACAAGTCTTTTAAAAAATATTGACAATAAACTAGTTCAATTTTTTCAGGCATGCCACTCAGTTTCCCTTTGAACAGGACACAGGGCTATGTCACACAGCCCACTTTTACGCCGTTGGCACACTGCTGTCACTTCACTCGCCGACTCATCCGAAGAAAACGGCAAATCTGGTCCTCTCTTCTGCAAATTGATGAAATAATGCATCAGCTTGCGCTATAGTTTTCGATTCATTCCGCACGTTTCAAAGTCGCTCGCCTCACCTCCCTCTTCTTAGGTGGCGCCTCGCAATTTATTAAAACTGTTTAAATTTACGTCCGTCCTTCGTTACCTCACAGTAGCTCCTGGGATTCGTAGTTTTCCGCGGTGCTTTCGGTTTTGACAAAGGACAAGAAATTTGGACATAAACACATGGTCCATGCAGCGCTTTAATTTTGAGGGCAAAAAAACTATAAAAATTAGATGACATTATCTCACGTTTTTTTTAGTCGATTGACTTCAGGTGAAAACAGGCATGGACCGCAACTTCCGCACTTTCAAATGAGACCACCCAGTGGCACGTGGGTGACAATTACAGTGTGACGAGGCTTCAAAAAGATATGCATAAACGTGTCACCGGCGACACGTCCAGTGTTAAAGGGTTGGGAAAAGTAAAAAAAAACTGTGGTGCAACAAGACTGGAAAGTTTTTTTTTGCCCTCTTTGCTTCAAATTCTAGTTTTTGGAAAACCAATTTAAGAAATTGAGGAAAAATTCTGAATTTTTCTGATATATATTTTCACTTTTTCTACATTAAAAAAATAACAAAAATCTGTTTTTAGATTACATCAAGAACATTTCAAATGTTTTTGAATCTTGAACACTAAACCCCTCCCTTTAATATAAGCCTTAATCCCCAAATATATGGTTTCTGGAAAAAACGCACTGCATGGTAATTCTTAGTGTGCATTGAAATTGTGTTACTTCAGAGCTGTCCTGCGACTGCAGAGCCTCCGAGTGGAGCCATTCAGCCTTGTCACATCCGAGAGGCCATCAGAAGATTCAACTACAGACAAACGGTATGTGCGAACATTTCGATTGCATTATCGATGCTAACGCAAAAATCCTTTCCTTCTGCTTCAGAGCACCTACAGAAGGAGCGGGATGTCTTACCTGTCCTGTTGATCACCACACAAATTATTTTCGGCTTCTGTTTAAGTAAATATCACACATCAAACAAAACCCGATGCTGCTGAAATAAAACTTTATTGGACACTAACAGGGAAACGACGAACATCGGGTAGCGCATAACACTAACTATTAAACTGGCGTTTTGCGAAACATTGCAAAAGAATGCGTTGAATGGTGCTCAGCATTTCTGAGCGCTGTTGCCCACCAGGGTGTCTCTCTCAGTCACCAGTTCTCCGTATCGTTGCTGGAGTTCCCGCTCTCGATCCATCTGACGCCCCACGTCCTCGCGCAATGCCTAAAGACACGTAGACCTTTAAAGAAAATAACTTTTAACGCCTATTTAAAAAATATTTTGCGAATGAATGACCTCAAGTCGTCTAGGAATGGCCAGGTCTTCTTGTTTCTTCAGCTGAGTGAACGTCTCCAACTCTGTGGCCGCTTGCTCCACCTGGTGGAAAAAAGTGGAAAGTTCTCAGAGTATTATAGCGCACTTGTGAGTTTGAAAGACAAATGTCATTTTGAGCAGTCCCACCTGCTCCCACAGTTCGTTGTGCTGCTTGAGGAGTCCGAGGGCTCTGGATTGGAACCCGCCCAGAAGGATTTTAAGCTTCTTCTCCATCTTGGCTGCCTTGCGCGCTTCCGCTGTCATGTGCCCGCGGTTCACCTTGGTGCCAGACAAAAAAGCCAACCATGAGTACAAGTTTCCATCCATTTGAATTAGGAGTATCCGCAATCATGTTACAGAGCCATTGACGGATCAATGAGACATGAAAATGGATTTTTCTTTCAAAAAATACTAGCAATTGTTACATATTTTCTACATTGTTGACCATTATAGTATCCTTTTTTTTGTAATTTTGGACTTACAAATGTGTAGAATGTGATTAAAAACAATAAAATGAATCATAACAGAAATACATACTGGGCACAGCCTTAAGCCACTCAAGTTAATAATGTTTGTTAACCTGTCTTTTCTGATTAAAACAATGGTATAATAAACATTTGTGATACAGAACGCAGACCAGTCTTACTTCGAGTTTCTTTTCGACGCTCTCGATTCGATCTTTCTTGGATGCCAAGTTGGCTCGGGTGTACCTGTTCTGTCCAGGCAGGTACAACACCTGCAGTACACACGTTTGTCAATAATCTTGTCGGAAAAGTCAGGCAAACATCAATGTGGCGACCTGACCTGTCCGTAGCATTCCTCCCACACTTGGCAGTAAGCCTCCATGCTGAGCTCTCCGTGGCCCATGCCCACTTTCACCACCTCCATTTCAGCCGCCAAGATCGCTTTGGCCTGGTTGAAGAAAAACGTACATGAGACTCACGTCCCAAATTTTCATTCTTTAAATCATCCACCTTTTCCATATCCTCTGTGCTGACGGTGTTGTACGGGTGCGTGTCCAAGTAAGCGATGTGTAGGGCGTTGTTGGAAGCTGACGCGGGTCCTCGGCCTTTGGCGCGCTGCAATTGGCCGGCGGCCGTCGGGTGGTGAAGGCAGTCGTAGTGCATCATGGTGATCATCTCCTGCTTGATCAGCTCCTCGGCCACCTGCAGGTCCGACAAGGGCTCCATGGACGACGGTCGCAGGACAGACTCGTTCACCTGCGGGTGCACAAATTAGAATTATCGCCATGTCTGAACTGCTTTGTATCTTTTTGCAGGTGTTTTAAATTACTAGCCTGATGAAATATGACTTTGAACCAACAAAACTAAAGCTTTTCACATTTCACACATAAATTTTCCGAGTTTGGAATTTTAATAAACTGGAAATCTTAATCAGCAAGGTTACAAATAACTACTTGGGATTTGTCAATTTGCATGTAAAAATTAGTTTATTTTTCAGCTTTTATGTTAAATCGCCAAAATAAACTTTTAACGTGAGGTTTCATTTTCGTTATATTGTACTATCCAAACGTGGTTCCAATTCGAAAGAGAATGTCTAGCAAATTCCCTTTCAGATTATTTTGGAGTTGTAGGAAATCAATTTTTTTGGGTCATTTTCATCTTAAACCATTTTAAATAAAAATGAAAATTTCAATACTAAAAAAACATTTCCGTTACAACATTACAATTTCAAACAGGTGCCCAAAACTTATTCAATTATGCCAGTGACGACGATGGACGTCTTTCAGTGCACTAAATGCCCATTCAATGGCAGGTAACGAGTCACACTATCTTTTAACATTTGTTACAATTTAGAAAATATGACATTTTCTTTTATGAAGCTAACATCAACAATGAATACATAATAATTAAATCAATTCAGTGACTAACCCTAATGCTTCGAAATACTTGTACCTTTGGGGGAAAAAAAAAACTTGTTTTTGTCAACGATGACGATAACGAAAATATTTCATCAACGAACTTTTTTTTCATGACGACAGGCTAAAACGTGTCTTGGGAGACAAACATAATGAGATGGATGCCAGTTTTCATCTGACGAGTCGAGAACAAGATGGAAATTTGCTATGGTTTCCGTTTCTTATCGTATGTGTAGTTAGCACGCATCTTAGCAGTGTTTGGTCGTGTCACGCATGTGATGTGCTGCGCCTCCCCAGACCCCCACGTCCTACACACAGGCTAAGCGTGTGCCCATTCCTGGCTACTTTTGTGAAATGTGTCAGATGTTACTTGGTTTGTTTTCTTATCTTGGCTATGTAATGTTGCTTTAGCCTTTAAAAGGTGTGCTGAGTGATAATCACTCAATAAACTTACTTGTAGTGTTAGCATAGCATTCGCGTTAGCATTTAGCATGACGACTGTCTTCTTAAACTATTGGAAAACAGTGTGCTGTTTTCCTGCTAAGTGTGTATTATCATCATGAGGATGTTGAATTCCTTGTAGACTCTACAATTATGTGCTCGTCTGTCAATGTTCATTCGAAATTGTCAGAAACCTTTTATTTATTTACTTATTTATTCATTGACTAAAAGTTTTGAAGTTTATAAACGAAAACATTTTGAGAATTGTCGACTCAAACGAGTTGGAATTTGTCCTAGTTTTCGATGACTAAAACTAGACAAACACATTTTGAAATAACTAAAATATAACAAAGACTAATAAGTATTTTCATCCAAAAAAGACAAAAATTAAGAAGGCTGCCAAAAACAACATTGGAAAAAAGTGTATAATACAATAAATACATTATATAAAAATTGTAAAAATAAAGATAAAGATAAAAATCTAACTTTTTGCACTGTGATCTCTTTGATGATTACAATATGAGGTGGAAAAAACCTTGAAAGCAAATTTAAAATTTTTTTTTTACTGTGTGTATGTTACCTCGGTGGGTCTGGGCAGGTCCCTCTGCACAGCAGTATGTCGCAGCTTCAACTCCTTCTCTTTCTCCGCATCACGTTGGGCCTGAAAAGCACAAACCAACTCATTTGCACTCATTGACAGCGATAGCCATCCATTTGGACAGAGAGTGGCTGGCAGTAATTAACCACAAGCATGCGGTTACCTGCTTGCGTATCTCGACGTCGGCAGCGTCCTCCACGTAGCCCACGTCCATCTCTGTCTCTTCCAGTTCTTTCTCGGCATTTTCCGGCAGGACGATCTCAAAGTCGTTTTTGGCCACGGGAAGCGACATCAAGTTCTGCTTCAGCTGCTGCGCTCTCTCTCGTTGCTGCAGAGGATTGAGACAAGTGGCGTTGACATATGCAAGTCGGGATGAATTTATTGCTGCGACGATTAATCGAGTAACTCAAATAATTTGATTAGGAAAATGCTTCAAATCAAACTTTGCGGCTTCGAGGATTCGTTTAAATAGAGTAGCATTGTAATGGTTTGTTTTGAAAGGGTTTGCATTTAGTTTTATTGATTTGGTTAGATACACTGCCCTCTAGTGGAAACAGTGAATATGCCCTAACTCGTCAAACACGGCTGAATCCAGCTGCTCCCTGTTAAGGACAACATAAGGCTTAAGTATGGTAAGTTTTTGTTCGAGCCAATTTGTTACTTTATGCATTAATTATTGAGGAGTATATTTAGCAGTTTTTTGTGGGAATATGTGTTTGAACAATTTGTTAAGAGCAGTATAAAAAAAGATATTAGCATTTTATAGCAATTATGCTAGCAGACTTTGGCTATGCAAGTTAGCCAATTGTTGTTTTGTTGTACTTCAATCCTCATTTATTAATTTTTTAAAATACTGTTTGTGGCTAAGCTCAGGTATTTTATTTTTAAATGCATTTAATGCTCTTGTGAAATGAAAGTGCAATTCTGCATCTGCAATCTTAGCACGCTTTTGTTTTAAAACTAAAATTCTGCAACACATTAAATGTTCCTAAACAGATACTCCATTATTTGAATTAACTGATAGATTAATACATTACTTAGAGCCGTAGGTGAAATATTTCCACATTATCTTTAAGAAATTTAAAAAAATATATTTGACAGTCCAAAACAACTATAATTTTATGCTGGTGAAAGGTTACATCTCGTCTGAAAAAGTTGTCAAGAGATTGTCAACTCTTGGTTTGCTGTGACGCCACCTATGCCCAGGTCAATGGACCCAGATGGTACACAACGTTAGCACGAACATGCCAACTTTGTGCATATTCCTATTCTTAATTTACCATACATGCAGTGTTCTGACAAGTTTCAATCATAAGCTGGTAAGGAATTTTTCAACGCGCACTCACCATGAGTCGATGTCAGGCGGCAGGATAAGACAAAACGATGTGGCCGATAGTAATCCGTGGTCTCAAAATTGTCAACTAGTATGGTCAAGCTAATCGTGGTCATTCAGTCCGAAGTCATGTCGTGAGGTCAAATATTGGAATCTTCAAACTTTCAAACAAACAAAACAATATAACGCGCAACTCTGCGGTTGAAAACTACATCCGCCAGCGTTCCATACCTGTGCAGAATAAGTCACTGATATATAGACGCATAGTGATGACGTCATTGCCCATTGTCGGGGCATTGCCACATTACATCTCTCAACATAAAAACTGCTCCAACATGATGCAAGTAATGCAGGAAAACTCAAACGTATATCACCTTTCGAGGAGAAGTACAGTTTTGTTGTCTGTCATAAATTTTTTCCCGCTTATTCGTTATGCTCCATACCATATATGTAATGCTCCTTATACCACTGATTGAAGGCATCACCAATCCACATCCTTGTTTTATTTCTGAACTTGTCGCAACTCATTTGAAATGTTTTTTTATGGTCTATTGGTACACAATATCGTTAATTCTGACTGAACGTGATGGCAATCTTAGTTTGCGTAGCCTACAGAGCAGTGGCAACCCGAATTAAGACAAAGAACTGATTGTTCTAAACACATAATACCCCCAAAATAACAATATCACAAACTGTCTTTTAAAATGGGAAAATCTCGGCTTAACAATTAAGAAATGTGTTAGAACTAGCTCTAAAAAAACTTTTTTTTAATGTTTATTGAAATATTAGATCCATTCAATGAATACTTGAAGTGCAAGTCTTATATCATGCTCCTTTAACTGCCAAAAGGTGATCATATTTCACCCTAATTTGAATTTGCTCATTGCTTACCAGGTGCTTGGCATACAACGGGTCAGCCATTTGCTCTTCACTGTTGATGTTCAGAATGTCCCTCTGCGGGGTGCGTCCTGGAGTCAGACCTGGCGTCGTTGCCCCACGTGGAGTCAATCCTCCGCCCGCTTGTGGGGTCATGCCCTCTGACCCTTGACCTTGCCCAGGTGTTCTGCAGACAAGCAATATTCTCAGCAGCCAATATTTGCAGGCCATGCTGACAATCCGCGTTGCTAACGCTCACCTGAACGGGGTGCTGAGCACAGTATTGGGGGTCTGCACTTGCTGCCGCTGAGGAGTGATGCCGCTGAAGTCGCTTTCATGCAGTGGCGTGTTGAGGCCGCCCTTTAGTGGCGTGTCGATGTTGGTCAGCGCCATCAGATTCTGAGCTTCCTGGGAAAAAAACCCCAGCAACATCGGCCGTTTTAGTTTGTGCTATTGCCACTTTGAAAATTGGCTTTCAAACTAGCATGTCTTGCTCCCACCTGCATGATTCGGTCCTGGGCAGCAGGCGTACGGGGCGTTCGCAGTCCGGTGTTCATGGTGTTGGTTATGCTGTACTCTGACAACAGTGCAGAGGAGGCGCTGTTGGCGCTTTCGCTCTCCTCGGCAGCTTGGCGGGCCACCTCGCTAGCCACGCCCATTTTCACCACTTCCTCTAGCTCCACATCACTAATCTGTGAGAAAAAATTGGGAGTTTGAAACTTAAGTAAATGGTATTGAGTCTCATTTTTGTCTCTGTCTCAATGACTCAAGAGTTCCGTAGGGATCCAGTTTCGGTCTACTACGATTCACGTTACGATTCAATTTACATCCTGTTTCTATATATTCCTATACAGTGACCAGGGAGTAGAGATTAGGCCTGTCCTGATAACAAATTTTAGTAGGAGATATACAGTATTGTCTCATAAATTATTGCTGATATGCGATAGTGGCAATTTTTTTTTTTTTTTTTTACCAATTCAACTACTAATGTATTGATACTACAACCTAATAAATCGCCCATTCAAATGCAATAAATTGATATTCTTAAATACAACAAATAATAATAATTAAAAAAAAAACACGCACGAGTCATTTAATAGCTAGTTAAGTGCAGAATATGAAATGAGTGAGTAACCCAAAGCCATTTTTATTCTCTGCCAATAAGCAATTCAAAAGTGATCAAAAGTGTTTATTTGATCCAAAACGACTGAGTGAGCATGTTACCAAATTTGAGCCAAATTATTTATTGACAATCAGATTTTTCATAATGGGTGTGATTATAACGCTATTCTTAAGACTTCTACACATATATTTGGTCAGGCTGCCTTAAAATACTCAAGGAAAGATGAACCTTTACACAATTTCACCTTGGCTTATCACATTGGTAATTACAAGTACGTCCTGTTTATGCCCTTTGGTTTTCATAGCAAAAAAATACAACAGCAGACATGGGACTTCATTTTGGTTTGTTGCGTAGGCAAAACTGTTTAGACTTATTAATCTGCAACAAGAAGCGAATGCACCAAAATGCAAATGTTTTTGCTTGTAACTGAACATTTTAGTGACCACTTGGTTTAAACGAAAAAACAAAAAAATTCTAAATCCGTACACTACGTTTTTATGCTGGCATTAAAAAAAATTTCAAATTGACGATGAATCTTCTTAAAATAGTTTCTAACCATATTTACCATAATTATGGCACTACATGAAGGCAGCATCTGTCCGCACATGTTGATGCATAAACACGCAAGTCTAAATCGGATCAAAACCGCCATAATGTCAATAACCAAATCAATAGTATCCATGGAAGTAAATGTAGCCAATGTTACCTGCGGCGCAGGCAGAACCAGTTTGGATCGTTTCTTAGTGAACTCAGCCACGCCGCTGGTCTGCAGGATGGCAGAGGGAAGGTCGCTCTCCTTCTTCTTCTTGATTTTCTGCTTGTCTTTCTTGCGGTCGCGGTCCTCGCGCTCGCTGCCAACAGACGACAAGCGTGTGAACGGCGTCATCGCACCCCTCGGCGCCACGCAGTAACTCACTTGCGCAGCTCGCCGTCCAAGTGCTGCTGCCGGAGACGCTTGAAGTTGGGTGCCAGAGGATCGTAAATCTCCATGCTGGTGTCGTAGAAGCCCTGAAAACAGACAAAATGGTCGCTCGGCGAGGGTCTGCTGTAATAAGAAGTGGCGCAGATGATTCATTACCGCAGCAGGTTTCTTCTCAAAGGGGATTTCGGCGTTGTAGTCCACGCCACGCTTCTTCTTCCTTTTCTTCCCGATGTGGATGCCCGCTGCTCTCAATTCTCTGCGCTTCTGCAACGCAGCCAAACGTCTGCCAGAGGAGAATGATGAAAATTAACGAAAATTAATCTCAAAAGGCCAAATTTCCAAATAAATGAACAAGGTGGGAGTGTGACCTGGCTTCTTCGAGCTGCTTTTCCCTGGCCTTCCTCTTGGCCTTCTTGCCCTGCGTGTTGGCCAGACGAGCTCTGGCCTCAGACAGCATCTCCAGCTCATCTGTACACATAGTAACATGTTGATGATTGGCAAAGAAAAATTCAATAGCCCTGAGAATAGTCTGAAGTATCGGAGATGCAAATGCAGGTAACACCAAAACGATTTTATAACGAAATTATTTTTCTTCTCACATGGCAGATGCACATGATTGTGTCCTATTAATATTGCTTTACGGCCACAGTCAACAAAAATCAATGAATCACACATAGTTGGGAGACGACTGTGATTATACACTTAGCCAGTAGGTGGTACCCTGCACACTTGACGCTTCGCGAAATGTCTTTCTCGAACCAATTGGCTCAACGTTTCATGTAGCTTCATTTTACCATCAATAGTTTCTTTGTACTTTGTATTTGGGGGCAGACAGCACAAATTGCTGGAGTTGAAAAATATATCTATCTTCAGTGAAGTATTTTTCAATATTTCATTGAAGACAGATATACTGCACTTGAATTCCACAATGTTTAGAAAGAGGAGTGATTTCCCCCCAAGCATTTTACTAAATTAAAAAAAAAACAACTTATTTTGAGTTTCCTGTTTTTTGTACTCGTCTTCCATAAAAAAAGAAACAGAAATGTGGTTGTAATAAAAAATATTATTATTTATATACAGTGGTACCTCTACATACGAAGTTAATTCGTTCCAAGACCTTGTTTGTAAGTCGAAATGGTCGTATGTCGAG
>JAOXJL010000029.1:696528-710390 GCA_025762715.1 Corythoichthys haematopterus | reverse complement strand
GGTAAAAATTGGGGAGCTGACACCGGTACGTTGCTGAACAGCTAAAAAATTGGTTTTTAATAAATTTACTTCAGATTTTGCAATCAAACCCCCCCCCCCCCCCCCCCCAAAAAAATACCTGTTTTAGGCAAATTCTCAAGAATCACTGATAATACAAATTTTCTGAGAAGAACTTTTAACCCAGAGTTTAGAAGGGTGTTGGCTTTGAAAAAATGTATTTAACGCATAGATTTAGTGTAGTGGAACGAAATTAATTTTCTACGTACTTTTTCCATGGTCCCGAGACAGCCTACTCAGAGCTTCTCGTTTTTGCGATAACACCGCCTCCTGACGTAGTCGCTGTCCCTCGTCCGGCCCGTCAACGAGTTGTTGCTCGCAAAGTTTTCAGCTCCTTGTGCCACTTGTCTTTTGATGGAAAAAGAAAGAACCAGTGCTAAGCCAAGTACCAGCCCAGAACAAGCACCAACACCAACGCCATGGAAAAGGGGCCCATGACAAATGCATACCTTACCACCTCAGTTGCACAACAGCAATTCATAATTAATATTACAGAAAGTGAAGATATTGTTTCCTTAATTTCTTATCCTCTTAACCTTGCTTTACAATTTAAAATCATTTATTTGTACAACTATCGATTTACTTGATTTACTCCTCCAGGTCATTCGCAAAGGCTGGCTGACCATAAACAACATCAGCATCATGAAGGGAGGAGCCAAGGAGTACTGGTTTGTGCTTACTGCTGAGAGCCTTTCCTGGTTCAAGGATGATGAGGTGAGTTCTACCTTTGACATTTTTGTTTAAAAGTGAAAAATGGTCATATTTGTCAAGGATTCGGAGGCGAGGTGAGCCCAAATGCAAGGAAAAACAGGGAGGCAAGGCAGGGTGTCAACTCAGAATGGTTTTAATGATAGTTAACAAAAATCAAAGCTGCGGGAACCAGAGAAAAGACCAGGAATCAAAACTTAATTGGGGAAGATGAAACTAGTGATGTGTCCCACAACACCAATGTGCACACGCTATGCTCCATCCCCCTAAACCAGTTCTTCTAAACTACAGACACAATTACTGCTTTACACTTTACACCCCTGTGCTGTGTTCAGAGCCAAAGAAGCAGCGTTGAGGCTTGCGGAGCAGCTTATTTAGGTCATGGAGTGTTGATTTTTTTTCTGATGAATGGAAGCAAAAGACATCATATTAAAACAACATCAAAAATGAAACCTGATTCCCTCTGCTTCTCATATTAATCAGGGTCTTTCAGCCTCTTTCCTCTCCTATTACGTGTTGATCTATGTGGCATGATGATTTCTGAAAAGCAATACAGGCAAGAAGGAGCGAATAGCCTCCAGCTCCTCCCGTGACCCAACGTGAGGATGAGGGGCATAAAAGAATGAATGTATGAAATATATATACTGTATATGTAAATATATTAGCATATGTACATACACACATCCAACCCTATACACAAATACCCTGAGAGATTTTTTCCAATTGTAAAATTGGAAAGCAACAAACACTAATAAAATGTCTAAAACTCCATAAGTAAACGTAGCTTGACTTGAACTAGCACAAACTGAATAGTTTAACACTGGTGTTTCCCTCCATTTGCGCCGCATTCCATCACAATGTATGACATACATGACTTACATACAGTGGGGAGAACAAGTATTTGATACACTGCCAACCATTGGCAGTGTATCAAATACTTGTTCTCCCCACTGTACATGTAAATGCAACCACTACACATACAATCTATGTGTAGTGGTTGCATTTACATACATATGAAAGGCTGATTGCTGTCTGTTGGACAACGACTTGATAATTCAAAAAAACTTTGGTCATTTTGGCCACCTCTATGGGTCTTTTTCTTTGGCCATTTGCTTGGGACTATTAGTAAGGGGAAGGCCTCTGCTGGACATAGCTGTGTAAATTAAGGCATTTACCTTTCCACTTCCTGTGGCGTTAGAATCACTTCCTATTTATTTGGGGACCTTCTCGGGTCATTCCCTGCTAGGTAACTCAAAATCAACAGGAAGTTACTGATGAATTCCTCAAAATCAACAGAAAGCCACTTGAAAAGCCCCAAAATGAATTCATTAGTTGCCATTGACTGTCATCGATCACTGCTATCCGCCCACTTCAAATGGATTGGATGTCTACTCTGGATAAATTCATAGGCCTAGTTTGAGTTTTGGTGCAGTGGGGGCTCAACATGTTGATGACTCCGAAACGCAGTGTCAGCAATAAAATTAACTTACAAGAATAATTATAATAATAAGTTGAAAATGAGAGTTTTTGTTTGCCATCATTTTTGATGGGAATTCTAAATCGGGCTGCTTAAGACAGCTATACTTTTCGCCAAGATCGTCATCCATTGAATATGGTACACCCGCCAGTTTCGTGCCAATGCAGTTACCCCCGTCGAAAGTTGTATCCACATCGGAGCCACTGCGCTGCTCTGATTTGCTTGATTTCTGTGTTTTGGTGATGTAGTTATCTACGAGGTTTTAAAACATGGCCCAGCCATCAAAAAACAGCAACAACAAAAAACTGCATAACATAACATACATACCAAACGTAAAAAAAAGGCAATGTTTTACTGTTTTAGTGGTAGGATGACCGATAACTGTCATTACTGTAATTCAAGTCCTGTATGGATTTTCTTCAGTTTAATAAACGTCAATGTCCAAAATATATAACTGTGGTTCTTTTCTGGTTTCAATTAATTGCTTAAGTCAACATAATTCAGAACTAATGTGTGTGTGTGTGCGCTCCTGTGGCCAGGGGAAACAATTTTGACGGGGGTTGGCAAGACGCCGGTGGTGGCTTTGTTGTACAAATAGCGTCTTTAGTGGGGCAAATTGAAACTCCGCTCACCATTTTGGCGGTGCGCTCTGGCGTTTCATGGTCCACATTTTCAATCTATGGTTCTTGCTCAGAAGTTGTTGTCGCTTCTGAAAGCTTAGGTTAAATAAATTACATATACCCATCTTACCTCTTCCGTCCTTGCGTAATATGGTGAGGGTGTAGCCCTGAATTCGCCCCCACAGCGGTTCACAGAATTCACAAGAAAGGACTGGTGTAGCAGAAATAATTTATTGAACAAAAAAAATGAAATTAAACAAGCGGCATTAGAGTAATGGCTTCCCCAAAAGTCGTCCTGGACCCCCAATAATAGCCCATTCTAGGGTTCAACTTGCCTTTAAAAATGTGGGCAAAGATCACTTTACATCAATTAAAACACAGCACTTCAATAAAATAATTGACTACACTCTAGTAAAACGATTCACTGCACAGCAAATATCAAACAATGATGTAAACGAAAATGATCCCCCCCTTTTTATAGGCTGTATTGGGCACAGACGGTAGGGGCGACTATCATTTTACCAATACCGTAATTCTCGCTGTTATACCTATTATAAAAAATAGAAAACCCACAAACGAATTCATAAACTGCTAAATAAACAAAAATAAACATTACAACATAAAACATTATTTTACAGACGCTATGTAGCATTTCTTGTTGTCAATCATTAAGTATCGATGTATCTAACTGTGATGAGTGAGTAGCTTATACCTTGAGCAGTTCGTTGTGCTTTGTGATAGTTTGACAACGGATCGCCATCACGGACACGGAGATCTGTTTCATAAAAAGGTAGTGCAACTTCGATCACACATAAGTGATCATTTGTCGCACCTGTTGATCCATTTAAATACTGTATGTGCTTACCATTGTCTAAAGTTGTAATCACACACGCGATGCATCATCTGCATTCGCAGCTCTCACTTAAGATTTACGCGACTGGCGTTGCTGCCAAGATCGCCGTCTTTTATGTTTTTGCAGTGCCGTGCACGCAACTTCTCCCAAGCACGCGTCCATTTAAGCTAGTGGCATGCTCTTTTATGCACTTCCCTTTCTCACCACTCCCACGGGGGTACTAAATTCAGTCTAAATGGGCTTCTAGCTCCTCCTGTTGGCATGAGTCAACACTACGCCCCATCACACCCACCCCAGCCCTCGAACTCGCCGTCCCGGTGAGGCCATGAATCAATTACGCCCAAGGCCGGAATATCCTGTACATGGGGACCCTGGGTAATCTAGCTTCAAACTCGATTATATTGGTATGGCCTACATTAACAAGAGCTGATCTTGATAGGTGAAACTGATTGCTATGCTGCCCAGCTGTAGCCCGTGTAGTGCGCCTAACGTCCATCATGGCCTTCGGTGGGTAGGTTTGTTTGCTTTCAACTGGTGTCGTCTGCAGAGGTGCAGTTGGTTCCACATCTGCTTCTGGACCGGTAGTTGTTACCACTCGTTCAGGTAGGACCGACGTGCATGGACTTCCTGGACACGCTCCACCATCATTTTCTATGGCAATTGCCGGCTCCACCACCAGGCAACAGCAACACTCCAGACAATGGTTTTCTATATCGAGAGTCATGCCAGGCCAAAAACACTTCTCCCGAATGAGCTGAGGGGTAAGCTCAATGCCCTGGTGCCCTTTATCATCATGAAGACTGGTTAAGACTTCCTGCTTTAGATATTGTGGCAATAGGAGCTGAAGGGTCTCTTTACGGTCTCCGGGCAACTGGATGCTGCGGTACAGTACTCCATCCTGGCAACGAATTCGTGGCCACTCCCACAGAAGTCTTTGGGTCGGTGGTGGCAAGCTTATCAGTTCTTCCTTAGTTGGCAATGTTCCTCTCCTCCACAGATGCCGAAAAGGTCCAATGAGTGTGTCCCTAATTTGCAGGGCTTGTAGATCCACTTTCTGCCGTAGTGGATGGGCAGTAGTCTCTTGACAGGCAACTTCGGTTGAAGGTCTGACAGCCCCATGGGGACATGGAGAGACAGCCAAACCAGAGGCCACCGCCGAAATTGGAACTGGATCAGGGAGCCTAGAAAGGGCATCCACGTTTTTATTAGCCGTGCCTGGGCGATACTTAATATCAAAGTCGAACATTGCCAGCTCCGACGCCCAGCGATGTTCTGTCGCGCCCAATTTAGCTGTCTGGAGATAGCTTAGTGGGTTGTTGTCTGTGAAGACCACAAATTTTGAGCCTAGGAGATATTCCCTAAACTTGTTGGTCACCGCCCACTTAAGGGCTAGCAGCTCTAGCTTCTGAGAGCTGTAATTTGACATATTTCTCTCAGTCGGGCGTAGACCTCTGCTGGCAAAAGCAATAGGCTTCCGCTGCACGTCATGATCTTGGGCGAGCACTGCTCCCAGTCCCGCATGGCTTGCGTCGATTTCCAAGATGAAAGGTTTGGTGAAGTCGGCATACGCTCGAACTGGTGTTTTGATAAGATTGTATTTTAAGGTCTGGAAGCTCTGTTGACATTTTGGATTCCAATGGTTCTTGAGAGTGGACGCTTTGCCTTTGGTTTTATTTTCCTTGGCCTTCTCCTTCGCGATCAGTCGGTGCAATGGTGCTGCCATCTTTGCAAAGCCCTCCACAAACCGACGATAATAGGAGGCAAATCCCAAAAATGATCTCAGTTCTTTTGCAGTTGTTGGCTGCTTCCATTCCTCAACCGCCTTAACTTTATCCGGATCTGTTGCTACCCCTGCAGCAGAAACTACATGCCCTAGGTATTTGACTTCATTGCAGAAGAAATAACATTTTGACAGCGTCAACTTTAGGTGGTTATTCGGTAAGCGAGTCAAAACAAGTTCTAGACATTGTAAATGTTCTTCAAAGGAGGAGGAGACAATAATGATATCGTCTAAATACAGAAGGAGTGATTGAAGGCTTTGATCTCCGAAAAGTCTCTCCATCAGCCTTTGGAACGTGCTGGGTGCATTACATAGGCCAAAGGGCATGCGATTGAATTCGAAGAGTCCTAATGGTGTACAAATTGTCGTCTTTGCCTTATCTGCTTCTGCTACTGGCACTTGGTTGTAGCCGCTTGCTAGGTCAAGAGTAAAGAACCACTTTGCTCCCGTCATTGCGTCTAGGGACTCTTCTATTCTAGGTAACCGGTAAGCATCCTTTCTCGTCTTTGCGTTCAAGGGTCGGTAGTCTACACAAAGTCTCATATCACCATCTTTCTTTTGCACGATGATGATCGGTGACGAGTACGGGCTACAGCTGGGTTTTACAATTCCCGACTCTAGTAATTGCTGAATGTGAGCCTTGACTTGTTCGTACTGTGACGGGGGTAGTCGACGGTATCTCTATCGAATAGGGATGTCATCTATGAGCAGAATTTGATGCTCAACCACCGTGGTGCACCCCACGTCCCCTTCCCCCCGACTGAAGACAGCACTGTATTTCTGTAACAGGGCTTTTGCTTGGTTCTCTTGCTCGCTTGATAACATAGGCCATGATAGAGTAGAAAAGTTAATGGAAGGCGTAGCCTGGGCCTCCGCTAACTAAACTGTGGCAATTCTTTCTCTACCGCTGCCCTCCACAATACTTACGGCGGCTTTGCCGACCACACTTGACCTAAATGAAGACCCCCTAAAGGGGTGTGTGGTTGTAACCACACCTCCTGTGAACTCACATTGACCACTGGCACCTCCACCACCCCATTATTCACTGACAATAGTGCCTTGGATATCAACAAGCCCATGGGCCACTGGGCGTGGTCTAATGGAGGCTCCAATAGCACCGAAAGGAGGGAGAGTTTAGCAGCACTCGGGCAGACCAGGGAGATAACCTTCATGGCGCTTGGGGGAATGCGCACCGCACCATGCTGCACTCTGGCCATACCCAAGTACCCTTTACTACCAAGACTCTCCAGGGATTGACATGTAGTAAACACTTGCTGCCAGGTCTTTCTGTCTGTATCCCTGGATGATTGAATTGATGTTAAAGATAGGTCAGTGAACAGCTCTCAATAGCAACTTTGAATAACATTCATCCCCAATAATCCTGGCACTGCTTGCTTTTGTCGTCGGGTGAAAGGGTCAACTGGATCACGTACCACCAGAATACCCATATTCAGGAAGGTCTTACCTAGGACAGTTATATCCAATTTTACGTAGCCCGAGTATGGAATCTCGTATCCATTAGCAGCCCGTAACTGCAACCAATTACAAGGCTTAAGTGATTCATCACTTATTTTAAAGTTTTCCAAGAAAATTCTTTGGTTATGGTAGATACCACTGAGCCGGTGTCCAGCAGGCATGCCACCAATTTGCCCCCCATAGACACCTGAACCACTGGACAGCGGCCCATGAGTTTTGATGCAGGGCCAAAGTCATTACACATCGAGTCATATGAACCTGAGACCGCCCCTCCTGGTGTTTGGCTCTCTACACCAGGGGGCACTAGTTTCCCTGTGGCTGCACAGGGAGGGTCTGCTCCACCACTTGGTTGTGGGTAGTAACTACCTGA
Organism: Corythoichthys haematopterus; assembly: GCA_025762715.1. Lineage (NCBI taxonomy): Eukaryota > Metazoa > Chordata > Actinopteri > Syngnathiformes > Syngnathidae > Corythoichthys > Corythoichthys haematopterus. The sequence continues at coordinate 703,049 of JAOXJL010000029.1, read as the reverse complement.
AGCAATCCACGGGTTGTAATATTTGTTGGTTCCACCTCTACTCGACAATATTTAGCAATATGACCCACTCGATCGCAGCGCATACAAATTGGTTTGCCATCTCGTTGGAAGCGATAGTTTTTAGGTGTGCTCCCTTCCCCCCTTTGACTTGCTTGTGGGCCGGATGTTTTCAATTGTGTCAGGATGGCATCCAATTGTGCCTGCTGGCGACGAAGCCACTCGCTACTAGAAGCAACAATTGCATGGGCTCTGCCCTTGGGCCAGCCCCTGTGGAAGCGTGTGTGTCAAAGGAATATGCCCTAATCCTTGGCTTTAACCCTTGTCTTCCCTCTTCTGACCACTTAATTGCTACTCCTCTAAGTGTGAGAAAGTCAACATCGGGATTCAGTGCTAACAGTCTTTTAAGCTCTCTTTTTAGCATACCATCATTCACGCTTTCGACAAACTGATCGCGTAATACCCGGTCAGAGTTTAAAAGCCCCTCCGGGGTTTTCTTTACAACTATTTCCATTAATGTCTTTAGTGCATAGGAAAGGTCTCGAAGCGTCTCCCCCTCTTTTTGATGGCGCTGAAAAAAAAGACAACTGTGCGGCTACATTGGATTTCGAAGCAGCTAAAAGTATCTGTTAAGATTTTTAAAAAATTATCTGCTGTATCTCTATGTGAAATATCATGAAAGTCCACTTCAGCCTTCGCACCTCCATCCAAATGATCATATAAAAACAAAATCGCTCTGCTTCGGACATTAGCCGAGTCTCCAAACATCTGCGGGCCTCTTCGACCCACTGGTTGACTGTAAGTAAGTCCACTGATAATTTACCCGTGATTTTAGCGCATTTACGCTCAGTGCGACGTAGACATAACGTGTATAAATTCCAGTGTCAGTCCCTTTCCCTGATGGCGGTTGTTCTGAAGTAACCGTTATGCCTGATGCGCTGGACTCACTGTTGGATGTTGAAGCATTTGTTGTGCTCTGTTGGCCATTTCCTTGTTCCATCAAAAGTTCATTTTCAGTCCGAAGCCGTCAAATCCCGTCCATCAGGGCCTGCAGCTCCTCCATCCCCTCTGGTGTGGACATGGCCGTTAAGGTGGTAGCTGGACTTGAGACCTTCGTTGATAGACGTTCTACGATGTCACGCGATGCAAGTGTGCTGCCGCTTTCACCCCCTCCACACATAACCTCCAAGCCTTAAAAAAAAACACCCCTATAACCAGTCCTTTTATCCTGCCGACAAGGCCAAATGTAATATGGTGAGGGTGTAGCCCTGAATTCGCCCCCACAGTGGTTCACAGAATTCACAAGAAAGGACTGGTGTAGCAGAAATAACAATATATTGAACAAAAAAAATGAAATTAAACAAGCGGCATTAAAGTAATGGCTTCCCCAAAAGTCGTCCTGGACCCCCAATAATAGCCCATTCTAGGGTTCAACTTGCCTTTAACAATGTGGGCAAAGATCACTTTACATCAATTAAAACACAGCACTTCAATAAAATAATTCACTGCACTCCAGTAAAACGATTCACTGCACAGCAAATATCAAACAATGATGTAAACGAAAATGATCCACCACGGAACCCCCCCTTTCTATAGGCTCTATTGGGCACAGACGGTAGGGGCGACTGTCGTTTTACCAATACCGTAATTCCCGCTGTTATACCTATTATAAAAAACTAGAAAACCCAAAAACGAATTCATAAACTGCTAATCTGGCTTGGAGGTGTGTAATGGAGAAGCAAGTGAAAAAGCGGCACATACACTCGAGAAAACAGCTGAAATACACCACTGCATTCCATTAACAAACAAAATAAACATTACAACATAAAACATTATTTTACAAACTTCCTCCAAATTATGGGTTGTTTATCATATGGTTTAGTTCAGACGCTATGTAGCATTTCTTGTTGTCAATCATTAAGTATCAGGTGTATCTAATTGTGATGAGTGAGTAGTTTATACCTTGAGCAGTATATTCCTGTTCGTCGTGCTTTGTGATAGTTTGACAACGGATCGCCGTCGCGAACACGGAGATCTGTTTCATAAAAAGGTAGTGCAACTTCGATCACACATAAGTGATCATTTGTCGCACCTGTCGATCCATTTAAATATGTGCTTACCATTGACTAAAGTTGTAATCACACACACGCGATGCGTCATCTGCATTCGCAGCTCTCACTTAAGATTTACGCGACTGGCGTTGCTGCCAAGATCGCCGTCTTTTATGTCTTTGCACTGCTGTGCACGCAACTTCTCCCAAGCACGTGTCCATTTAAACTAGTGGCTTGCTCTTTTATGCACTTCCCTTTCTCACCACTCCTACGCGCTTCCACGGGGGTACTAAATTCAGTCTAAATGGGCTTCTAGCTCCTCCTGTTGGCAGGAGTCAACACTACGCCCCATCACACTTGGGTGGCTTTGGCTAAACAAAGCAAATGACCGTCTAAGGTGCTAGTCACATGATCTTTTCAAAAAATAAGTTCAAGTTCAGCTTTATTGTCAAATATGCATATACGTAGAACATACAGCACAGATGAAATTTCTTTCCTTTCTCCCCACGTGCAAACATGCGTATAAAACCACAGAGCATTAAAAAATAATAATATTACTACATAAAATACTACTAAATGAAATAACAACTGGACTATGTACAAACAAAATGAATATCATTTAAAATGTAATATGGTGCAAAGATGTGTACAAAAGTGGCTTGAAGCCACTCTAATTTGGAAATAAATTCTTTAAAAATCAAACCATGTGATTTTCTGTTTTTTTTTCCCCCCCACAGTCTGTCTCTCACGGTTGAGGTTTACCCATGTTGACGATTACAGGCCTCTCTAATCTTTTCAAATAGGAGAACTTGCCCAACTGATGGTTGACTAAATACTTATTTGCCCCACTGTAGCTGGTTAGTGGTCTCTGAACCTGAGTCTGATTTCTAACTGACAGCTCCAAAGGTTAAATGCAGGTAACTGGCAAATTTGTTGATTGTCGACAGTGATGTCAAGAAAAAAATATGGCAAATATGTCAAATAATTAATTTAAATGGTTACTTTTACATTTTTAGGTGGCTGAAAAAATATTTTAGACTTTACAACGAGTATGTGCATTTGTGGGAAAAGTGAAACAAGATCACTTCACTGCTTAAATATTTTTGTGGAATTTATTTTTTTTTGTCATGAACTGAGAAATATTTATATTGTTAAATACTGCATGCTCAATGAATGTTGGGAAACCTCTACAGTAGTACCTGTGTTTCATAATTTCCACCACATCTTCCGCGTGGCTCTTGGTGGCAGTCTCACTGAGCTCCAGTCTGGCTCTTGCCTGCACAGGTGCAGGCATATACACAATTTTTTGTTATTTTCAATACAATCAGACCTCCAGAACAACATACTGGCGACTACCTCAGTGAGCCTGATGAGGGACTCCAGTTGGCGTGTGGTGATGGGCGTAGTGTCTGCAGCACGCGACTGAGACCTCAGTGATAGATAGAAATCCTGAAGCGTCTGGGCGGCTTCCGGAGAGAGGGTGGGGTGAACATAGTGGCGAGCGTAGCTGATGTACTTCCTTAACAAGCATGCTGGGATTAGGTTGGTGATTTCTCCTTCTGGTATCTTGAAAAACAAACTTTTTTATATAAATGATTGATTTTAAAATTAAATTGAATTTAATGGAATTGATCCCTTACCTGCAAACGCACAGACAGCGGTAGGCTTGAGTGTTCCAACAAGATGGAAGTCTCTGCGTCGTCCTTACTGTTCATGGCGAACACGCCACTACTGGCTCTGCCCGCCCGGTTGGCCATGACGTGCTCGGACAGACAGCGGTCGTGGGACTCGTCAGGGATGTCCAGGAGGAGGAAGATGACGTCGAAGCGGGAAAGCAAAGGCGAGCCCATCCTGAAAATGAAGCAGCAGTAACTATAAGAAGCAACAATCAATAGAAATTCAATTACCAACTGAGTGCTGGGCTCACTTCAAATTCTCCGAGACGGTCTTGTTTCGGTTGTAATGGCCTCCGATGGGGTTGGCGGCGGCGATGACAGAGGTTCTGGCAGGCAATGAAGAAACGATTCCCGCTTTTGCCAGACTCACAGACTGTTGCTCCATGGCTTCCAACAGGGCCTGCTGCTGGTTACCCAGCTTGTCAAACTCGTCAATGCAGCACAAACCTAACCAGAGGTTGTGTGCTCTTTAAAAGGCGTATCATGGAAAAGTATCTTTACAATAGTTGTACGTTTGGAGTGACCGCCTACGCACTAAATGTGAGGAACTATGCTGTGAAAATGGCAACCACCGGCGAGGTCTGCATTTTTACGTCTGCCTTTCTCTTCAAAATTCGAGAACATGCAGCCACTCGCTTAGTTGCAAGGGCTTAGCTCTGTCACCTGTCGTCATGGTAACAAAACCCTGTTAGTCCCTTTGAACATCATGAGACAATTGGGAACCGTTTTAAATGGTGAACAAATGCCTTTCTTCAACATCTGAGGTGCTCACTTTTGATTGACAGTGACACTGGCTGAGAAGTGATGGTTTGGATGCCATTATATTGTGCCTACTATAAGTGTACCTTAAATGGATAGACGTCTAGTGTAAACAACCTTCATGTGAAAAATGGTTTATCATAGTGTTCAAGGGCATACTTTGAATTTCTTAGACCTCTGACAATGCATAAAATAGTTTAAAAAAATGACATGACTTAAGAGCGCTGCCATTGTGTGAAGAATATGACATAACTTAAACACTGATAAGACTCAAACACAGGTGTAAATATTATAGCTACAAAATAGGCACTCACTCTTTATAGTAACTCTTAAATCTGCCTTTTCCAAGCAAAATCCATGCATAAATCCAGGCGTGTAAACATAGGTAAATCTCCATATCCGCATAGGATTATGGGTAGTACTGAAGTCCTGAGGAAGGACGGACTATCTAGGATACTCGCATTTGAATTGCTAAAATAATACTGGCATTGATACATGTCTGCCTGCTTTAAGGATGGCTATTTTTTGTAATTACTGGCCTTTATTTTCATTGTTTTTCTCTACTATTACACTAAGAGAAATGGAACAGAATTTCTGCTGTTAAGCACATGATTAGAGTGTTGTCTTCTCCTTTAAGAAGTGGACAATGAGCGAAAAATGCATGCATGTATGCTCTCTCTTGCATTCCCACCTTGGTCAGCCAACACCAAGGCTCCAGCCTCCACAGCGTAATCTCCACTTCCTGGATCTCTGTATAAACTCACTGTTAGTCCTGCAAAGATAATCATCAAACTATCAACTACAGTGTTATCTAGAGGTGCACGTGCCCTGACAAGCAGGCCATTTTTTTGCTCTGACTTGTAAGAAAATACTTTTGATCCGTGCGTTGCAATTTGGCCATATGGACAGCAACAATTGCTTTCTAGTTTATGACCCTATTTGCTGAATTCTTTTAAATGCAAATGAAAATCCACTTCTGTTAATCCTTGATAGGGCAAGTGACTATTTCTGGTGATTAAAAAGAACAATACACCAACCTGGCATTCACCTATGTAGACATCACTTTTGGGTTATGTAGGCCGCAATATTAAAATTTGGGATATAAGTGGAGGCTACATGACCCCAAATGTGATGTCCACACACAGTATTTGGACGCAAGGTTTCACTTGTACTTACTATATGTTATTTATTTGATTATTATTAATCAGTATTGTATTTTTTTATGTTATGCTTATGTATTTTTCTAGGAATAGCCACAATATTAACATTTGGTATACAATTGTGGCCTACATAACACAATCTACATAAGTGAATGCCAGGTTTCAATTATAATTATATATATATTTTAATATTGTTTTTGTTTTAATGAATCATGTATTTTTTTAAAATTTTAAAATACAGTATTCTTATGAATACATACAACAATAAATTAACAAAATGTTGGTTAAAAAAAATAATAAAATGAATAAAAACAAATAAATCTGATAATTTCCGCAGTAGCACCCTAAAGTTGATTTTTTTTTTTTGTTTTTTTTTTAAATTTCATGGTATTTAACTTTTTACTTGCCATTGACAATGATAGCCATCCAATTCCTTTAAACTGAAAGGACTGGCTATAACTGCTCATCTTTCAGTGCCATTGAGTGTGAGACGTCCAATTCATTTAAAGTGAAAGGACTGACTATAACTGCTCATCTTTCAGTGCTGTTGACAGTGTTAGACGTCCAATCTATTTTGACTGGGAGGGCTGGCAGCGAATGATCACTGCTAGTTCTCTGTCAAAATGCATTAGACATTTACCGCCGTCAATGGAAGCCAATGAGTTAAATGGGTTCCCTATAAAGGGTTAATGGTTCCACTAACCCCAGACAGTGGAAGATAGACTTTTTTTCTGCACTCTTTTGGTATCAATAGCCACGTTTACATGCTGACTTTTATTCATACCGATTCAAATCATTCCAAATGGAAATTTCAGATCAGCTGTTTACATGTCACTTCATCTATTCCGATCCAGCGTTTACATGTGACTGCCTTTATT
>JAOXJL010000029.1:370617-384929 GCA_025762715.1 Corythoichthys haematopterus | reverse complement strand
ACAAAGATCAATTGCCACCTTGCTTCCCCACATTGCTTCCCATGATATTTCTAATCATAGGGAGAGGGATTGCAAGGCTTTAGCCAATTAAAAAAAGGCTCCAAAGGCTGCCAAAATTCACTCTACTCATTTTGCGCTGCCTTTTATCTCTCTATATAGGTAAAACGGCGTCATTACAGATTGAGCGCGACAATGAGCGAGAGGGTCATGCAGCGCATGCATTAATTGCGTTAAATATTTTAACGTGACACATTTTTTAATAAATTGCCGCCGTTATCGGGATATTTTTGATAACCCTACCTTAAGCCTAGAGTAAAGACTCTGGATGAGTGTAACATATTATGCCTGTAACGTTAAATACAATTAGAAAACGATTTAATTAAAATATATATATATTAAAAATAGGCACGGCCGATTTTTTTTTTGCCGATTCCGATACTTTGAAAATGACGTGATCGGACCCACATCTCTACATTTAACCACAGCTAGACACACTAAACACGCAGGATTAACTCTCGTAGCTTGTGGGAATCTTTCATGAGTGTTTACTAACCTTTAATTTTGTATGAATGCGAAATCGTATTGGAGGTATTGCCTCCTCGGCAGCCACCCTCCGCAAACATGTTTTACATGTTGGATGGCCTTTCCCCTCTAAGCCGTGGCCATCTAACTGTTCTGTAGCTGAAGTATTCACATACCAACGATTCAGTTTTCTTGGATGGAGGAAAAAAGTTCAGGAGTTTCACCTCCTCCAGCCATCGTGTAGCAAAGCTGACTCAGTGACACAGAGCAACAACCGGTGGGGGAGGGTTGAGCCTTGCAGCAGCGAGGGATTTCTCCATGCATTTTTGGGACATAAAAAATAGCTAATACCTAAAATAAGGAAGATATGACGGATTTGTTTTTCAGGTATATTTTCGGTAATTATGTTATGTGAGCAACTTTTTTGGGTTATACAGCTCCAGTGTTAGAGTAAATTGCAGGACGTTGTCTCCATTAAAAGTAGCTCTTGGAGCAAAAAAAATATGCGCACCCCTGATGTAGATATTGTGTACACAGGTATTAAGGTCATGGGGGGAGTGTTAGCCTTAAAAGAACGTTGTTTCAACAGGTTTATTTTTCACAATAGTTAAACCATTTTATTTTTAAGGCAAAGAATGTAACATCACTCAGTGTACACCAAAGGTAAAAAGTTTTTAGACACTTTCTAATCCAACTGAATGGTGACGTGTCTCAAAACATTTGACCGTATATGTATGAATGAAGAGTACTTCAACAAAACAGGTCCTTTAATTAGCTTTTTTTTTTTTTTATATCCTGCGCATGATGTTATCATAGTTTTTAGGACTAAAAGCTTTCTCATTTTTGGTAAAGATTTATGCAACTACTGTATCCAATTGTTTAGTATCCAGTTTTAGCCCGGTAGACATGTGGAGCCGAGCATTTTAGTTTGACTAATGTATTTCTACCAACAGGTGGCAACAAAAGTCATTTTGGAAACTAGTGTAAATCCTCCTTCTGCCAGAATGAGACAAGTTGTCTGGCTGACTTCCCAGAAGCTCGGAGGAAAGAATATTACAAGCTGTACTAAGAATAAAAGCAAACCATTCACACTCGTGCACGAATATAACCAGTACAACAGTTTCGATAGTAAAATATTTTAATTAAATATACAGGAGGTCATAGCATAAAAAATGTCTTTATTTTTTTGTCTCCCTTGCCAGCCGGCTGATTGGTAAACAGATGGCTACTGTATCAAAAAACACTGAGGATGCACACAAAAAAAAAGAACCAATAACAAATGAAAATTCAATCCTAAACCTTAATTCCAAAATGTAGTGTTTTTTTAGAGGCTAGATTGTGTGTAACCGACATTTTTTCTTCTCTCATACATATATACTGCCTTTTATGCTATTTACAGATTATACCAGTTTTTTGATAACCACCACTCTCAGACGAAGGTGGCGCGCTATCTACAGTGCTATTATTATTATTATTTTTTTTTAACTTTTCTTTTTTACACAGAAGACAACAGAAGTGAAGCAAAGGGTGAAGGTGAAACCAGCCCATGTATTTTTTTTTCTTGCGTACTAGAGCCACCACATACAGTGCTTGTTCGTTGGGAAATTTACCACATAAGTATGGAAAGCCCTTTCAGAATTTATTCAATATCTTTCAAGGCCCTTTTTCTAGTGTGCTCTTTGTCATTAGTGGTGACACAATTAAGCACACTCGTAGAAATCTACCAGTGACATTTTTTCCACCACTTGGTGATATTTGTATAGATGAAATATAAACATTAAGAATCTTGACATCTATCTTAACAAGCTTTCACTAGTAGCGCAAAGATTACAATTAGAGTACAGTTTTGCCTTGAAAATAACGTAGTTTTTCAAATAATGTGCAGAAATATCATCATCATCAGTGGGGAAAACCATTGTCTTACTAGTGAGGACATGAGGCTTGATGTCTGTGACCTTGAATAAGTACTAAAACCGTTCCATATGCAGTCTGTGCCAAATTGCAAATCTAGTGGTTAACGAAACAGAAAAAAAAGTTCTGCTAATTATAGAATGCGTAAACTGCATCTTACAGGAGACAATCAAATTGCACACTGTCAAAATAGTTGGGCAGTCAAGAATAAAGCAAGTTTGGCCTGTTTTGAGGGCTAATGTTGTCTCGTGCAAATAAGTAGTGCTAGGAAATTGTGATGAAGTAATTTGAAGAGCACAAATTAAGATGAAATAAAAGCCACATTTGTATTTTCACTCATGGCTGCAGCACTTTATCACCAGTTCCACTTTGTCCTTTAGTGCAGTGTATCTGTTTACATTGCATTTTCAATGACAAGGTATTTTCTTTCAAACCTGAGAAGTACATAAAACTGTATACAACATTTCTTATATGTCTGTCACCTTCAAAGTTTCAATGACTGACACTGTAAATTGATTGATATCTGCATGTTCATGAGAAAAAATGTATTTACAAACTTTGCACTTAAGCAATCACGTGTGGTGGCTCGAGTGCACTCCATACGGTACAGAACTAATTCCTAACGACTGCTTCACCCATGATTTAGTACTAATAGTAACGCGAGACGGGCAAAAGGCACAGATGCTTGCAAAGCGCCCTAATTGACAACATTCTTATGGGAAAAAAAACAACCAAAAAACATACAGTGAATCTTTTTCTCCGCGTGTTTTGACTGTAAAATGTGTTTCAAGTCTTGAATGATATAAGTGAAATTCTGATTTGCAAGGAGGCGCGTTCCACAGCATTCAGCTGTTTCATTACGCTGGCGCAACCAGTTGCTACGGTCCATGGACGCTTGATGCATTCTTTCCTAATAAGAAAAAAAAAATCAAACAAAGCCACATTCAGTCTTGTGAAATGGATTTGGACATCTTGTCCAACAGCACCTCTACTGATTACATTTGTCAATGCACCCTACTGCGTGGTATCTACGGAGTTTTCTGAGTTTTCCATTGGGAGAAAAATCTTGGCTGTGTCTTGATTCAGGTTCTGCAGCTGCTGTCAGATTTATAGAAACATAAGATTTTATGAATTTGGGGAGCAACATTTGAACCTCAAACATTTGAAAGTTTTTACAGCATACCCAAAGTGAATGACAGCTATTCATCACTCAGCATTAACACTTATTTTGATTAAATCTGGGTTTTTGAAGTTTAACGTAAATGGCGTTGGCGTTGAAATTTGAATCGTTCATTGAACATTTTCATGTATGTCGCCAGGAGATTCAACAGTATTATAAATAACCTTCATGTAAGAGCCAGTTGGTATTTAGACTGCAAATTCATCTGACCTCTGGTAATGGGAAAACACTGTTGGACAAAAAAAATTACACCGCTTCCGAGCGCAGCCATTTTGTGACATTTGTTATACCCAAGCATTTAAAAACTGATACTCTAACTTAAGTGCATGAGACTAAGGGTATTACTTATGTCACGAGGAAGGTAATCTGGAATACTGATATTTGATTGGCTAAAATAGTAATGGAATTGAGAAAATGTCTGCAGTCACTTTCTGTAAATTCCAGCTTTCCTTTACGTTTTCTCTGCTATTGGACATCAGAAGAAATTTTTTTTTGTTTGGTTTTTTTTTTCCTTCTTTTTTTAATCTAGCAATGTACAAGATTCTTACAGCTACAATGCACATGATAAAGTTGTTGTCTGTCCTTCTAGGAGCAGCAGCAGCAGCATGCAAAGGATTGCGGGGTTTTTAAATCTACCAATGTCCAAGATTCTTGCAGCTACAATGCACATGATAAAGATGTTGTCCTTCCTTCTAGGAGCAGCAGCAGCATGCAAAGGATAGCGTTGTATCTTATGAATTGGTTCAAAATGGCTAATGGCATTTAGAGATAGGAATTTTTATGATTGGAGCAGTCCATGGTGCAGTGCAGACCCTGAATTAAAACACAGCCATTTTACTACCTGGTATTGTTACTGTCCAGGGGTAAAGCCACTTCCACTCACTGGTCGAGTAGATTCAACCATTACAACATGCAGGCTAACATTAGCTTAGCAGTGTAGCTCCACAATCTCTGCTTGGCTGCAACAGCCCAGTTTCTCCTGTCTCTTCTCAAATCAAATGTCTCCTTTCCAAATATGGTAACCACTTGTTTCTATAGTTTTAACTCATTCACTGCCAGCTTTCCTCTATGTATGTATAATGGGTGGGACTTTAACACGTCAAGGGAAAGTTTGTTTTCAGTAAAATAATCGATAGAATTTATAAATGTGTCATACTTTGCAAATTGTGCAACAAAGAATTGCATATCACCGCAGCACTTAAACTCTACACGGCAGTCTTATAGTAAAGCACATATCTGTGAGCACAGAAGCTAATAACCGCGAGTGGTCCTGCCAGCAATCTGAGTTGTCGGCACTAAACTAGATGGAATAACTGGCTTGATGAACAGAAATATTAAATACACACCTCAAAATTTTGTATACCTCTTGACTGTAGGCCACTACCAGTGGTAAAAAATGAGCAGGGCTAGCAACTGTGCTACAAGTGATCAGACTTTGAAACTGCCTTGCAGAAAGATAATAGAAAAAACTCGACGAAATAAAGAATAAAATATTGGATGCATTGCACAAAACACAATTTGTGGCTCTGATGAGGGATCATTGGACTTCTGACGGTAATTATAATTATTATTATATATTTTTTTTTGCACTAAAATCTTCAAACATCAGGACAGTTTTCCGAGCGCTTCAAAACATGTGCCATTTTTTCTAATAACTTGAATACTGCGAGCACACTATGTTTTGTTTTGTCTTTTCAATTTTACCCAAGGATACAGTGGTACCTCGACATACGATTGCTTCGACACACGATCTTTTTGACATCAGACGTAAAATTTGACTAGCCATTTGTTTCTACCCGCGAGGACATGCTAGAAGTACGAGATTTATGACAGCGCCACAGTTTGTTTTCCCGGAAGACGGACGCACGGCGGATTTTCTTGTGGGGGAAATCAACATGGGTTCCAAGAATGTTAGTGCAAGTGGTTAAAAAAGGAAAAAGGTGAGGCTTACCATTGAAATGAGGATGGAAATGATAAGAAAAATATGAGCGTGGTGTGCACGTCCGTGCACGTCTGTGAACTGGCTCGACTTGAATGTCTACGATCTCGAAGGTCCTCCTTCGACTCCGTTCGCCAGTCTTTATAAGTTAAGGTGACAATTATTATTTAAAAAAACATCGGCAGCTTCGTCAGGTTTTTAATCATATTGTTAGGGCCTCTGTCACTCCCTCCTGTACCCTGGCCCACTTTGGGCAGGTGTGCGTGTTTTTATTCTGATTGCTGGTTGGATGTCAGACGGGTGTAGCAGCCACAGGTGATGGCTATGACAATAAGCCATCCTTAAAAGCAGTGGACGTCGCCAACACCCGTTCAATGTGTGTTTTCTACGTCAGTTGTATCTCACATTCCTTTTTTAATTCACTGATCACCGGCTCACGACATATTTGTTCTCGCCCCAGGTCCTGTTTTTGTGCGACCCTCATCGGATTTTACGTCCACCACCTTCCCAAGCTTCCCCTTACGCTTACTATAATTACCAGAAAGCTCCACCATTTTATTTTGGATACAAATAAAGTATTTTGTTCATCGCTACACCGTGCCGGTGTTTGCTCAGGGATCCCCTCAATTCCGCAAATCCTAACACATTTATTTCAGAACTTGTGCAACACAACATGCCTACTGTCCGCTGCAGTTGAACAAAGTGAAAGTAAAGTCCTCCCTCACTGTGTGAAGTCAGCCACGCGGTGCGTTCAGGTACACCACGCAAAACACATCCGCCACGTTAGAACCTGATTCGTTACATTATTACAGGTATTATTATTATTACTATTATTATACTATTATTCCGATTTTTATTCATAATTTATTTGTTTTGCTTTATTTAAATTCTATTTGCAGTACTACCAGCAGCATTTATTATGGTGGTGGTAAATGGTGTTATACTTTTATAGCGCTTTTCCACCTTTCAAGGCGCTCAAAGCGCTTTACACCATCTCGCCATCCACCTACTGGTGACACAGCACCAGGAGCAACGTGGGGTTAAGTGTCTTGCTCAAGGACACTTAGACGAGTTCATCAGGGCGGAGAAGTGAACCCACAACCTCTGGGTTGGGGGACAACTACTCTACCACTGAGCCACGCCACCCTATTATTAAGGATTTGGTGTAGGTTTTCAGGCTGTGGAACGAATTAATGTAATTATAATGTATTCTTATGGTAATATCCTGCTCGAAATATGACCATTTCGACTTACAAACAAGGTCCTGGAACGAATTAACTTTGTATGTTGAGCTACCACTGTATCTTCAGTTTGTCTAAAATAAAAAAAATATGTGACAAAAAAAGTGTTCAGATAAAAATGCTATTAATTACAAGTCGCTATTTAATCACATTACATTTTGAAATTGAGTCCCACCCTAATATATATCTATACCACATAGATACTACCAGTGGCAGTGGATGAGTTTAACTTATCAATCAATTATTATGAATTTTGTGAGGTTCAACTCACTTAAGTGATAATTATGGGGTTTTCTTTAATACATCAAAAGGATACCAATTACCTTCGTTATCGTCCATCAGGACCGCACAATTTAAGGGCATGAAAAAAACTGGAACCACAGGACCGATAACACATTTTGGTGATTCTTTTATACATAGGTTCCTGTTGTAGTGTTTCAAGCGACACAGTATTAGCCCTCAGACGCAGTAAACAAAAACGGCGCGGCTTCCCGACTCCCGCCGACAGAGTCAAAACCAAAAGTGAGCACATCCATGTCAGAATTGTGCAAATAAGGATACAAACAAAAAGATACAGTAAGTGGTAATAGAAATACAGAACAGTGCAAAGTATATAAACAAATGTATAAACTAATGGAATTCTCAGTCTGTCTCACAGATAAAATTTTACAATCAGTCATCGTCCCTCTATCTGGACTCATCGTACGACTGAGCCCCTATCTATGCTTGGCAAGAGGAAATAAGGGAATATGATAAACCGGGTGCCTCTCACAGTCTAGTGCTGGGGTGTACTGAGGACAGCTGTGGTTGGGGCAGGGTGGAGAGCGGGTACAGTTGGTGCAACAGGTCCCCATAAAGGGCTGCTCCGCCAGGGTGCCTGAAGAAGTGGTGCGGGCTGGGGGCGGAGGCCAGAAGCTGCCTGTGGAGCATCATGGAGTGAAAGGCTAAGGGGGGAACGAGTGGGGACACTGCCGACTGGCTCTTTAGGTACTGCAGGCCAGGGTGCTGCTGGAGTCTGTTCTGTGACACAAGACTGCCGGGCGGGTACATGCCGGCGTAGAGGGGTGCGGCATGAGACAGGGTGTAGGTGGTGGCGGGGTGGCCCTCGGGCGGGTGGTTGTTGAGGTGAACGGCATGGGCCGGCTCGGCAGGTTTCAGTTCCTCTGGGTCGCTCCGTCGAACGGCAGAAGCAGGGTGGATGGGCGTCACCACACGGACCTTCCTCTCTGGTGCCTCCTCAATCTCCGCCTCCCCGACACTCCGTTTGCTCGGTCGGACGGGGCTGGCGAGGGATGATTCAGATAAAGACTTGGGATTCGGAAAGGTTGGAGACGGGTCCTGCTTGGGAGGTGAGACTGTCATGGCGGGAACTCTGCACCCCTTAGGGTGCGAGTCCAAGCCCTGGTGCACGATTGAGTAAGGGAGACCGCAGAAGGAAGGTTTGGAGACTGTGGACACCCTCTGAGAAAGTGGTTTGGAAATGGTGAAGTCCCTGGGTTGATCCTCAGCCTCTCTACTCTCCCCTCGAGTCTGCGCTTCGTCACTGTAGTGCGATCTGTAAGCCAGGCCTTCTTTCTCCAGGCCACAGCAAACGAAACCCTGCTCCCCCTCGCGGTCCCGGACAAAGCGCTCCTGTCGCTCTCCGTTGGAGTATCCGGCAATTCGGTCCTGGCTCAGGCAATTCTCAGTTTGTCTGTACAGACTGTGCAGGTGTGGGGACGAGTAACAGTCCCCTGCAAAGCTCCGAGACTGGAGAAGCTTTTCTGAGGTGTTCTCCACAGCATCACGGTCCTTCGTCCTGGTGAGATATGGCTGCCATGGGGCACTAACGTGAGGCGGCAGGATGTGGCTGACGCTCCTCTCCTGCTGAGGCTTGCTGCTCTGCGCATGATGAATGACCGATGGCCTGAAGATTGGCGCCGCCTCTGGGATATTGTCAGACGCGTGTTGCCTCTGGCCTTCCTCCTCGCTTTTCCTCTTTTCAGTCTCTCTCTCGGGAGCAATAGGAGGCTGGAGAGAAGATACAAATGAGAAGGACGTAGACTCACACACTTGAGAGAGGAGCTTCTTTTTGGCCAGAGGGGACATGACGCCTTGGCCAGTTTTGCAGTAGGCAGCCATTTGTGCGGGGCTATCTTTTTGGATCACCCCGTAGTCTTCCTTCTCCGGGAAAGAATCTGTACTCAAGTCTATGGATTGCCTATCTTGTTTACAGATGGATAACACCTTGCCTACTCTTCCACCGTGACTATCCGAGGAGTCTTTGTCCCGAGAGGAGGACTCGGGCAGCGCAAAATGTCCGGGGGGTTTGTTCTGGTCCCACAGGTGAGGCAAGTAGGTGCTTTTGGTGACCAGGTGCACCTCAGTCTTGGCGGTTTGAAGGACCTCACTGATCTTCCGCCACTCCGGCTGGGCTCCAGCATGGAGGGGCCGAGTGGCCAGCGGGGCCCTGCTGGAGTCAGCCTCTTTGAAGCACATTGGCGTGGGCATCTCCCCTGCCAATGACTCTTCCTTCTTAAGTGTGACATGAAGCTCCTCCTCCTCCTCCTCGATGATGATGGGTTCATCCACAGCTGGCAGTTCAAGCTTTGTGGTCACTTCCCCTTTGACCTTGGAATCCTACAGGTAAAAGAATTATTGGAATCATTTTATCAATTTGACAGTCAAGTTCACAAGAATGCATTGCCCCGTGTCTAGTCATCAAGGACCGGTTACATGGAAAGCAACATAGAAATAAACACCTCAACATCATTGCTACCTTACTCACAATATTATCGAATTGGCCCGAATATAAGACTGTGTTTTTTTTACATTGAAATAAGAATGAAAAAGAGGGGGTCGTTTTATATTCGTAATCTCGACATTATACCCATTCACGACGCTAGATGGCGCCAGATATCATTGAATCGATGTTCTGTCATGACTGATCTCAGCTACTCTCAAGTTTAACCAGGCTGCATTATTCTATTGCAATGTTTTTCCTTATTCAGATTTGTTTTAAGACTACAGTTACAGTTAGACTTAACTTTGATGGTTAATGCAGTTATTGCAATTTTTTTCACAATAGATTGGTTTATTTACGTTTCAAAAATCAGAAACCATTCATTTACGAATGTGATTGCACTTTACTTTACATATTTAAATGTTTAGATATCAAGATTTAAATAAGGCAAAACTATATGCTTTTTCTCTGAAATATATTGTTATAATCTTTTGTTTCGGATGTACTTTAATTATTTTCTTTATTAAAAAATAATTTGGCGTTCAAAAAGTCTTTTTTCAAACTTGAGTTTTATATTCGCGATCTAGACATTATATCCATTCACGACGCTAGATGGCGCCAGATATCATTGAATCAATGTTCTGTCATGACTGATCTCAGATACTCTCAAATTTAACCAGGTTGCATTATTCTATTGCAGTGTTTTTCCTTATTCAGATTTGTTTTAAGACTACAGTTAGACTTCACTTTGATGGTTAATGCAGTTATTGCAATTTTGTGGTTTTATGACAAGAGATTGGTTTATTTACATTTCAAAAACCAGAAGCCAGTTATTTACAAATGTGATTGCACTTTAGTTTACATATTTAAATATTCAGATATTAAGATTTGAATGAGGCAAAATAACATGCATTTTCTCTCAAAGTAGTACTGAAAGTACTGTAATTATTTTCAGTATAAAAATTTATTTGGTGTTCCAAAAGTCTTTTTTCAAACTTGAGTCTTGAAAAAGAGGGGGTGCTTGAGATATAAATTTTGACTGATGATTTGACTTGCAGCCCCCCATTTACTGCAAAATGGACCCAAACTGATGCCATTCATTTGTGCAAGGTTTTCGCTAGTTGTTGGGACACCCCTCTGTCATTGAGAGAGTTGGTAAACTTCGTCAGCCAAGACAGAGGTGCTGCGATTAACGTCATCACTCAAAATTAATATCTGAGTATCTATAAAACGATAGCAGCACAAACAAAAACATTTACAGCACAAACATAGCATAAATTAATGGCACCATTTCGGGTCCACTTTGCAATAAAAGGGGGCTGTGTGACGTAATCACTCAAAATTAATATCTCAAAAACAATAGCAGCACAAACGAAACTTGTTACAGCACAAACATAGCACAAACTATGCATACCTTTTTTTTAATCCATTTTTAATCAAAATTGGGGTGCTGTTTGACCTCAGATTGACCTATAAAAGAATTGTTATATCTCAATCTCAAAAACCATAGTAGCACAAACCTAGCACAAATGAATGACATAATTTTTCTATAAAATTGGTCTGATGGGGGGCCAACTTAACGGAGGTACCTTCTCTTTCTAATCACCACGAGAATTTTTACACCTGCTTATATACACACATATATAAACAAATAACCATTCACTTTTCATACTTGCATTTGCACCATGTCAAATTTACTTTAAACTCAAGCGGGGTGGGTGTTCTTAGCTAGGCAACAATAAAACTGGTAAATTGCTCAAGATGCAGACATTCCAATTTTAAATCTAATTTTACCCGCAAATAAACCACAGGTTCCACTGATTGCCAACTACAACTGTTTTCATATCAAGCAAATAAAAAAATCTGACAGCCACCTCCCCTTGCTGGTATCTACAACACAGCATGGCCTCTTGGTTTAATGGTAGTAGTCATGAATTTTTCCTTACAATGCAAATTAAATGCGCGCGCCTGTGCGAGTATGTACACATGCTTGCATCTCTGTGTAAGTGCAATTGCGTGCATGTGTTTGCATGCAATTACTTTAATATTCGCATATATATAGAGTGGGCATCTGATACAAAAAAATCCTGATGGTTTTCTCTCTCAGACACACACGTACACCCCTACAAGCATTGGAAGAACAACTCTTGCAATCTACATAGAAATTGGTTCTCTGGATCCCTCATTGTTTTCAAAAATTGTAGTCTCTGATGATGGGAAGACATGCTGCTTCATGAAAAAGTGACAGTTGGGATAGAAAAATCGAGATGAGAGTTGAAACTATGAGAGGACTCAGTGGGAGGATCAAAAACGGGAGAGCTCTTCTCCTTCATACATTTCTTTACTTTCAATTCACTGTATATAAAACCATTGTTTTTGCAAAACTTGTAATCTCTTGGCCCCTTATTCTTTTTCTCACCCCAGAATTTGCTTGATATTCAACGCAAACCGAGGAAAACAGTGACCAAATTGCTACCATTCTTCACAACATCTTTTACTATCAGTGCTTTGAGAGAGATGGGCTGAGCTGCCATGGTCCTCATGAAAATTGCAGCTATAGCTAAGAAATACAATTGGGGAACAAGGCAGAAGTGCATGAATTTTCTTTGAGAATATCAGAAAGTCATAGCCTGAGAGACAACATGATGCACGCAGAGGGTATAGTTTAGATAAATATTTCCATTTATTCACAAATATTTACTGCATATATATTTGTTCATTTCACTTGGCATATTCACTGCACTCTAAAAAATGATTCGTGAGCATTGTTGTTAATCTTGCTTTCAAAAAGAAATGACTTCTCCTAAAAAGTAATTGAGTTAGTAACTCAGTTACCTCATTGTAACAATAATTAATTACTCAGCAAAGTAACTGACGTTAATTTTCAGGTTCTAAACAATATTACATTATACATTGTTTAACATCAAAGGTGTTTATATTAATTGATTTAAGAATAAAAACATTATGTATACGTATTTTAGAACATTTGGTACTTATTTTGATCAAATAGATTAGTCTGTTAGGAAAACACAAATGCACAGTAAACTGACCCTTATCCATTTCAAATCTCAAACTGTATGTTAGGCCTTCTGCACAATAAGCACAACACTATCCCTAAATATTCCGTAAAGTAATAATATTATATATTGAAAATAATTCAAGTACAAAAAAACCAATACCCAAAAACGTAAACTTGGGTAAAAAGACATTCTTGGTGTTAATTTCAATGAGCGACAAGTAGTGCAGGCGTTCTGTCGATTTGGTCTCTCCGTCAAATTGATATCTAAAGCGCTACTGAGCGTGCGCATGGCAACCACACCCCCCAAGGGGTTATCACGGGTCAAATGTGTAATTTGTAAGCCTGTTGAAATAAACTTTAACTGGGCTACTGCAATACAGTGGCCCTTTAACTTAAGATTTTAGCAGCGCAAGCAGAAGATTCAGGGACACACACTGTAAATCGACATGCAATGTTTTCCTCAAATTTTCACTCTTTAACCGATAAATACATTAATAATAAATAATAATAAATGCATAAAACTACAAACTTGGGAATCTACATTTTATTCTCTATTATATCTACCACTGAGTGTGACAGTCAGCTGGTAAAGTAGGCCGTGCTTGCCATTATCGGCCGACGACCATGGTGTGTAACAAGTCGTCCGATTTCGTCCGGTTTGTCTGAGCCATTTTCGGCGTTCATTCCCCTGCTGCTTCCTCGGCGACGCCACTCCCACCGGACACTCGCTGACATTGCCCTGAATAACAAAAATAATACAAAAACAAAGGGAGGTGGACGTTGCCACAGTGAGTCACTAGAAAAGACGGAGTGATCAAACCGAAACACTGTAATCAGCAAGAAAACGAGAGTTCACAATTAGAGTAAACACTTTGAGCGGGGTTAAAGTCAGAACGTAAAGTGGGCTTTGAGGAGACAAACAGCATGCAATGAGCTATGCAATCATCCACCACCATTGCAGACGCTAACTTAAAGGCTGCTGATGACAAGTGCCGTCAGCAGTTTCACCGTTATACCGCCCACCCACAATCAGCGAGGCACAATTGATACAGGAAAAAATAGAACTGAAAACACAGACATGACACATTTAGGCAGACCATCGTGGCTACCAGAGGTGGGATGGTAGGCAGACCATTGTGGCTACCAGAGGTGATATGAAGTCGTTGTTTTGCAAGTCAAAAGCAAAGTCTCAAGTCAAGACAGTGAAGTAGTGATGTTTAGATGAAGCCTGATGAAGCTTCATGTGTGCGGTACCACCTACTGGCTAAGTAGGCATGTCTCTGGACCATGTGTGATTTGTTTTATTTTGGGGGGATTTTCTCTGACCAAACCTCTATGTCAGAAGTTAGTAACCTGGGTCTGATCGAACCCCAAGTGTTCGGTCAGTAGATCTAAGAGGTTCGGTGAATACTTCAGGCATTTCTATTAGTGTTGCACCGATACCACTTTTTGTCCCCGATACCAATACCTGGCTGTGCAGTATCCAATACTCATACCATACCGATACCACTTTGTTTGAAATGTATATGTATATATATACAGTACTGTGCAAAAGTCTTAGGCAGGACACCTGCCTAAAACTTTTGTACAGTACTGTATATTTTTATTATATTATGTATATACAGGATATACTGTATGTATACAGTGCCTTGCAAAAGTATTCGGCCCCCTTGAACCTTGCAACCTTTCGCCACATTTCAAGCTTCAAACATAAAGATATAAAATTTTAATTTTTTGTCAAGAATCAACAACAAGTGGGACACAATCGTGAAGTGGAA
>JAOXJL010000029.1:322286-342189 GCA_025762715.1 Corythoichthys haematopterus | reverse complement strand
TGGATCTCCTCCCTTGCGCTCGATCTATCGCTTATATCGCTGTTTGAATCATTGTTTGAAGGGCTTTGTATGGTGGCCATATGTATGGAGCTGCCATCGCTGTTCCCGGTGTGACGTATCACTTCCGGGTTCGTCACCTTTCAGGCTCAAACTTCGGAAACACGATTATTTTGTCAAATATACAACATATAAATTCTGTTTTCATGCTTTATTTGTTGGACAAAGTTTAATTACTTTAATTGTGACCCTATTTGGCATTTTATGAAATTACTTCACGTTACTGCTTTAAGAATTATACTTTGAGGGGAAAAATAGTATATATATATATATATATATATATATATTTTTTTTTTTTTAGCCTAACCCTTAAATGTACATTAGCTCCGCCTCTACTTCGCGGATTTCGATTATTGCGGGGGGCCATTAACCACGAAAAACTAGGGATCACTGTAGTTTGACTCATGACTATAATTAAATGAAATAACATTTAAATTTGAAAAAAATAATATGCTCAGGGATCATAATCAAAACTAACATGTTTATTATTATTTTGACTCCCAGTACATTTGCCCACCACTGGCCTATGCCGGTAATATAAAATTATTTGTTCATATAATCCACAGAATGTCTCTGGATTTTCCATTTTAATGGGATATTTTTACACTTTTACGAACTTCAAACACTGCCTTGACACATTATAATAGTGTTAGGGTGACAGTTAAACTATGGGAACGATTTCCATATTTCCCTTTTGGAGAGGGCGTGAAAATTGGACCTTTATGCTTCCACTGTAGCAAAGTGGGAGGTGTGGCAAAGATATTGCACAACCTTGCCTTTAAGTGATTACTAAATAATGGCAGTGTCTTAAAGGCCAATATTAGAGTGGAGAAATGAGAAGTTAGGGGGGGCGGGAGGGGGTCTTTTAGTGGAGATGATACCCAGGGCTCATAATAGGCATCAGAGTGACAAAGATGATCGCTTGTGTAAGCTGTGGCGGGGGCCATAAATAGCCATGTTTCTCATGAAAGGGAAACGTGATAGGCACTCTTATTACTCAAGAGGAAAGAATGTAAGTAAACCTTGAACGGAAGACTTCGAGTACAAACACGGCTTTCTTTGTGCAACGATCGCACACATAAACAGGACAAGAGAATCGGCGAATAAAGAGGAGGGAGCGAGGAATGTGCATGCAGAAGAGGTCCATTAAAGTGCTGTTGCAAAGTAAGAGTCAAAACAAATACCTCAGTACAGTACAGGGACAACTTAATTTATGAGTTCCGGACGTACGACAACAACATTTCGACAGAAGGCCTCCGTAATTCAGAACAGTCCAGGACACAGATGTCAAAGTCAAGGCATTGGCTCTTCCACATCATTTTTGTGTGACCCACTAAAGGAAATCAAATGAGTATACTTCTTGCTACTTGCTAAATGTTGCTGTTCTGTTCATTTTGGCAGGAAATCTGAACCAAAATTCATTTTTTAATACTCAGAATAAGGAATAATAATATGCAGGGGTCAATTGTGCATATTGTCACCCACATGCCCAAACATGGTCGGTTTCTTTTTGAAGGATTTTTTTCCACAAAATTATGCAATAGTTTAGTCCCCACGTCATCGGTTATGGCTATATGTTATTGGCAAATTGAAAAAAAACTCTTGATCACTCAACTGTCTGACAAGTGTTGTAAAACTTGTCCTCTTCCCTTACTCAGCAGGAGCCATACACCATTATGTCAAATCAACAATGAAAGTCTGGATGTTTTAGGACAATAACAAGTGACAATAGATTTAATTATTTGATTAAGGAATGATTAATCACCAAATTAATCGACAACTATTCTACTCTACTATTTACTACTGTTTTTGAAAACAATAATCAATATTTTTAATTACTTTGAAGAAAAAATAAGTCATTTGAATGTATTGTGTAAAATAACACATGGTCTGAATAACCTGCAATTAACGTGCACTATCGTTGAACATGAAGGAGCTTCAGAAGTGTTTATCAGCCTCGACGCCATTCAAAGGAATATAAATAGTTCTCCGTTCCTAAAAGGTCTGTGAGAATATCACTCTTTCTCACGTGATAATACTTCAGTGTTTTTATCTGTATGCATTTGATCAGTTAAAAAAAAAAAAAAAAAATTTGGTACATGCACACTAATGTTAATAGATGATTGGCAAATGGCAAGTACTTATATTTTTTTTACCATGCCTACAGCACTTTACATTAGCACATATTTACCCTTTCACGCTTACATTCACACACCAATGGTTCTGCTGCCATACAAGGAGCTACCAACCCATTGGGGGCAAATTAGGGTTCAGTCCCTTGCCCAAGAGCACTTCAAGGAAGTCCTAGCCAGGAATCGAACCGCTGACACTCCGGCCCCAGGACAATTCGAGCTACCAATTGCGCCATGGCCACCACATGATTGATCATTCTAAAAAATATTTGATAGTGACAGCCCTAAATACAGTTAAGTTTTTTTTATGTTGGTCTTAAAAATACTACTTTTTTTTTTTTTTTTTTTAATCAAAATATAAGATCACATCCAAATCCAGTTTGCATTCCGGTTAATTTAAGCCAATCACAGTGGTTAGTGAGCTCATTGTTATTTAAAGCATGTGTCATGGCTTATGTAACAAGTCATTTGCTTTTGTTTCACTTTGTATTATTTTTTGATAAGGCAGTTGTGACATGTCAATACTATTTTTAGCCACTGTTTGTAATAAATTTGTAATTTTAAGTTAATTAAATAACTGACTTAATGTGATTATAGGGTACTGTTAGGTCACCCAGCGGTATATGATAGAAATACAGGGGATACAGTTATTCAAGCTTGATTGATGGGGTATTTGCTTCCTCATGCAAGATGCTGCTTTTGTTTATTTCCTGAAAAGAAATCCTTTTAGCGATGTGAGGATTCCTCCTGAACAGCTCGTAATATGATGACGTACCTATACATTTATAATGGAAACTGCAACTATGATGTGGCTTTCCAAGAAAAAGTGGTTGACACCCTTCGTGAAACATTCTGGACATACATTGAAGTTCATTGTTATGGGTGGAACCATAAAAAAAAAAAAATAATAAGATTAAGATTAAAAAACGTCCAACATTTCACACCAATGTTCCAATCCACAAAGGTAGCAATTAAAAAAGAATCGATACAGGGGGTCCAGAGTTTACAATGGTCCTAACATATGTTGCAAAAGTTCACTGTTTCGATTTACGACAGTCCTGACAGACAATGACAAAGTTCATTGAGGCCAGCGCCTGAAACACATCAGGACAGAAGTATCTCCTATATCACAGAGGTTACATTCCTGAATAGAATAAAGCTGTGTCTATCCTTAACCACCTGTGGGGTGAATATTGCTCATTCTAACTAGCAGTAGAACGCTATCCCAAATAAGGATTTTACTTCCTTTTAGGTGATTTGTGTAAAATAGTCCTGCTTTGCAGTAGATGCATTGCACTGTACAGTATCTTCCTTTTTTTAATTGTGAAATAATGCCGAATTTAGGAAGTTCACCATCTTTTACACACTATGTTCGTATACGAATCTGCAGTAACAGCCCATATGGAAAAACAATCACACAGTCACGTTTCATGTTGGCTTGTGGCCGGCGCTGCATTGGCGCAACAAATTAAAAGTATCTAAAGTATCGATACTCATAAAAAAGTAGCAATATTCAGATCATGACATAAAGGATCGCGATATACCGCCAGATTATATTTTATCCCAGCTCTATCCATTACTATCATTATATTTTTTAAAAAGAAGTAGTCCCACAAAGCGGACATGTTTGCCTAGTAGTTTGATTAACAGCAGCCGAAAGCGCAAAGGTACTGAAATCACCTTAATCCTGAATCGGTTATGATCAATTCAATACTGTCCGATACTCCAAAAATAGCCATATTGGGCGCCGATACAGAGTATCGGAGCGGGACATCACTAGTTACAACAGCAGGAAGGTTGTTGATCTGTTTTTGTGCAGTAAATAGTGATATGGCAAAGTTATTCTGTGGTCAATGTAAAAACATTTTTTTAAGAGTAGCTCTGATTCGTCTGTCATTATTTGACATATGCCAAATACCTGTTTCAAGGTATACTGTGGTATGAAAACGTCAAGGTTTCAAAACCGCAAAAATTTCCCGTCATACCCTCCCCTAAGGTATTACCTATTTTTATGTACCAAAAATTCATGGAGAAATCCCTCGCTGGCAACTGCAAAGCTCAACCTTCCCCCACCGGATGTTGCTCAGTGTCAGTGAGTCAGCTGTGCTACACGATGGCTAGAGGAGGTGAACCTCCTGAACTTTTTCCCCCCATTGAAGAAAACAAAATCGCTGGTGTGGGAATACTTCGGCTACAGAAGTTACAGACGGCCGTGGCTTAGAGGAGGAGGGCCAAACGACATGTAAAACATGTTTACGGAGGATGGCTACCAAGGAGGCAATACCTCCAACATGACTTCACATTTATATAAAATTAAAGGTTAGTAAACTCTGTTACGTACGTTTCCCACTAGCAACAAGAATTAACTCCAGCGTGTTTATTGTGTCTAGCGGTTCTGATGGCAATATTGTTGAGGTGTGGCTGTCGGCTCACCTAAATGATTGAATTCAGTTTAATTTAATTTCGAATATTTTGTTGTTTTTTTTTCAATTTATTTCAACTTGACATTATACTTATGCTCTGATTTGCTTACAAAAAATCCTGTTTAATTGAAAAAAATTTATTTATTTATTTTTTTAACCCAGATATTTTAGAACTGTAATTGCAATACCATGATATTTTGGCTTAAGGCTATCATACCGTTAGAATCTCATACTGGCACAGGCCTAGAATAGCACCCAATGAGTTAATAATTTCACAAACAGTTTTTTGTATGGCTCTTCAGTCATGACGCTCCACATCCCCACAGGAAACCATAACTACACTGTGGCCTTGACAAAACTGAGTCTGACACCCCTGGTATACGACATATTTTGTTCCGACATACGACTCACTAGTTCGGCATTCTGAACGTGACGGTCCCGGCATACAGTGCAAAGATCAATATGAATAAAAAATAGACGTTAAAGTTCAAAATAAATCAAAAATAAACATTAAAGTCTTTGATTTACGACATCTGTTCCGTCATATTGTGTGACAAACTACGACGCGTTCCGACTTACAAATCGATACATAATACTTCACACACGTTGCCAAAACGCACCCACCATCCATCTGCAAACCATGCATCGCATTCACATATATTGTGCAATTTCCGCCAGATGAACGCCCCAAAAATGTGTTCTGCGTGCTTTTCAAGCGCAATACAGGATTTATTCCCACGCCGAAGGCTCGGCAAGTGCACACGCTGCACAATGGCGAGAAAAAATGGCAAAGCAAACACCGCGAAGCCAACTAATTAATGCACTAAATATGCCAGCGATAGGAATGGACTATGGTGGGAGGGAGGCAGAAGGAGGGGGTTAGAACACAATTAACTCGTTGGCTGCCTTTGATGGTAATAAACGAACAAGGGTTGTTTTTAAAATGT
This sequence comes from Corythoichthys haematopterus, assembly GCA_025762715.1. Lineage (NCBI taxonomy): Eukaryota > Metazoa > Chordata > Actinopteri > Syngnathiformes > Syngnathidae > Corythoichthys > Corythoichthys haematopterus. Next base: position 336,630 of record JAOXJL010000029.1, on the reverse strand, counting down.
GCTGTTTTTACATTAAACTTACAGTAACTTTGTCATATTTCCACTTAAACTACTTAAACTTAGAAGACAAATCAACAACCTTCCTATTGCTGCAATTGACAGTGATAGACGTCCAATCATTTTTCCAAGTCAAAATTGATTGGACATCGATCCCCGTCATTGGCACTGAAACATGTTCATTCAATGCCAGTTATCCCTGTTCAAACTGATTTGACGTCTATCGCTGTCATTGGCAGTAAATGAGTTAAAACCATGGCTTGATGAATAAATATTCGCCCCTTACCTCTCCGTGGGAGACATCACGTCCATGGGGAGTGTCCTCTGGTAGGAAATAAAGTTTGGAGCTGGACAAAAGTTGCCTGCTCGTCCTCTCCTCCCAGAGAAGCTGCAGCTCGGCGACACACACGGGCTGGTCCGGCTTGCAGCGCACCAAGAAAAAGTCCCCCAGCGACAGGATCCGAGCCTCGGCGTCCCGGCTCGCGAATTTAAAGGCTTTGTAGAATACATAGGGTCCGTGTAAGCCGCAAGACGAGCCCACCCACTGGAGAAAGAAAACACAAACAATAAGAACACAGTCAAATCTAAGAGCGTGTAAACAAACATGTCACTCACGCTCATCTGTTTTGTTTTCCCCGCATGCTAAGCTATTAATAGCCGTTAAAAGACGACGTTTGACACGGATGCGACCGACGCCGAACGGACGATAAATGTCAAAGTTTGGCCGCGGTAAGGCGTTTAAGACGCCAAACGAGAGCGTGGAGGGGCAAAGCGGGGGCGAAGGTTAAAAGCGGGGTAAAAAGCAGAAGAGCTCCGCGGCGGATTTTACCTTGAGTGAGTTCGGCTCCATCGCGACGTTATGAATTGATTAAACTCAACACGCTCTCCAAACTTGCTGGTTTGAAAGGATCGCCGCAGGTCCTGGAAGGTACACAAAGCCAGGGACTTCAAAGTATCGCCCGTTTCCATTCAAACAGTCATTCTAAATGTGTCATTCCAAAAGATTCGGATGTGTTTCAACATTTTTTTGAAGTTTTATTCGATATATTGTGGTAGTATTTTAATTGCACTCAATTTTGAGGGTTGCTATTAGCGCAAATGCCATCTATCAACCCAATATTGGGCTAAAATACAAACATATTGTGAACAGATCATAATACATTTATAATGAATATTTTTTAGAGTAAAAAATGTGACCCCCTGTTTTATAGCTGCGCTGAAAAACTAAAATGACATCGACTGCACGCGTTTTTGTAATTAGGTAGTGTATGTGCCTTCCAGGACTTGAGTAAAGAGAGTGAGTATGAAAGCCCATTTCTCACATAATGACACACAGAGGCAGGCAAGCTGTGGATGCCGACAAGAAACAATGTTACATGAAAGTTAATAGGCCCGTCAAATGGTTCCTCAAAAGAAATGAGAGACTCGTGATCTTCCGCCTTTTCTTTGCCTCCCCCCAATACAACCAGTTTGAATCTATTGTCCTACATGGAAAATAAACAGCTTTATAGTTGCAGCAATTGGGGTCTCAGTCAGAAAACCATAATAATGTCCTTTCAGTTGACGCGGAAAATACACTCAATAAAATCTAAGATAAATATTTCACAATCACTTAATATACCAGACAATTATTTACTAATTGTCAGCCATTGACAACAATAGACGTCCAATTCATTTAAACGTAATGGTCATGTTTCAGTGCCATCAGCGGCGCTAAATGTCCAATCCATTTTGAAGGGGAGGCTGTCAATATTATTAATGTGTTAATAATGTGTCTGTTTTCTGTTTTGATATTTGGGATTTAATATAGGTATATTCTATACCATTATAGGGCGTGTAGCGTTTACCTTTTCTTCCTTTATTAGTTAAAAGTATGACATATGGGCTAGTGTTTCCTCAAGCACTACTCAATGTGTCCACAAGGCGACGCCATTTCACCAAAAATCATGCACATTCAAGTATGCGCGTGTACACACATGCACACAAGCCACCGGCAATGTGGATTATGCAACACGTTTTTTCTCCGAGCTCCTTGACATAATTTGCAGGGCTGTATCAGATAGACATACAGACAGACAGAATGCATGTTTCACTCAAATATAACAAATTCTAGAGTCACAACTTTTGATAACTGAGATTATTACATCCAATAACCAAGTTTTTCACCACACAAGTGACATTAACCTATGTTTAGGATTTGTTTGTGTTAACATATATCATAGGAAGAGGTGGGTAGTAGTGGGTTATATGTACTCCGTTACATTTACTTAAGTAATTTTTTGAGAAAAATGTACTTCTAAGAGTAATTTAATTAATTTATACTTTTGACTTTTACTTGAGTAGATTTGTGAAGAAAAAACACTACTCTTACTCCACTACTTTGGGTTACACAAGAGTCGTTCGATTTTTCCTCTTTATTCTACATATTAGATTATTTATTTATTTGGCCAGCGATGCTAAGTAGCTGTAGCAGCTGTATTAGTAGCAAGTAGCTCTACCGATTTCACCAATGAGACGTCGCGACAATAATCACATGACTCCATTATACCAATCAGATGCAAGCTTGCCGTTCTCTCTTCACGCCAGTCTGTTCAATCATGTGGTGTCCTTGAAGCCTCGTTAAAAAAAAATGAAGGATTTGATATAGAGCGCTGCCTTCAATATGACTCAAAAGTGCGGATTTTAGTCTCGCTCCCAGTTTTTATTTGGCACCGATTGACCACGGAAAACCGGAGATATGATCCTTTTAATTTCAAAATAGTAATTATAAAGTCACTATCACTATTCCAACTAAGAACTATTTTCTCCACCAGAGGGTACTCATGCTCTTTGGACAATTAATGTTCCATTTCTGTAATTTTTTCCGCATCAGAATTAAATGATTTTTGATTATTCGTCCTTTGTATTTTTTTTTCTTCATGTGGTTAGTGCTGCAACGATTAATCGATCAACTCGAGCATTCAATTAGAAAAAAAAATATTCGAATTTTGTAGCTTCGAGCATTCTTTTAATTAAAATGGTGTTGTAAAGGTTTATTTTGAAAGTGTTTACGTTTTATTGATTAGGGTGGATACACTGCCCTCTGTTCTGCCTCATTTCACATGGCTGAAACCAACTGCTCCCTGTTAAGACCAACGTAAGCTAGGTTTTTGTTTGAGCTAATTTTTCTAATGCATTCGTAATTTATTTTATTGGTATAATTAGCCGTTTTTTGTGGGAATACGAGTCTGACCCATTTGTTAAGACCACTGTAAAAAAAAAAAAATTAATAATGTTAGCATTTTAAAGCATTTAAGCTAGCGGACGTTTGCTATGTAAATTAGCCAATTGTTCTTTTGTTGCACATAGATCCTCATTTATTTATTTTTTATACCATTTGAGGCTTAGCTCAGGTATTTGAAATTTTCATCTCCCTTATCTGATTACTCGATTATTCGAATTAACTAGTTCATTGATTAATCGATGTGTTTATGTAATGGGCTATTGTACAGTATCATTATAACAACAGTTCATATAGATAATTGTGCTCAGAAAACTATCATTGTTTTAAAAAAAAAAAAATCCAACAAAAACATAAGCAGTTACTCACAATGTTACTCATCACTTGAGTATTCTTTTCACCAAATACTTTTTTACTTGTACTTGAGTACATTTTATGGACGACTACTTCTACTTTTACTCGAATAATATTATTTTTGAAGTAACGCTACACTTACTTGAGTAAAAATTTTGGCTACTCTACCCACCTCTGGTCTTTAACACAATTGTGGTAATTTCCACTCTAGTTATCTTTTTAGTTCTAGGCCATTAGCTAAGGTAGGAAAAAGTGGCCTGGTATGACAGATTGGTTTCACATTTTGGAGGGCTAACCGGACACAGGATTATTCAAAATTCAAATGTCGACCATTATTGTACTGCACAGTTTTCCGTGTATATTCCTGCAGAATTTATTCCATGTTGACAAGTTTGGCTTGTTCTGACAGTGAAATTTGCACATCATCTGGGTCATGTGATTTTACGCTAATGCCAGTCTGGCATAGGTAGCCATCAAATAAGGTGGCCACTCCTAGTTGAGCTCGAGTTTAACAGTTATGAATCGTTATTAATAGCAAACAGCGAATAGTTTATAAAACAGTGCAAGAATCATTCATCACATTGATCACACATGATTTTTTTAATTATACAAATATTAATTTATGACCTCACGAAAATGTTAGCTCAATTTTTAGTAGAAAATTTAATAATTAGTAGAAAAATAATTAGAAGTATCTGCTCAGTATCAGCCATCATAAACTGAGGACCCCACTATTACAAATTTGCTGTATCATGGTGTCATTGTGTTCAGGGAAAACCTTTGTAGCCAGATCACGTGTTAGCCTTCTGTCGATAATGTATAACGTAATTTTTGGACTATCAGGCGCACCTGACTATAAGCTGCCACCCGCCAATTTTGACACGAAAAACGGCATTTTTTCATAGATTAGCCGTACTGGACTATAAACCGCTGCCATCCTCACTGTATTGTGGGATATTTACAGCAAAAATATTAACCGGTAACGCTTTATTTGACAGCGGCATCACAAAAACCAGACCAAATGATTTACTACGAAGCTTTGAACCAATTTGCTGCAAAGCTTCATTGCTTCATGAAGCTTCATTTGGCCATCGCTGCTCCCTTGAGGGAGACAGTCAACCTCTGCTGCCACCTGCTTTCAACACTGTTGCGTCTCACATGCCTCCTACCATGTACTGCAGTGCTATAGATGTAAATAACTATCAAAATTTATTCAATTATTTCTTCAGTTACTGTTCCAATTGTTTCATTAATTGCTAGTTATGTTATTTGGTAACACTTTATTTTACTGTGGCACCATAAGACTATCATAAAACAGTCATAATTATGACATGACAGTGCCATGAGCATTAATTAACGCTTACGACAGATGTCATTTTGTGTCATCCGGCAAATTATTTCACTTTTGAATAGATGTAAAAGATCTGAGCTGGACATAAATGGAGTTAGTGACATAATTTGCCAGGTGACACTTAATGACATCTGTCATAAGCATTTATTAATGCCCATGATTGGGTCATGGCATAACAGGCCTTCCCTCCCTTCAACTACTTGGACATCAACTGATACAATGAACTCAAATTGACAATATGTGAAATTTCCATGGCAATCAATGACTTTTGAACGAAATGCGTAAAACTATGACTGGACTGATACACAATATGCTGTTTGTGCGACCCGGGCTGATGGGGGACGGGTTTCCGATAAGCATTTGCTTTTCCCGTCTCCCTTGTCTGTCTGTCTTCGTCTTTCCTTCGGGTAAACAAATTCCACACTCTGAAACTGTTAATGATTTTGATGATGATGACAATGACAATAAATTAAAAAAAAAAAAAAAAATCAATTCAAACCATAAGCTGCACTAGAAGCTATAATGCTGGGGGAAGTACAGCCACTAGTCCGATCTCCTTTTTCTCACTCTACCTACCACTTGTCTTACTTTATTTCGCTTTTCTAATTTTAATGTCTAGTTGACTAGTCTCTTCATCACTAGTCACCCGGTGTCCCCTTTCCCGCCTCCTCGATGTCAAAGACTGGTAGATGTCTATAAAAAATGCATCACTGAAGTTATTTCAGCCAAAGGGGGTAACACTAGCTATTAGGTAGGCTGTCCAAACTTTTTCCTCAGTTAGAATATGCATTTTGTTGCTATATTTGGTTTAATGAGTAAAACAATGTTAATTTTTGTTGTTTACCTGCAATTAAATGACTTTCTTTTCCACTGATAAAGAGAAACAAGAACAGACATTGATATGTGAACATTTCTTAATAAAGAACTGAATATTTAATGGAGTGCCCTAATTTTTTTCACATGACTGTACAAGTGTGTGTGCATTTGTGTGTTTAAAAGTGAAAGAGACAGACAGACCAACATGTACCGTATGGTAATATAAGTTATGTGCGCAAACATCCAGCACTGAAGCAGACAAAGCTTGTATCATTCTATTTCAGAGGCACACAATCAGCCCAGCCAGCATTTCAAGTATCAAGCATTGCTTTGGAAAACGCACGTCAGTCAGACATCAGCAATGCCGAGTGGTGGAGAAAAGAAAATTCCGTAATACTGAAGCTCATGAAGGAGAGAGAGGCGAAAGAATCATAGAAATACTTGGACGGATTGCTTCAGAAGAGTAACAGCGATTAAACGAGCATCTTTTTTTTTCCCCACACGGAACCTCGGCTATTGCACTTCTCCTAAGTGCAGCCAGTACATTTAGGATAGCCCTCTGTATCAGGCTGGAAACCACAGTCATGCCTGTTTTTTTTTCTTCTAATGTTGTCTCCATGCTTCCTGGATGCCTCCGAGTACAAACATTAAGTTATTGTCCTGGCAGCAAATGAGTAGGACTCACTAATGACATCTTTACATTTCCTTCATCGTCATCCGATCGTTTGTTTTCACGGAGTGCTGCGGGGTCAGTGAAAATGAGCAAAAGTCATCCAATGGCAGTTGGTCCGTTAGGATTGTATCCACAAAATGGAGACGCAGGAAGTGAGAAGCTGACAAAAGGTCTGGCACTTGAAGTTACGGCTTTCCTCGGTGACAAAAGGAATGTATTCTTTTTCAAATTTGGGCAAGGAGATTTCAATTTAACAGCATTCATGGGATTTCCTGTGTATCAGGGATTGCTATCGAGGCATAGAGAGGAAAACGTATTTTATGTTTCACTTTCCTCCAGTTCGTTATTTTTTAATTGAACATGCTTTCCGTATCTTTCATCTTGGTTCATATGTATAGCGAAAATGATTGTTGAAGAAACGAGGTACAGGAAACGTTCATGAATAACAAGCAGTTTCATGGATATGATATTTACCAGTGGACCTCAACGCTCAGACTTGACTTTGTACCGCAGGACAAAGTAAGTTGCCAGTCTGAGAATGAGGAAGAAAACCCCCAACACCATGAAGTCTACATAGAGCTTTGCATCTTCCACATCCAGCAGCTGTAGGACCTCCTCCGGCTTTTGAAATTTACACACGAGACCGGGACATTCAAGCTCAGTACGGTTCATCCCGTAGATGGAGAGTATCACCCCCTCAAAGCCATACCTGGACGCACCCAAACATTGTGAAATGTCTTTAACGCAGAAAGATTTTCTGAAAGAAATGTATAAAATTTTGAGCATACTGTACCTGACGTAAGATACATAAGAGCTCCACTGTAGATATTTAGGAATGGTGTCAAAATTTACAAAGAAGCCAGAGAACAGCAGCACAGGTATGGCTGTCACTGGACCGACGAATGTTGCAACCTGTGAAAAAAAATTCACAATGGATTTTCTGGGTGGAAAAGGCAATACCTGCTGTACTGTATATTAGGAGTACGGTTGCCAACCGTCCCTTGAAAATAATAATAAATTACTTGCCAATGAATTTCACAATCAATTTTTACCGGCGGCTATGAACAGTCCCGTTTCGGTCCTTGTTTGTCTGTAATGTGAGGCTGCGCGCGGCAGTGATTAAAGCAAGAGAGAAAGAGTTCACTGCTACACTCAGGTTGGGTTGCTGAATAATGAAGGGAATAGTTACCTTTCTCGCACACACCATATAACTGTTTGCATTACTCTAAGACACGTAATATAATCAATCAGAGAATAGTATCATTTCTCATATTTCGGACTGTTTGTATTACTCTAACACACCTAATATAAACAGCACTTATACAATAGTATAATGAAAAGAAGCAGAATACAGGGCATAAAAGATACACAACGCCATCTTATCACAGAAGCCCAACGCGTCGTGAGCCAGATTGACGCACCAACTCTTGCAATCAGTTCTCCATGGCACTCCGGGACAAAGAGCAGGGCGCTCTGTCCTAAAACAAGTAGCATCGGTCGCCCAACCAGGATAAGAAGTTGATAGCGCGAGCGCCTTGGACACCAAGACCTGCGGCAGTCGCCGTGGCAACCACGTCCCAGCCACGAAGGATGACGCACGAACCTGACCTGCCACAGAGGGATGATCCCTAGACAACACCCAGCCACGCCTTCGGCCTTGCCCACCCCACCGCAGCTTTTAGAAAGAACTGAACATTTAGATAACACGGTCGCTGCTCATGAACATTTCTATGTAGCCTTGTTTGCTGACCCTGGATCCAGCAGGGTCCCTCTGTCGTCTGTTTTGCCTTGTTTTTTTGACCACTGTCAACGAATAAATTGTCAACCCGTTTTCCGTGAGCCTTCTTCAAACTTTTGGAACATGGAGTCAGTACAAAGGGTTAACACGGGAGTGAACGCGTGGAATTTTGGCTCCTCACGGGAGCGGTCTCAGCGGAGCACCGTTTCCGTTCGGCTGTCGCCATTTCCGCGGCTTGGCTGGGCGGGGGGTGGGGGGGCAATTCCTTCACTCAATAATACAATACAGATGGACCCCGGGTTACAACCTACCCGACTTGCGTGATTTCGACTTTACAATGCCTGAGCATAGACTTCATAATGATATTGACCGGTCAGATTCGACCTTCAGTGCGCCACGCCTTCAAGTAGGGGCCATCCCACAATCCGCTTCAGTTATTCGCAGTCGGTCGCAGCGACACATGCAACGATCCAACGCTGGATTTATACTGAAAAAGTACGAAAACTGTACTGCATCCAAACAAGAAGGATTCTCCCAGGAGTGATTTGTTCAAGGATTCAAGGTAATTATTATATTTTTCGTACCATGCGTGCATTTTGAAACCTTTTGAAAAAAATCAATGGGAGAAATTAGCCGCTAGAGCATTGGCATTATACTTCGCAATATTTACGTAAAATAAATGCTACCTGCACGTTTTTTTGTTTTGTTTTTTTTGCTTTTAACCAAGAATCGAGACTTTTTTACATATATATTATATAAAGAATTTGGTGATTTAAGCATTTATTCACAAGAATTTTCCCTGGAAAAGCTCTGTCTACATCAGGCGGCAGCTAGCTACATTCACTAATAGACTAGCATTGTACTACGACATATTTACGTAAAATAAATGCTAACTGTGTTTTTTTTTTGTTTGTTTTTTTACCAAAAATCAAGACTGTTTTACGTCCATTTCTAGAAAGAATTCAGGGATTTAAGCATTTATTCACCAGAATTTTCAATGAAAAAAGCTCTTTGTGATTCCATTCGGTGAGCTTTGACGGCCGCGCCAACAATGCAGGCCCCCTATTTATCGGCCCTGCGCCCCGTGTCCCATCAATACATTATGAAGTCTATGGTTTATGTCATGAGCAGCTGAATAAAGTTAGCAAACCACACGGATGTCTGCCATTGTCATTACGGAGGTTAGCTCACTGGCTAGCTAGGGTTTAGCCCCAGCGTCTTGGCGAAAACAGTTCAATGATGTATAATATGTGCTTTTGGAACATAGATTTTTTTTTAATTTAGTGGGTGTTTAGAGGTACTTAAAGGGTTAGTTCTGACTTACTCGGAAATCCGTGTTACATCGCCAGCACAGGAACGGAACTCGTTCGTAAACCAGGGATTCCCTGTAATACCAAGTGTTGTGAGTTAGATTGTCTTTTGTGTGGTTAGATCCAGTGGGCCTCCTTCAGAGGTGAGTAAATGCAAGCCAAATGTATTGTTTGTATTATTTGTTGATGAGACGTTACTACTTAGCACGGAGCGCTAAGCTAGTTAGTGATTGTGCAAATCAGTCTTAATTCTAAGTGTCTTTTTGTATTGTTTTTTTGGAGACGCATATCAGCACTTGAGTTACTGTTAGATAGTAAAGCTGCCTCGTTTGTTTTTATAAAGAAACCACAAAAATAAACCCATTCATATAAAAGCTTAGAGTCTCCTTTCACAACAAACTCCCATTCAAACTGTAAATTGTCATACAAGAAAGTGTGCTTTAAAATTGGGTTTGGATTGTATTTCTGAACAACTGTTTGATAAAGAAGACTGATTCATGACAGAATGCCTCCTCTTTATTCGATTTTATTGTTTTGTTTGTTTAAAACGACAAAAAAAAGGTAAATCAGCAGCACTTTTTGAAAAAAATTTGAATGAACAGGACTTTTGTCTGATTTGTGCACTGAGAAATTCTTCTCATGTGTTGTACGTGTGATAAGTTTTATGTAGTTAAACAGTACAGTTGTAGACTACAGTTAAGTCAGGAAGCTGTAATAAAAAATTATTTTTGAAGGAAACGTCATCCAATTTGTCTGCATTGTTACTTACAATCTGCCCAAAACAACTTCAAGTTAAATTGTGAAGTCGATTGGAAAAAAGTGGCATTAATCCAATTAATCTCCTTGATCGTTTAATTAATCTTCCGATTAATCGATTATAAAAATAATTGTTAATTGCAGCCCTATTTTTGACCAATTTAATGTCCCTTATTTATTTTCTAGGGAGTTGGCAACCCTTGTCAGGAGGGTCTTACTTGCAGAGATGTGGACGCAGCACCAATAAGCAGTCCTAGGGACTGGGCTACCAGGGCTGTAGAAGTGGACAAGGCCACAAAGAGCAGGTAGCGACCAGCCTCTGCAGGCTGTTCAGTCATCCAGTATACAATACTGCAGTACATGATTGGACAAATCACCTGTGGAGGAGAACATGCCTTGCCACTTTTTCAGTTTTCACACAAAAACAGAAGGTCAAATTCCAGTAGGCTGCAAACGCATGCATGTATTCTGGGATTTAATACTGTTATAGCAAGACAAAGGGGAGGTTACTATTAGCATCTCATCTATTTTCAGTGTGGCAAACAGTGTTGTTTTTGTCAATAATGACGACGAAAATATTTCGTCGACGAACAATTTTTTTATGACAATGACGTGACGAGCTAAAAACGTGGCTTTGGAGACTAGAGCATAACGAAACGGATGCCAGTTTTCGTCTGGCGAGACAAAAATATCACATACCGTAATTTTCGGACTATAAGTCGCACATGACTAGAAGCTGCCACCCACCAAATCTGACGCGAAAACAGCATTTGTTCATAGATAAGCCACCCTTGATTATAAGCTGTTTACACCTAAAGATATTAACCAGTAACACTTTTTTTGACAGCAGCATCATAAGACCAAATGAACCACCATGAATTGCTTCAAGAAGCTTCATTTGGCCATCACTGCTCCCTTGGGGAGACAGTCAACCTCTGCTGCCACCTGCTGTCAACACTGTTGTCGTATAACATGCCTCCTAGCATGCATTGCAGCTCTACAGATGTAAATAACAATCACAATTCATGTTCTGCAGGGTTTCCCCTACACATTAAAGATTGTGGCGCACCGCCACACCAAAATAAAAGCAGCCACACGTTGCAAATGAGATTTTTTTTTAAGTTTCAAAGATCCATTCCAATTTATCATTTGTATTATTTAACAAGACGTCTAAATGAATACAAGAGCTCATTTTTACGCACTATTTTTCATACATCATCTGAAATAGAACGTCAAATACAAATTGTTCCTTTACACGCGTTATTTTGAAAAGCGCATTAGTTCTCCTATTGAAAGCTTGCGCTTCGAGTACGTCAGCGCGGAGATTGAAATCGGGACAAAAATCCACAGAAAGGCATTTGGAGTTAATGAATGTACTTAATATTGACACTGACGTTATGTTTAGGTTCTTATGGTGTATCGCGTGTCTTTGACCAAAATCGTCACCTCGTAGCATAGCATTTGCTCAGCGCTGATGTCACTCGTTGTGATTTCAGATTAGGATTTTGAAGGACAGTAGTTTGGAAAGAAAAGTTCCTGAGTATGAGGGTCCGTTAACAAAATTTAAATTACCATTATTGTTGTGGTAATCTAGACAGTCACGTTCTGAAATATTTAATTAGCATCTGAAGCTAATTAACTATTTCAGCACATTTGAATAGATGCAAAAGATCGGAGCTGGAGATAAATGGAATTAAATGACATATTTTGCCAGATGATACAAAATGGCATCTGTCATAAGCATTCATTAATGCCGATGATAGTGTCATGTCACAATTATGATGGTCTTACGGCAGTCTTATGACGCAGCTGTCAAATAAAGTGTGACCTATTCACCCAAATAAATCAACAAATAAGCCACACTGGACTATAAACGGCAGGTTTCAAAATGATGGGAAAAGTAGCGGCTTTTAGTCCGAAAATTACCTTATATAATTTGTATAAAAATGTAAAAGGAGACACATTTTCAAATGGAAATCATCATAATATGGACTCTTTTAACTTAGTTTGTATACTTATCAGGTCAAACTGATGGCAAATAAAAGTTTAGGTCCTAACAGTGCCTACACAAATTTAAGTTCACGTTTGCAAAAGAGTGTCACAGTGTGAACAAGAATGAAACGAAATTATGAAGGTTTTTGTGCATAGAACAAAAGAAGAAGTAGAAGGAGGATCCACACACTCACTGAGGAGAACTGAGAAATTTACGATCGCTCATCCAGCCGAAAAGAGGATCGTTGAGACTGTTCCACAGCAGGAACACCGTCTGGAAAGACACGCGTGCTCAGAACAAGGAACACAACACACTTGTGTACGCGACGAGCTGCTCGGCTCACCTCTCCAACCCAAAAGGAGACTTTGTCGATCTTGTAAACAGACACAAAAGTGTCCACGTAGTAGAGCAGAAAGACATTATGCAGGATGGAGGTGAAGAGGGCCAAGGAACCGTAGAGCACTGCAGTAGGGATGACAACGGTGCCACTCAGCCCACTGCCCTCGGTGCTACGGCCCATTCTTCCTTTCCCTCTGTCAGTCAAGCGCCAGCCAATCCCCGCTCCCTCATAGCCTGAAAAGCAAGGATTTCTTTTTAGATTGTATGAAGAGTTAGTGTAGCAGAAGGTAGTAATCTCATGCGTACGCAACCACGAACGTACGTATCTATTCTAACGGGGCTGTGCTATTTGACATGACAATAAAATCTGATTATTTTCACGAAATTCAATATCCAGTTTAAATCCACTTGGCTAAAATTAAGAAAAAATACAATCAGTTTAGATTTCAGTCTCTTCTTCTTTTGGAATTTGCTTTATTGAACCCAGTGCTTCCCAATTATTTTCTGCACCCCCCTCCAGGAAGACGTAAATGCCCCCCCCCCCAACGCTCTGCCACTACTGTAAATAGTATCATTTGTCTATAAAATTATTATTATATGTACACCTCTCCATAACCTTGTGTCATTTTTTAATATGAAAGAAAAAAAAATAATATAGATCAACAATAAAGTTTAACTTTATTAACATTAAACGTGTGTGAAATTTCCGATTCTTAGATTATTCGCGTTTCGGCTGCTGAGATTCGAGAATGATTCACAAACAACCATATTCCGATTATTTAAATATGCCAAGTAAAGCGGAACTAAACATCGCGCGGGGAAACCTGTTAATGTTTACATGTTTATGCTTACACAACGTAAAGCAGAAAATCACTTTTTTGAGCCATTTGTTTTGAAGTAGTAGTCCACATTGTCTTTCATATATACCCAAGTTCACTTTTGGTTGGATAAAAAATGCTACAATTTATTCTGTTGAAGATTGAATGTAGTTTAAAGCTGCTGATACAGAATGGGGACTTGAGTATTTTATTTACTGTTATGAACCGTTAACTTGATACTGAAATAGTTGTTTATTTAACCCTGAGAGGATTTTTTTTTACCATTTTTATAACTAATGTATGAAACGTTAAAAGCAGCTAATAGCTGGGGGAGGAGGGTTGTGCAACAATAATCGATTTATAAGATTCCCACCTCTAGTTAACATTGCGTTGTTTGTAACACAAAAGACTTAATGTGCATCAATTTGGCTCCAAACTATATAAAATGACTGTACTAACTGTACTATCCTGAAAAATAAAACATAATAAAATCAATAAACAAAAACAAATTGATTAGCAAAATTAACCCATGAGGACAATATGCCAAATAATTTGACAGAAAAAACTAAAATTAATAGGACAAAAACAACAGTGTCACTGGACAGAGGGAGTTTTTATTTTTGCTGCAGGCAGTATCAGCTCCTTTGCATTAGTGTGGGGTTGCACTGAGCAACTTGGTATGCCACCTTACGTGATCTAACAGTGCTCGCTGGTTTACTGCTGTAAAACTGACAAGGTAGGACAACTGTTGGCAATATTCGGCATGGTTTCGCATAATTAAAAAAAAAAAAAAAAAAAAACTCAAGCAGCTTATCAATGTGATTTGGGTCTAAATGTGTTTAAAACCCCTTAATGCCTGCAACATGAAGCAATTGTCAGAGAAACTTAAGGTCCTAATGGTACTTTTTTCAAATTTGTAAAAAAAGAAAAATCAAAATGAATATGTGTAATAAGCGCTCTAATATCTATAACCCTAGCT
>JAOXJL010000029.1:166709-178746 GCA_025762715.1 Corythoichthys haematopterus | reverse complement strand
AAGACTACAGTTAGTTAGACTTCACTTTGATGGTTAATGCAGTTATTGCAATTTTGTTGTTTTATCACAATAGATTGTTCTATTTGCATTTCAAAAACCAGAAGCAATTCATTTACAAATGTGATTGCACTTTAGTTTACATATTTAAATGTTTAGATAATAAGATTTGAATGAGGCAAAATAACATGCTTTTTCGTTCAAATATATTGTTATAATCATTTTTCAGATGTAATGTAATTATTTTCTGTATAAAAATTATTTGGTGTTCAAAAACTCTTGAAAAAGAGGGGGGTCGTCTTATAATCAGGGCCGTCTTATATTCCGGCCAGTATGGTACTATAAGGTTTGAAATAGGGCTGCAGCTATCGATTATTTTAGTAGTCGATTAATTGATGAACTAGTTAGTCCGAATAATCGAGTAATCGGGTAAGGAACATAAAAAATTAAAATACCTGACCTGAGCCTCAAACGGTATTTATAAAAAAAAAAAAATAAAATAAAAAAATTGGCTAACTTAAATGACAAATGTCCGCTAGCTTAAATGCTGTAAAATGCCAACGCTTTTTTTTTTTTTTTTTTTTTACAATGCTCTTAAGAAATGGTTCAAACACATATTCCCACAAAAACAGCCAAATATACCTTTAAACAAAATTACGAATGCATTAAAAAAAAAAACAATATTAGCTCAAACAAAAACTTAGCTTATGTTGGTCTTAACAGGGAGCAGCTGCATTAAGCCATGTGAAATGAGGCAGAGTAGTGGGCAGTGTATCCACCCAATTTAATAAAACTAAATGCAAACACTTTCAAAACAAACCATTACAACACCACTTTTAATTAAACGAATACTCGAAGCAGCAAAATTTAATTCGAATATTTTTCTTCTAATCGAATACTCGAGTTAATCGATTAATCGTTGCAGCAGTAGTTTGAAAAAAAAAATAAAAATAAAAAAATTTTTGGGTCATGAACGCATCTGGTGATACCGTTGAGAGCATATTGGGGACATCTCATGGTTGATATGTAAACAAAATTGTCCCAACTCTCTGCCATTGCACTGAATTGCATTCTATTTTTATTTGTTTGTGAAAACTATTTCAAGACTGTTCCTTTTTGTAAGACTCTTTGATTAAGTTAGTTGGCTTTTAATTAACCATAATTGTCATAACCTCAAAATTCCTGTCAGCTTAACATTTTAATTTATCGAATTTTCCCAAAACATGGGGCGCCGCCGATGCGATTCTCTGCCACTAGGGTTTGCAAGTTTTCTGGGCTTCAATTGTTAATATTGTGGCCGACATGACCAAATATGAGATTTCCACATACTGTACGTGAATACCAGGTCTTTATGGGTTTAGTTTTTTTGTTTTGTTTTCTCACTATAAAATGAACTGCTGCTGCTGTTACTCGCTGGCTGTTTCTCCCACCCAGCCAGTGAAAGAAAGAGAGGGGAGACAAGGGGGATATGGGGGGGCGACAAAGTTGTTGGTTGAAATGAAAGAGGAGTCTGGTGGCAGGAGTGTAGAGGAGGCAGCATATGGCTGTAGAAAGAGCACAGCTGGAGGTAGCATCTCCATCTGAGGATGATGTCAGAGCAGCTGACAGGCTGCCATCCACCCACCACCCCTCCCCCGCTGCCTCCCCCCTCCCTGGCCCTTTATTGTGAGGCAGCCTGGGAGAGTTAGTACTCTGTGTGTGTGCGTGGCGGTTAGTAGCGGGCAAGAGGAGGAGGCGGGAGGTGGTATCTGGTCCCCCCTCCAACATCTCCGCCACTTTGCATCTGTCCCTCGCAGTTTGAACAGCCAGCTTTTTTATTTTTTCCTCCTCGCGCGTCTTGGCTGGCGAGCCGCTCACAAGCGAGGCGAGGCGAGAGGACGAGCAGGAGCCAGAGCGCGAGCTCCTCAGCCACAGTGGACTTAATCGAGTTGATGCGGACCGCTGCAGGTATCGTCTCCTATGACACGCGGGCATGTGTGACAGAGAGAGAGCTGGCCAGCGGGAATTTTCAAGTCTTTAAGTTCCCTAGTTACTTTAAAGTTGAGATGGATAGTGGTTTGAATGTAGTCGAGAAGTAGGAACGTTTTGAATTCAGTTTAGATGAACACATTTGAAGTAGTGTTCGTGTTGGTGAAGTGTACACGAGAAGAGCCGATTGCATTTTCTGATGCTAAACTGTCAGAGCGACTTTATAATTTGTAAATTTTGTTAGTGTAATTGTTGGTCTAGTGTTAATGAGAAATTAAGACAGCTTTGTAAATGACTGCTGTTACTTTCACACTCTTAGCCGCTGCCGGTGAGGAGTAGAAGATGGATTATTTCATCTCAATAGTTACATTTGGATTTTAAATGCTCGCGTTGTTGCTGTTGCAGCTCCAGTGTCGATCGGAGACTGGATTATTTCATTTCACCTAAAGAGTTAGAACTGAATGAGCGCGTCAGAAATGTTCGGCTGCTGCTCGACTAGAAATTCATTGTCGTTATGACAGTTCTGACAAGTTTTAAATCTTACAGAGCTCGTTTTTATTTGTTAAGTTTGTGTTCTTTAGTAAATTGCTTTACCACTGTTCCAATCATTTGATTCATTAATTTGAATTGTAATGAACAAAATGGAATAAATCATTTTCTTTTTATCCTGAGCACAGATTAGAAAGAAGCATGTGTAATACAATTCCTTCTCCTTTAACTCTTTTGGTGCCATTTCACTTGGCGCTTCAATTTAGTTTGTCAATATTAGACGTCCAATCCATTTGAATTGGAAGGGCTGGCAGCGAATAAACATTTGTTCAAATGGATCAGACTTCTATAGTCGTCCCTGGCAGCCAATGAGTTCAACTGATACTGCATTGTATTATTTTTGGGTTAAAACATTTGAATGAGCCGTGAGCGAGGTTATTTCAACCCAAGCATGTGACTTTAAAATGACTGGAAAGCGCCCTTGTGTGTGCGCGTCGCAGAGGAGACTAATTTAGAAGTTGCAGATTTGCGCTGCCTGAATTGGCTAGACAGCTGTAATCGCACTCGCTCCTAGTCTTAATCTCTTTATCTGGCTAGCAGCTGCCATATGGCCCCCGTCAGCTGGATCAGATGTGGCTAAGCCCTCCCCGCCTTCCTCGTCCCTCCCTCCCCGGCCGCCCGTCTCGGACCCCCCTCCCCGGTTCGGGCCCGGCCCGGTCCGTGCCTCGCTCTCTCCGGCGTCTTTATTTTTAGGCATTTTAAGGATTAGGATTGATGCTGTGACGAGGAGGGCACTTACAGTGATTGTATTGTAAATCTTCTTCTTGCGGGCAGAGGAGGAGGAGGCTGTGCAAAGGTTTTTCTCGTAAGACCGCGTCAGGGTTGCCAGATAGGAAAGACTGTCTCCAACCTAATCACACCGTAAAACCCGCCCAGTTCAATCAAAAAAAGCTCAAATTTACAACTTCCCGTTCAAAATATAAGGTTTTCCTCATAAAACTCCATGTATATTTTTGTATTATAACAAGAACAAAATAAGTCAATAGTGCGGGGGGACATCAATGGGGTGGAATCGTTGCGGTTTTGCCGATAAGCATCATGGGAGATGTAGTTTTTTTTTTAAAGGATAATCTAACTAAACTAACTCCCTAAAACTTTTGTTTCCAGAAACGCAATTATTAATAATGTATGTTTATTCATGATCGAACATACACGTTTGTCAATAAAAAACACTGTCGAAGTACAACTTTGCGAGAATGATTCTAAAACGCATTCTGGTAAAAGTTTTTCTATTGCGATTGGAGTCAAAAGTAGAAGCAAATCCACCTGACACAAGGAAACTATTCGAAATGCAGCAGAATATGGAACGAAACCCAAAAATTTTAGCGCATGGTATTTTAATGTTATCATTTTTCGATTTAATTTTGTTGAATTTGACTTTGTACCTGCAAATCAGAAATTATATGTAGTTCACAGCTCGCGCGTTGTGAGGCGCCAAAATCCCAATTCAGTAGTCTCAGTATGTTATAATTTAAGCAAAGAAGATGCTGCTGCAAGCAAACCCCGTAGCCGAACTTCAAGGTGTAAACATACAAGTTTAACTGTTAAAACGAATCAAAACAATTCCTTCGAAACTACTGAAATTTCGTCAAAAAGTAGCCCAAATTTGATCAATCCGCCCAACGCGTTTCTTTCCCACCCCGGAGTCTTTGAGAGTGGCCCAAATTGGGCAGGAACCCGCCTAATCTGGCAACACTGAGAGGAGGATGCGCGGAGGTTTTTCTCGTAAGACCGCGTCTAAGAGCGTGTGTAGAGGAGGGGCTAGTTCACCCTTGTCCCTGTAAGCCCCCCCCCTCCCTCATTACACACACCCTCCCCTGCCCCTCATTAAAAGTGGCACACACACCACACACACTCATCCATTCTCGCGGAGGCTTCATTCAAATGAGGCCATTTAACTGTTTGGGCTAACGAGCAGAGGCAGAAAAGCGAGCGGCATGTATTTTCTCAGGCGGGACAAAGCGACGTGGTTAACAGGTGGGTCTTTGTAAAAGTAGAGGGGGGGGTGGCACGTTTTTTTCTCCAGCCGCGTGCGGAGGTGGCGGTTAGGTAGGTGTGTTTGTTGGAAAGCCGGTTACCTAAAAGGGCCGTGACGGGCCAGGCCAAAGTGGCTTCATAAAAATAACCAGCGTAGGAGCAGCGACGGTCCAGAGTGCAGGCAGAGGAGGCAGCAAAGAAAGATGCAGCACTACTGCGCTCGCTCACTTTACAACACTGCATGCGCCGCTTTTGGAGATCAGCTCGGAGAGTTTCAAGGAATGCATCTGTTCACTTTGCTGTATGAAAAATGGCACAAAATTGGAATGGTGAAACTACCTTTTTGTAGGTTAAAGATCATTTTGATTGCTTTCATGTAATATTCAAATTTTGCTCACTGATTGTTGACTTGATATAATTATGCATATCAGAGAGTATGCGTGTGGAACTGGATGACAGAAGCACAGGTCCGTTTTGCCAATGAAAGCAATTTTGTGTGATGTTGTTATATATTGTTCATGGTGTTCTGTGGTGTGTTCTAGGTACGCTTAACAAAAAGATTCGGGGAAAAAGATAATTTTTTTCTGCAATATTTTAATTTATGGAGACGTACTCGCATGGGACTAACTGAGCGCTGAATAGATGACAAGACAATTTGAGTTTTTGAACTGAAACAGAAATATTACATGACACCGTATTTTAATTTCGTGAGAAGTCAATCTCCAGTGTTGCTAATAGAGTGCCGAATAAATAAGAGCACTCTTTTTTTCCCACTTTTTGAATTTAAATTTGTCATATTGTCATTTAACGACAAGAATTAAGGCACGTTGGATTTTTGGTGAATTTGAAATAAAATACAGAAAAATTGAACTCACTTTCCTTAATAACCAACTAAAATATTTTTAGTTCTTGGCAACTTCTTGCAGTACATGCATGCTTTGTGACTGCTTCCTATGTTTAATGCCCTTTTCAACCCTTTTTAGGTAAAATTACTATTTTTGGTTATTTAAAAAACGCTTAACACCATAAAGACCGTGCGTCCACATGCGTGGACATCTCATTTTAGGTGATGTAAGAACCACAATATTAAAATTTGGTGTACATTTATTATTTTATAATTATTATTTTTAATCATTATTTTTACATAACATTTTAACGAATAAATAAAACTATGAATTAATAAAATTGTACTCGAAACAAAGTTATTGAAATTAAATGGATTAAAAACATATACACTTTGGTTATGGCCCCTAATAACAGATTTTAAAAAATATTTATTTAATTTCATAGTATTTAACTCGCTGCCTGCAATTGACGATACAATATGAAGATATACACCCAATTTATTTGAACTTGAACTTGCTGTGAACGCACATTTTGAGTGCTTTTAATGGTGCTAGACGTCCAGTCCATTTTGACTGGGAGGGGCGAATGTATGGACGTTCAGTCACCCCTCCTATTCAAAATGATTTTGAAGTCTAGCAGCGTCAATGACAAGCAATGAGTGATCTACAAAGGGTCAGTTATGATGTCATTGCCATCTAAGTCCAGTCACAAAACTCTGTTTTCTCCCTGTTTTTCATCAAGGTTATGAGGACAGCAGGATGGAGTTCCCCGACCACAGCCGACATTTGCTCCAGTGTCTGAGCGAGCAGCGGCACCAGGGCTTCCTGTGCGACTCCACAGTGCTGGTAGGAGAGGCGCAGTTCCGTGCGCACCGCGCCGTCCTGGCATCGTGCAGCATGTACTTCCACCTCTTCTACAAGGACCAGCTGGACAAGCGCGACGTGGTGCACCTGAACAGCGACATCGTAACGGCGCCGGCTTTCTCGCTGCTGCTGGAGTTCATGTACGAGGGCAAGCTGCGTTTCCAGGACCTGCCAGTGGAGGACGTGCTGGCCGCAGCCTCCTACCTGCACATGTACGACATCGTCAAGGTGTGCAAGAAGCGGCTCAAGCGCAAAGCCACGGCCACCGAGGCGGACAGCACGCGGAGGGAGGACGACGGCGCCACCTCCGGCTGCTCCGACAAGGCCGACAGCCTCTCGGACGGCTCGGCCGGCCGCCCCGCCGCTGCCGACACTAGTGACGAGGAGGACGAGACGGAGGTAGGGGCGCCGTGGCTGAGAACTTCATCCGCCGAGCGGCCGGGGACGCCCGCGGCGCCCACGCTCGCCAGCCCGTGCCGCGGGGAAGCAGAAGTCAAAGCCGCGTCCCCCGCCGGGAGCCCGTCCAGCTCCACCGGGTCCCTCTCCCTCAAGTCGCAGCGAGGGCAACATGGTCGGGCGGCAGGCGACGTCGTGGACTGCGTGCTGGACTTGTCCGTCAAACCCTCGCCCGGCGTCAACCACCACTCAAACTACTTCGGCAGCGACTCCCCACCAGACGGTCTCCGGAGCCCCCTGCCCGTGAGGGTGAAAGTGGAGAGGGGCGCGGCATCGGACGAGGACGACGATGCGGGCGGCGCGGACTATGAGATGGAGCACAGCGGCAAGGTGACGGGGCAGCGAGGTGTGGGCGGCCCCCTGTCGGCGCAGCGGCGCCTGGGCCTGGAGGCGCACCTGTCGGCCCTGCGCGAGGCCTCGCTGGCTTCCGAGCTGGAGCGCGAGGACAAGCGGCCCGGCGAGGACGTTCCGGCCGAGGCGGCGGCGGGCGGCGCGGACGGCGCCCTTCTTCCCTACGTGTCTAACATGCTGGCAACGCCGCACACTCAGATCTTCATGTGCCCGCTGTGCAACAAAGTGTTCCCGTCCCCGCACATCCTCCAGCTGCACCTGAGCTCGCACTTCCGCGAGCAGGAGGGCGTGCGTGCCAAGCCGGCCGGCGGCGACGTCAACGTGCCCACGTGCACCATCTGCAGCAAGACCTTCTCCTGCATGTACACGCTCAAGCGCCACGAGCGCACGCACTCGGGCGAGAAGCCCTACACGTGTGCCACCTGCGGCAAGAGCTTCCAGTACTCGCACAACCTGAGCCGCCATGCCGTGGTGCACACTCGCGAGAAGCCGCACGCCTGCAAGTGGTGCGAGCGACGCTTCACGCAGTCGGGAGACCTCTACCGCCATATCCGCAAGTTCCACTGCGAGCTGGTCAACTCGCTGTCGGTCAAAAGCGAGCCGCTGGCGCTGCCTAATGTCAGGGACTGGGCCATAGAGGACAGCTCGCAGGAACTCTGGAAGTAGATTCCCGTGTCGGCTCCTTAAAGCGCTGCTTCCCAACTGCCTTTGAGCTTTTCATTCTGGAGAAATTGCTCATAATGGCATAAAAGTAAACTCCCGTTAGGGACCCATACCTGCCTGGCGTAGATTTGAACAACCTTTCTAAAAATCCTCAAACTGTATGCCATGGCTGGGCGATTTTAAGATTGAAGATCGAAAAAACAAAAGAAATGGCTCAATCTAGGTGATCATATTTAAAGTTGCTGGTTTTCAAACAGTTTATTACACTCCACGTGAGTTCAACTGTAAAAGTAAACATATTGTGCACTAAATACTTTATTCTTCGAACGCCTGCTAGCTTCTGTTAATATACAGTTGAAGATGCGATTGTATAAAAAGTACTCGTTGCAAAACCCAAGTTTAAAAAAAAAATCGTCAGAGCAATTGAGATCTGATGTGAACAAAAAAAATTGTGATCTTGTTTGACCAGATCGCCCAGACCTACTGTACATCCAGAAAAGTGAACCCCTTGCTGAAAGTCTGCAATAACCACACAATTTATACAAATAAGCCTTAAAATGCACCTCCAACATGCTCCCAAAACATTGAAAACACCTTTTAAACATACTGTAAAACTGTACTCCAAGGGTTGCCCGGCATCCACTTTACATGAGAAAATTCTCAAATTATCCTAAAACGTACAAGCACTTAGGGCTGGGCCAAAAAGTTTTTAACCCCCAATTCTTTAAGAATGAAGAGAGAGCGCAAAAGTTTTAGAAAAATGTTAAATGTTGAACAACAGTAATGTACCTAAAGTGCAAAAAGTTCTGCCTTAAATTGTCTTTTTCTCTCCCCCTATCTGTGCTGTCAGCCCCCAAATACAAAGTAATAACTTCAAATAGAAACCAATTCTTCCTCAAGAAATAATTTTAATGAATAACTGTTTGCTAAATTTCAATTTTGGCAAAAAAAAACAAAAACAAAAAAGCCTCAATTTTTTTTTTGGGGGGGGGATAAAATTAGCTGTGAAAAATACAGATTCATTCGTTTTATTGCCCAGGCCTACGACCACTGAATGTCTTTATTAACATCATTCGCTGCCAGCCTCTTCTAGTTCACATGGTTTGAACGTCTATCGACGTTAATTGGAACCAATGATTTATACTAAATAAATTAGCTTTGGCACACAAAAAGTTACCTCTTATTCTGTTATGTCAATGGTAAACAAGTGGATGCATTGGACTTTCTTTCTTCTATCATAAAATTTTTAAGTGATTTTTGGAAGCTATAAATCCCCCCAATTGTTGGGAACGGACGTTTTAAGGGCGCACGGGTATCAAAGTGAGTCTTGCACTTTAATAGCACATGAACATGTTACTACTGACTTTTATGGTTGTAAAAGGTTGCGTCTTTTTCAACTTTTTTTTTTTTTTGGTCTCATCTCATGACTCGACATACACTAAACGGGTTTCAACATACACGTACGTGCGTGTGTGGTGTGTTTAGGGAGCGACTGACAAAATGAAATGATGGCACTCATGCAATGCACAGCCTCCTTTTATTATTATTATTTTTTCCAATCAATTTGAAGTTTTTTAATAATGACAAATTATTCACAAATAGTTTTTGTTTAATCTAGCTGGCAGTTATTTTTGTTTAAAAGAAAAAAGTATTTAATTTAAGGTTGTATATTGTTTAAATTCATTTATTATTATTATTATTATTATTATTGAGTAATTTTATTTGATTTTTTTTAACCAGCTGTTGTTGCATGATGTCCACAATGTATATTTGAAGATTTTTTTTTTTTTTAAAAAAGACAATAATGTGAATTTGCCGTGTTACTGTACGCATTATTTTTGATCAAATTTGACATTTTTTTGTGAATATACTACTACGACTACTATGGTTATTACTCAAGGGTGAAACCAAGCTGACTATGATGGGTGGGAAGGGAGCAACGCATGGAGTTCTGTCTTAAAAAGTTGCAAAATGGCAGGCAGGTTGTGACTGCTGTGTGTGAAAAATGTTGCTCGGAAAATGACTCCTCACTTTTTTTATTTTGAGAAAGATTTTTTAAAATGTCACGGAAATTGATTGTGTTTTCATCAGAGCTGTTTTTTTAAAAAATAATTTTTGATTTTTTTTTTTTTGTAAAAAATGTTTTTTGTATTTGGGGATGGTTTGGAATTTTAAATCGTCAAGCGTTTATACAATCCCTAGGAAGAAAAAAAAAAGTTGCTGAACGCACCATAGCCCTCAAGTGTGTGTGCATGCGTGTGTGCCCCCAACCCACCCATCCATCCCACCTGCTGCGGTTTGCGTCATCACTGCTAGTTTTTTGTTTGTTGGTTTTTCTGGTTGTACTTGACCGCCTTAAACTGCTGTAGTCCAGGCTGATTGTTATTACAATTTTCTTAATTATTATGATTTTAATTTAATTGTATTTGTAATAATTTATTGACGAGTGTAAGGCTGTGAACTAACCACACTCCAAGCTTTTTTGCTGTGTTTACTTGAAAACAAGAAAGGGTGAAGGTGGGGTTATTTTTATGTTTTAGTTTATTTGTTGGGGGGGGGGGACTTCAAATGACTGAAAAAAGGACAATCACCATTGGGAGGGGGTTAAAGACTTTTTTTTTTTTTCTTAATCAAATCTATTTGCTCCCAGGTTGAGATTAAATGTTTTAGATTTTTTTTTTCTTTTTAATTTGATTTTAAATTGAGATTTAGTCATTTTTAGCTTTGACAATCATAGTTTTTTTTCAAGGGGAGGAAATTCCAATTGTGTTTAGTTTTGTCATTTCCGGTGTGCTGTTGACATTTTTCCAATTGTGTGCAAACTGCAATAAATTATAAGATTCTTCACTTTGGATCTATTTGTCAGTGTCAAGATCTTTCGGTGGGTTAAATTCATTAATTGATGGAAAGGGGGGAAACAAGCTATTAATTACAAAATAGGTTAATAATTCTTACAAAATAAATATGACGAGAATCATCACATTTATTTTTAGAAATAAAATTTCCGTTAAATCATTTATTTAAAAAAAAAATGCTAGCAAAGTAAGTAAAAATTAAAAATAAAACAAGTATCATCAAATAGATTACTGTAACTTCAAATAATACTTTTCTTAAATGTTTTTTATCTTGATGGTATCCATTACTTTGATTATTGAATTTAATTATAGAATAGAATGAATGAAAGCAATACAGCTGCTCATGAAAATTAATGTTAAATACAGTATATGTTTTAAAAACACCTTGGATTCAAAGATTTGTTCTTTTATCGATTATGTGGACATTGAAAATGAATGAAAATAAGATGCAAAACAATTGCTATTTTTCTGTTTGACAAATTACAAATGTAAATTAATAAAATGTTAATAAAAAACAAAATTCAATCATCTTCCGTACCGCCTATCCTCACAAAGGTGGTAGGAGTGCTGTAGCCTACACTTGTTGCCAGCCAATTGCAGCTTAATAAAACTGAATGAAAAAAAAATACACTCTGGTTATGGCCTTCAATAGCACTGTAAAGTTAATTATTTTGTAATTTCATCGTATTTAAGTAATTTTCTGCCAATGACAACGACAGGTGACCCAATTATTTTGAATTGGGAGGACTGCTGTGCTCACCTTTCATTGTCACTGATGTCGAATGACAGCTGCCATCCTTCCCTGTCAAAATGGATTAGGCGTCTACCACTGTCAATGGCAGCCAATGAGTGCCCTATAAAGGGACCCAGAAAAAAAATTGTGCGGCAGCTTGTTGCAAACCCCCTCCTCCAACACGCACGCACACACTCATCTTGTAAAGCTCCTCAAGTAGTTTTCTAGCAAAGAAATGAGCTTTACTGCTCTTACAGATGCATTGAGAGAGCTCGTACGGGCCGGCTGGGCGCTGGGCAGCGTTCATTAGGCCACAGATGGTCTCCTCAGTAAGCCCACCTCACCCCAACCCCCTAAAAACCCCTAAGACACACACTCACGCCATAAGCTCTCCGCTAATCTCGATGTCTGATGAGCGCCTAATTTTGCTGCGAAGAACCTGAAAAGAAGCACAAAGTTAAACAGTCAGATAAGCAGAAGGGTGGGGGGTCTTTCTGCTTCTCAAGTGGCATCAGCCTTCACATACAATAGACATTTGCTATGCAGGCAGTCAAATGGTCACTAGCATAGGCTGAGTTTGACTTTTGGGGCAGGGGTGCACAACATGTTGATGACCTCGAAACGCAGTGTCAGCCATAAAATTAACTTAAAAGAATATTTAGAATAATAAGTTGACAATGAGCGTTTTTTTGTTTCCCATCCTTCTTGAGGGGAATTCTAAATCAGGCTGCTTAGGACAGCTATACTTTTCGCCAAGATCGTCATCCATTGAATATGGT
>JAOXJL010000029.1:35814-46045 GCA_025762715.1 Corythoichthys haematopterus | reverse complement strand
CTCAGTAAAAAAACTGAACCCCCCCACCCACCTCCCAAAAAAACATTCAAAAACCAAAAAATCAACAACAACAAAACAGGAAAACACCCTAAAACCACAAAAAAAAAAAAAAAAAAAATCACTCAAAAATCAGGGCCGGTGGGTTCTGTGGGTGTTTTATCACAGCAAAAACAGAAATATAAACAAACAAGCACATTGAAAAACACCCCAAAACACAAAAAAAACACAAAACCACCCAAAAAGCGCCCCTGCAAATAACCCCCAAAAAAAAAACAAAAAACAAAACTGAGCAACACCCCAAAAAACAGGGTGTGTGGGTTCTGTGGGTGTTTTGTCACAGCAAAAAAAAAAAAAAACAGAAAAAAAAAAAGCCACACAAAAAAAATAAAAATAAAAAAACACTTCAAAACACTCCAAAACTACAATTTTATCTCAGAAAAAACAAACAAACTGAAAAAAAAAACCCACAAAAAAACTGGGCGGTGGGTTCTATGGATGTCTTATTGCAGCAAAAACAGAAAAAAGGTGGGCGTTTCTGTGTTTCTGTTCTGTGGGTGTTTAAACTCAGTAAAAACAGACCCCCCACCCCCAAAATGAACACTCCAAAACCACCAAAAACAGAAAAACATCCCCCAAAAAAACAACCCTGCAGATACACAGGGGCGGGGGGATGATACACAGGTTGTTTTGTGTATGTTTTATTTTTGTGGTATTTTGTTTTTATTTCCTCAATTATTTTTGGGGGGGTTTTGGTGTGTTAATTTTTTTAAATTTATAGGAAGTGACTCTAAAATGCCCCAAATGAACAAGAAATTACTACTTAAAACAGGAAGTGACCACGAAATTCCCCATAACGATCAGGGAGCGACCCTGAATTGCCCCAGGTTCTACAGGAAGTGACATGATATCAGCAGGAAGTGACCCTTTAATGCCCCAAAATCGACTGGAAGTTACCCGTGGAAGGAGCTAAGTTGCCTACACAATTTCTGGATTTCAACATGTCAGGTTTTGAGTTCATGGAGAGCATTCTTTAAATGACTAGCTCCACCTAGTGTTTACACTGAGAAGTGTGACAGAATATCGGCTCAACTCAAGCTACTTCATAACTGCCTCGGGCCCCAAAAATGTTTTATAGTGGAGTCATGTAATTTTTCCCCTGCAACCACTTACCTGCACTTCCACCGTGAAGCCATCGTGGAAGGTTCCTCGGAGTATGAAGTTTCGCGAGGTGCCCACCAAGAACTGGTCTCCTTTCCCTTCGGCCACCGCCCGGATGCTGCCATACTGATCCGGTACCTTCCGACGCAAAACGGTACGTCAACGGCGGCGAGGGACGGACGGAGGCCGGGAGCGAGCGAGGCCGACCTCGATGTCGCGCTCGGCTCGGACGTGGGCGTCCCAAAGGATGACTTTGCGGTCTTTTCCTCCTCCGCTCAGCACGGCGCCGTTCCTCATCTGGCACAAGCAGAAGACGCTGCCCTCGTGACCTTTCACCTGCCGACTGATCTGGAAGGCTGACACAAAGCGTACGTACATTGACTGGACAAGCGGTATCGGTACCGGCCGGAATCGGTATCGGTGCGGCACAGAGTAAATAGCAGATGCTTTGATGAATAATCTTGGAAAGTAGGTTGAGAAATATGCTCGTTTGAATGTCAATGCATTCACTTTGACGGGAACGTTGCCACTACCAACATGGCTGCCCTAATGCTCCGATATACGGTCTTTTCTGCTGTGAATCCAATGCATGCGAGGCCAACCCTACCCAGAAATGATCCAAAATGTACAGTGACTCCAGAATAGCCTAAAATGTAAAGGAAGTCACCAGAAATCAGCAGGAAGTGACCAGTTTCAAGAGGAAGTGATTCAAATATGCCCTAAAACTAAAAGGTAGTGATCCCAAATGTAAAGGAAGTTACCCAAAATCTAAAGGAAGTGACTAGTAAACAGGAAGTTTCTCAGAAATGCCCTCAACCCAACAGGAAACAACTCAGAAATGCCTTCAAATTAAGAGGAAGTGATCCCAAATGTAA
This sequence comes from Corythoichthys haematopterus, assembly GCA_025762715.1. Lineage (NCBI taxonomy): Eukaryota > Metazoa > Chordata > Actinopteri > Syngnathiformes > Syngnathidae > Corythoichthys > Corythoichthys haematopterus. The sequence goes on along the minus strand of JAOXJL010000029.1, from coordinate 44,012 downwards.
AGGAAGTGACTCAAAATCAAAATCAACAGGAAGTGATCCAAAATCAACAAGAACTGACTCAGATATGCCCTAAAATTAAAAGTGACCCAAAATCATCTGGAAGGGACAAGCAAACAGGAAGTGACTCAAAAATGCCTTAAACCAACAGGAAGTGACCCGGAGATTGCCTCAAACTAAAAGGAAGTGATCCCAAATGTAAAGCAAGTTACCCAAAATCAACAGAAAGTGACTAGTAAACAGGAAGTGTCTCAGAAATGCCCCTAAACCAATAGTAAACAACTCAGATATGCCTTCAAATTAAGAGGAAGTGATCACAAATGTAAAGGAAGTGACTCCAAATCAACAAGAAGTGACTCAAAAATGCCCAAGAAATCAACAGGAAGTGACCCAAAATCAACAGGAAGTGACAAGAAAACAGGAAGTGACTCAAAAATGCCCTTAAACCAACAGGAAGTAACCCAGATATTGCCTCTAATTAAGGGGAAGTGATCCCAAATGTAAAGGAAGTGACCACAAAGCAGCAGGAAGTGACTCAGAAATGCCCAGAAATCAACATGAAGTGACCCAAAACCAACAGGAAGTGACTGGTAAACAAGAAGTGACTCAGAAATGCCCTAAATTTAAGACAAAATGATCATTAATGTAAGGGAAGTGTCTAGCAAACAGAAAGTGTTTCAGAAATGCCCTAAAATCAACAGGAAGTGACCCAAAATCAACAGGAAGGGACTCGGAAATGCCTACCCTTAAATTAGGAGGAGGTGATCCCAAATGTAAAGGAAGTGAACCAAAATCAACAGGAAGTGACTGGCAAACAGGAAGTGACTCAAAAGTGCCCTAAAATTAAGACAAAATGATCCGTGGTGTAAAGGAAGTAACCCAAAACTAGCAGGAAGTGACTCAGAAATGCCCTGAAATCAACAAGAAGTGAGTAGCAAGCAGGCAGTGACTCAGAAATGCCCTCAAATTAAGAGGAAATGATCCCAAATCTAAAGGAAGTAACCAAAAAACAACAAGGAGTGACTCAGAAATGCCTAGAAATCAACAGGAAGTCACTGGTAAACAGCACTCAGAAATGCCCTAATATTAAGACAAATGTAAGGGAAGAAACCCAAAACCAACAGGAAGTGACTCAGAAATGCCCTGAAATCAACAGGAAGTGACAAAAAATCAACAGGAAGTGACTCAGAGATGCCCTTAAACCAACAGGAAGTGATTTTAAAATGCCTTCAAAATAAGAGGAAGTGATCCAAAATGTAAAGGGAGTGACCCAAAAGCAACAGGAAGTGACTGGTAAATAGGTGACTCAGAAATGCCCTATATTAAGACAAAGTCATCTGTAATGTAAAGGAAGTAACCCAAAATTAACCAGAAGTGACTCAAAAATGCCCTGAAATCAACAGGAAGTGATTCAGATATGCCCTCAAATTAAGAGGAAGTGATCCCAAATGTAAAGGAAGTGACCCAAAGTCAACAGGAAGTGACTCAGAAATGCCTATAAATCAACAGGAAGTGACCCAAAATCAACAGGAAGCGACTAGAAATCAACAGGAAGTGACCCAAAATCAATAGGAAGTGACTAGTAAAAAAGGAAGTGACTCAGAAATGCCGTCAAATTAAGAGGAAGTGATCCCAAATGTAAAGGAAGTGACCCAAAATCAATAGGAAGTGACTCAGAAATGCCCTGAAATCAACAGGAAGGAATCCAAAATCAACAGGAAGGGACTAGGTAACAGAAATGGACTCAGAAATTTCCTAAAATTAAGAGGAAGTGATCCTAAATGTAACAGAGAAGTGATACGAAACCAACAGGAAGTGACTCAAAACCAACAGGAAGTGACTAAAAAACAGGAAGTGACTCAGAAATGCCCTAAAATTAAGAGGAAGTGACCCAAAATCAACAGGAAGTTAGCGAGAAATTATCCAAACTCTAGAGGAAGTGCCTACATAGCTCACCTCGCGGACCTTTCCCAGAAGTCTCGGTGGCGGCGTTTCTGGTCCAAACCAGGAGGACACCGCCCGAGTCCCCGGTCAGAATGTCGCCGTTGCTCAGGAAGGCCACGCACTGGATAAACTTGGGCTTCTCATATTTCTAGAAAAACAGGAGTTGAAGAGCGGCCGGGTGAAGGGCGAAGGACGAAAGACGGGCGGCGTTTCCATACCCCGAAGATGCCCTGCTTCCGAGCCAAGGAGTTGGCGCTCCAGGCCCAGAAGAAGATGTGCGACTTTCCGCAGGTGATGATGGTGTTTGGCTCCGTGGGGTGGAAGTCCACCACCAAGACCACGTCGGTGGTGGTCTGGACAGACAAAAACAAAGATTTGTCTCCGGGCTTAAGCTTTTTAGTTTTAAAGTTTGTTTTGCCTTTTTTGTGGCTTTGGTCGGTTCAGTTTTTTGCAGCTTCCCAGTTTTTTGCCCTTTTTTTTTTTTTTTTTGCTGTTTTGACAGTTCCCCCCCCCCCTTTTTGCTGATGGTTTTTCACCTTTTCTACGGGTTTCGACATAGTGATTTTTTTTTGTGGTTTTGGTTTTCAGGGACTGCTGAAAAAAAAAGGAAAAACGACAAAAAACCCCACAACCCCCTTGGGAAAAAACCCACTAAAAACAGACAAGAACCACAAAAAGACCTGCTAAAAAATGAAAAAATACTACAATAAAAACGGCAGAACTGTGAAAAACTGCAAAACAGCACGAAAACCACAACCCATGCTGAGAATCCCCCCCAAAAAGAATTGCAAATATGCCCAAAAATGAAAAAAACGCCAAACTATTAAAGAAAAAAAAAACCTGAAAACCCCTCCCCCCACCAAAACCAAAAACTGAATGGCAAAAATTCCCTATATCGCCAGAACAGGTATGCGCACCTTGATCTCAGCCATCTTGGACTTCTTCTGCCAGTCCCAAACGGTCAACATGTGGTCGTTGCAGTCGTCAATCACGCTCAGGTGCTGACCCGAGTCCTAAAAGCGGCAGTGACCGGTGTGTGTCAGAGGGGAGAGGACCACGCCTTTGTCTAAAGGTCACTTACGGCTCGGGAGAAGGCCAAGGAGCCCACGCCTCTCTCGAAGGTTCCCAAACCTAGCACTTGCAGCGTGGACAGGCTGACGCTGTCCCAAACGCGAACGTGCGGCTGCACGGCCTGCAGGACCAAAATAAAAAAAGGTCTCACTAAATAAGAACAGATTGATACTCCAGAGCGACTTATAGTCCTCAAATACGGTATTCGTACCCATCCGCCCATTATCTACCGCTTAATCCGTGATCGGGTCGAGGCATCAGCAGCTTTAGCCACTTCAACCAGCTCCTCCGGCGAGATCCCAAGGGGTTCCCAGGTTAGCCGAGTCTCTCCAGCGTGTCCTGGTTAGTCCCCAGGGCCTTCTTCCGGTGGGACATGCCCGGAACACCTCTCCAGGGAGGCGTCCAGGAGGCATCCAAACCAGATGCCCGGGCCACCTAAGCTGGCTCCTCTCAACACGGAGGAGTAGCGGCTCAACCCTGAGGCACTCCTGGATGAACGAGCTTCTCACCTTATCTCTAAGGGAGAGTTCGAACACCCTACGGAGGAAACTCATTTCGACTGCTTGCATCCGGGATCTTGTTCTTTCGGTCACAACCCACAGCACGTGACCGTAGGTGAGGGTAGAAACATAGATCGACTGGTAAATCGAGAGCTTCGCCTTTTGGTTCCTTCTACACCACTACGGACCGGTGCAGAGTCCAACTCTCACTGGAGCGGTTCGCAGCCCAGTGTGAAGCAATTGGGATAAAGATCAGCACTTCCAAGTCCAAGACTATGGTCCTCAGTGTGAAAAGGGTGGCATTCCCTCTCCGGGTCGGGGTTAAGATCCTGCCCCAAGTGGAAGAGTTCAAGTATCTTGGGGTCTTGTTCATTGGTAAGGGTAGGAAGGAGCGGGATATCGACAGGCGGATCGGTGCAGCGTCTGCAGTGATGCGGACTCTGCATCGGTCCGTAGTGGTGAAGAAGGACTTAGCCAAAAAGGTCAAGCTCTCGATTTACCTGTCGATCTACGTTCCTACCCTCACCTATTGTCATGAGCTGTGGGACCATAGAACAAGATCCCAGATACAAGCGGTCGAAATGAGATTTTTCCGCAGGGTGGCCAGGCTCCTCCTTAGAGATAGTGTCAGAAGGTCGGTTATCCGGGAGGGACTCAGTGTCCAGCCGCTACTCCTCAGCGTTGAGACGAGTCAGTAGAGGTGGCTCAGGCATCTGGTTCGGATGCCTCCCTGGAAAGGTGTTCCGGGTATGTCCCGCCAGCGGGAGACATGGGAATGCCTTGGAATCCCGTCGGAGGAGCTGGTTGAAGTGGCTCTTGTTCACAAATGAGGGCAAAAAGGAGCCGGAGATGTTCCGACAAACCGTCTGGCGCCTCGGAGGGGGGAGGCGGCAACTTGCTCGCACCACCCCATGTAGGAAACGGAGCCGAGAGGCCCCTGGTTGGGTCGATAGATGAGGTCCACCTTCAGGTATCTTGAGGTTGTGGATGTTGCAGGGCTGTCTTGATTGACGCACCTCTGCGACATTGCATGGTCATCGAGGACATTGCTGTTGAAGTCGGAAACCATCTTAAAGTAAGGTCCCAGAGGGTGTGTTCCAGCTACAGGAGGATCACACTCCTCATCCGACGCCAGGGTACTGGAAAGGCGCGTTTGGACAATAGTTGAACCTGCGGTGTGTGGTTTTCGTCCTGGACCAGGTCTTTATCCTTTGACGATCCAGTCCGAGTGAGTTTAGTGGATTTGAGAAAGGTTTTTGACCAGGGGCACTCCAGGAGTAATGGGTGGCTGTTCCCTTCTCAGTGGTCATATGGTCCTTGTACAAAGGAGCAAGTGTCTGGTCTACGTAGCCGGCAGGCAATAAGTCAGACCTGAGGGTAGGACTCGGCCAAGCCTGTCCTTTCCTGTTCGTGACTTTCACGGACAAAATTTTTAAGTGCAGCTAGGTGGCAGAGGGTGTTGAGTTCCGTGGGAGGAGGGTTTCTACTCTAATTTGTGCAGACCGTTTGCTGTCCTTTAGGCTCTGTCCGACAGACACGAAGTATAAAGCTGCCTCTGAGTCTGAGGCCATGGTTCTCAACCGAAAAAAGGGTGGATTGCTTGCTCCAGGTTAGGGGTGAGGGTTAAGATAGGCTTAGGGTTGACCCCAGGTTGAGGCGTTTGAGTATGTCAGGATCTTATAGACAAACAAGGGGAGATCGGAGCACAAGATTGACAGCAGCGTCCGAAAAAGGAACTGATCCAAAGAAAGAACGAGATCGCGGATACTAGCTGCCAAAATGAGGAGCTCCGTCATCCAGGAGAGACTCTGAGTAGCATCTGGCAAGGACACTCCCTCAACACCTCACAAGGGAGGTGTCTCGGATACTGGTAGGAGACCTCGAGGCTGACCCCGGACACGCTGGCCCAAGAATGCCCAATCCGATTCCTCCTCAAATAGGATTTTTATGGGTGACTGTTCACACTATTTTTAGCAAGTGTCCAAATCAGATCTGGGCCTGTTCAGACTGAGAAGCATCTTGTCCAAATCCAAGTCCAGATTTATGTGCTAACTGTTCAGACTACAAAAGCCATCCAATTTCAAGTTGGAATGGCTAAAGACTGCCAGTCTGACCAAGGACTTTGCGACCCGGATACAGATAAACCGAACACCACGACGATGACGCTCACCCTTCCGTCTTTGTCCACTCCGGCAATTTGTCCCGTGGCGATGCGAATCTTGTCAGGGTGGACGGCGAGACTAATGGCGAGAGAGAAGAGAGCGCGCCGGTAAGAGGGACCGTGGCAGGCGGGGCCAGGCGGAGGTCTCACCATTTGACGCAGTCGGTGTGGCCCAGGTAGTGACGCTGTGTGCGTTCGTCGTAGTTGAAGAGGACCACCACCGACGCGATGAAGTAAACCATCTCGCCGGTGGGCAGCAAATACACGTTGGCTCGGCAATCTCGCCCTCGGTAGCCGTAGCTGAAAGCTTGCTGGTCAAGGACTCAAAATGAAGAGGAGGTGACCTATAAATGCCCTAAAATGAAAAGAAGGTGACCTGTAAATTACCCCCAAAATGAACAAAATGGGGTAGTTCTGGGTCACTTCCTGTTCATTTTAGAGCATTTACAGGTCACTTCCTGTTTGGGGTTACTTAACAGGAAGGCAAAGCGTGACGGAAAAAAGGATACACCCATTCCAGTTTCAGCTTCTCCGAGGGAAGTTCGGTGCGGACCTCGTCGTAGTTTTCCACGTCGGACGGCAAGAACATGGTGATGGGGCGTCCGCGCATGAACATCTTGATGTGGTTTCCCTCTGCCCGCGTCCGCACACCGACCGCACATTTTAAAGTCGAGGTCGACCGGTAGAAGGCGCCAAAAACCGACGGCGGTTCGGACGACTTGAGCGAACGCGGCGGAGGGCGAGCAAAGCCGAGACCGGGCGGTGAGCGTTAGCATGCGCGTTAGCCAGCCGGATCGCCACTTACCCGCTTGGCTGTTTTTCTCCCTGGTGGACATTTTGGCTGCTTTGAGACAACGACACGATCACCCAACAACAACAACAACGGGTCGGCGCTCGACGACGACCATTTTAGGAAAATCCCCCGTTTACCTTGACTGACCGCCACATCTTTGGGCCTGCAAGCAGAATAAGTCAAAGCAGTCATCAAAAAAATATTCACTCAAGTACAAAGGAGAAAAATAATTGGTGAAACAAATACTCAAATACAGAGCAACTACAACGAAATCAAAAGTAAGTTACCTAATCTCAAAGTGAAGTGACCCAAAAATGACCCAAATAAACAGGAAGTGACCTGAATCAACAGGAAGTGACCCAAAAATGTACCCAAATCAACAGAAAGTCACCTGATGTCAACAGGAAGTGACTTGAATATCAACAGGAAATGACCTGTTATCAACAGGAAGTGACCCTAATATAGGAAGTGACCTGAATGAATAGAAAGTGACCCAAAAATATACCCAAATCAACAGGAAGTCACCTGATATCAACAGGAAGTGACCTGCTATCAACAGGAATTGACCTCAAATTGCCGCAAAATCAACAGGAAGTGAGCTTATCTCGATAGGAAGTGACCCAAAAATGTACCGAAATCAACAGCAGGTGACCTGATATCGATAGGAAGTGACCCAGATTCCTCCTTATCAACAGGAACTGACCCCCAAATTAACAGGAAGTGACCTAAATCAGCAGGAACGGACTCAAAAATGCCTGATCTCAATAGGATGTGACCCAAATAAACAGGAAGTGACCCCAAAATAAACAAGTAGTAGCCTGAATCAACAGGTAGTAACCCAAAAATATACCCAAATCAACAGGAAATCACCTGATATCAACAGGAAGTGACCTGTTATCAACAGGAAGTGCCCTCAAAATGTCCCAAAATCAACAGGAAGTTAGCTTATCTCGATAGGAAGTGACCCAAAAATGTACCGAAATCAACAGCAGGTGACCTGATATCAACAGGAAATGACCTGATATCAAGAGGAAGAGAACCCAGAGTGCCCCAGCGTTAGCAGGAAGTGACCCAAAATTACCCAAATCCACAGGAAGTGACCTGAATCAACAGGAAGTGACGAGAGAATGACCCAAAATAAATAGGAAGTGAATTGAATCAACAGGAAGTGACCCCCAAATGAACAGGAAGTTACCTGATCTCAATAGGAAGTGACCCAAAAATGTATCCAAATCTACAGGAAGTCACCTGATATCAACAGGAAATGACCTAATATCAAGAGAAAGTGAACCCACAATGCCCCAACATTAGCAGGAAGTGACGCAGAATTACCCAAATCCACAGGAAGTGACCCAAAATAAATAGGAAGTGAACTGAATCAACAGGAAGTGACCCCTAAATGAACAGGAAGTTACCTGATCTCAATAGGAAGTGACCCAAAAATATATCCAAATCTACAGGAAGTCACCTGATATCAACAGGAAATGACCTGATATCAAGAGGAAGTGAACCCAGAATGCCCCAACATTAGCAGGAAGTGACCCAAAATTACCCAAATCCACAGGAAGTGACCCAAAACAAACAGGATGTGACCTGAATCAGCAGGAAGTGACCAGAAAATGACCCAAAATAAATAGGAAGTGAACTGAATCAATAGGAAGTGACCCCCAAATGAACAGGAAGTTACCTGATCTCAATAGGAAGTGACCCAAAAATGTATCCAAATCTACAG
>JAOXJL010000028.1:19017679-19033334 GCA_025762715.1 Corythoichthys haematopterus | reverse complement strand
TATCCGTCTTGTGTCTTATCTTTCCATTCCAACAATAATTTACAGAAAAATATGGCATATTTTAGAGATGGTTTGAACTGCGATTAATTACGATTAATTAATTTTTAAGCTGTAATTAACTCCATTAAAAATTTGAATCGTTTGACAGCCCAAATAATCACTGGTCACCCGGGAGTACAACGGACCACGCACACATGATCACACTTGACTCTCCAAAAAGTAGGTAGCAACTGAAGAAGAAAGTGAACATACAACATACAGAACAATACACATTAACAAAGCGGATCACAGAAGTGACCGTTACAAAGTTTACAACACTTGAAAAATACTCTCATTTCGTGAATGCTTACTGCTATGTGTTACAGTAAGTGTAAAAAATCAGCTAATAAAAATGAATTACAAGTGTGCTTTTCGGTAATACAACACATACTACACACACTACCATGTCAAACGGTGTCCAAGTCCGTCCAAAAAGCCTTTGACTATGTTAAAGCAAAAACATTAAAAAGCAAGCACATTGCATCATCTAAACAAACTTTTCTTCAAAGTCACACATATAAAATACTGCACCACCACCAAATAAGGATAAATCCTTTTAAAATCCATGTTTAGGTGCATTTCAGTTTAAGTCTGGCACTCTTGATTAAGAACCAGTGTTTGTTGCTTTATAGAGGGCTTTTAACTAACGCTAATGGCTAAAATGATTAGCTAATAAAGCTTTGTAATAGCCATAAATGAATCTGTACGCCAACCTTTGTGGAGGATTTGCTTCCAACTGCGACAAAGCATTAGACAGTGACGATATTGCACCAAATTGCGTTTTAATGTTTATTACCGATGTCAAATATCCAGCTTTGAACATTTAATTCCCAGCAACAGCACATACTCGTTTTTCCTTGGGAAAAAGTTAGCTTTTCTTCTCTCCTTGCTCAATCCAGCCTGTGATGAATCATGCATTGTGTCAAAGAGGAACTGATCCACTTGTGGGGTCACGTCACGTTATGCCAAAGTCGTCCCATACCACTTTCACTACTGTCCCCAAGTGAAAAAAAGTATTATTTAGTCCTTTAAATGACAAGTCTCCTCCTCACTCCACTGCTTCTGCAGATGGTACTTGTTGAAGCCCATCTGCTAAGGGTAATGTTCATGTAGTTGGTGATCCAGAACTCATTACCATTCCACCTTCTCTTTACGCGATTGTTCCTCCTGCGAATATGAACACGCTGACACAGCCTTGAGGTGCTGTTGGGCTTTTAGAGGACTATTAATAAGTTTGTTCCCTGCCTTAGAACGGAGTCATTTTGCATAATGTAGTTTAGGGCTGCAGCTATCGATTTTTTTAGTCGTCGATTAATCGATGAACTAGTTATTTCGAATAATCGGATAAGGAACATGAAAAATTAAAATACCTGAGCTAAGCCTCAAAAAATAAATAAATGAGAATCTATGTACAACAAAAGAACCATTGGCTAATTTACATAGCAAAAGTCCGCTAGCTTATATGCTATAAAATGCTTACGTGTTTTTTTACAATGCTCTTATCAAATGGTTCAGACACATAAAACGTCTAAATATATCTAAAACCTAATTCATTTAATTCGTTTATTTCAGGCCATTATTCCTTGTCAAGACAACAAATATATACAGCTCATATAATTTGTTGTTGTTGGTCTGTTGTTGATTTTTGTTGTTGTTGGTCTGCCTCATTTCACATGGCTGAATCCAACTGCTCCCTGTTAAGACCAACTTAAGCTACGTTTTTGTTTGAGCTCATGTTTTTTAATGCATTTGTAAATTATAAAATCCTATAAAAATGCTTACGTGTTCGTCTAAATATATCTAAAACCTAAATCATTTCATTCGTTTATTTCAGGCCATTATTCCTTGTTAAGACAACAACAAAAAATTATATGATGTTGTCTTGACAAGGACTAATGGCCTGAAATAAACGAATGAAATGAATTAGGTTTTAGATATATTTAGATGTTTTATGTGTCTGAACCACTTGTTGAGCATTGTAAAAAAAAAAAACCCACGTAAGCATTTTTATAGGATTTTATCATTTACAAATGCATTAAAAAACATGAGCTCAAACAAAAACGTAGCTTAAGTTGGTCTTAACAGGGAGCACTTGGATTCAGTCATGTGAAATGAGGCAGACCAGAAGGCAGTGTATCCACCCTAATCAATAAAACTAAATGCAAACACTTCCAAAATAAACCATTACAACGCCACTTTAATTAAACGAATATTCGAAGCAACCTATTACCTAATGCAACTCCGCTATGACAACTTTAAAAAATGTGTTATTGTATCATTTCTCACATAGGTTGAAAAACACTGGTGTATTGCAGACACACACACACCTACACTCCCTTCAATTTGAGATGTGTAAGGGTTTTGTTTAAAAGAAACCTTGGGTTGACAGGTATATGGCATGTCACGTCATGTTTTCTGTATAAAGATGGCCACTTGTTCAGGCTTCTGCAGCATGTATCACATTCACTATGTCCAGCAGGCCTATGTGAACCAAGGATATAAATTGAGCCCCCGAGGTGTCGGGGACCAAGTGGGAGCGGATAAGCAGACTCTCGAGAAATGCCTGTGTCAGTCTCTGCTAGCAGGAGAAGGCATGAAGGTGGAAGTTGAAAATTCAAACCGAAGTGCCATTTCCGACACGCTCGACATCAGAGTGTCACCAGGTTAAAGCAGTAGCTTTACCCACACCTCGGGATCAGTGTGCCCTGCCAGCTGGTCTCAAATCATCCTGAAAGATAATCCGAGCAGCTATGTGAAGTGGTGAAATATCTAGCGGCTGAACTCAGCGGAGCGGTGGGGTGGACGCGGAGGTCGAGGAGGTCATACAGGGGAGTTTGAGCGCTGTCGTAGTGCCCGTCGTGCGAGAACCGGCCGTGACGGGGGTTGAAGGTGTGAGCCGGAGTCGAAAATAGCGACTTCTGGGCGTCCACGAGAGCTGGGCAAACTGGGGTATAGCAGGGGTCCCCATCTGCCTGGCATAATACTTAAATTTTTTGGATAGTTAGAGATTTAGGGGTACTTGAAGGGTAAATCCGACTTACGCAGAAATTCGGGTTACGTCAACAGCGTAGGACCGGAACTCGTTCGGAACTCGGAGATTACCTGTATATGTTGGAAAAGTTTTTTTTTTGTTTTTTTTTTGTTCATTACATGGTCACCCACCTGACACCTATTGGGTCACGTTGAATAAGGCACTATTGGAAAAGTTAACTGTTAACAGAGGAGTCGTTAACATGGTGCGAAAACAAATTAGCAAAATTTTCTAATGATCTATGAGCACCTCCATCAGTCCCTGCGAGGGCCTGTGAAAAGGCACAAACACTAGCAAAAACTATGGAATCAGCAGTCTCGGACGAGCACTCACTCAGACATTTTATCATGTAGAACAAACTCAGATAAAAGCTTGAAAAAAAATAATGAATTAGTTCAAAAGTGCAACACCTTGGCATTCAGAAACTCTAAAAGAAATGAATAAAAAGCATTGTGGTGGTCAGTAAATGTTACTTTTAAAGAGCAAGTGCGGGGAAATATATATGGAATCACTCCATTCTGAGGAAAACATATGGAATTATGAGAAACAAACAAAGAAATAACAATCAAAACACATCTCTAGTATAACATTATCTGGCTTTGCCAAAAAGGCAAAGACCAGATAATTATGTACCACCACCTCTGGCTTTTATGTCAGCTTGCAGTCTATGAGGCATGGACTTGATGAGTATTCGTCATCAATTTGATGCCAACTCTCTTTGATTGAGGTTGCCAGATTATCCTTGCAGGATGGAGCCTTGCTGTGGACCATTTTTTTCCAATTCCTACCACAGGTTTTCAATGTGGTTGAGATCTGGGCTATTTGCAGGCCATGACATTGACTGGGTGTGTCTTTCTCCAAGGAATGCTTTAGCAGTTTTAGCTCTGCGGCATGATGCATTTTCATTTTGGAAAATGACAAGCATATTTTCATTCATTCATTCATTTTCCATGCCGCTTATTCCTCACGAGGGTCACGGAGGTGCTGGAGCCTATCACAGCTAACAACGGGCAGTAGGCAGGGGACACCCTGAACTGGTTGCCAGCCAATCGCAGAGCATATTTTCAATTGAAGGGTTAACAAAGTTGCTAAAATTTCAATGTAAACTTGTGTATTTATTGAAGATTTAACCACAGCCATCTCCCCAGTGGCTTTGCCTGACACGCAGCCCCATATCATCAAGGAATGAGGAACTTTGGATGTTTTCTTTAGGGACAGTCATCTTTGTAAATCTCACTGGAACAGCACCAAACCAAAGTTCCAGCATCATCACCTTGTCAAGAGTCAAGAATCTGCATTACCTTTTTATCTGAGTTTGTTCTACATGATAAAATGTCTGAGCGAGTGCTCGTCCGAGACTGGCGATTCCATACTTTTTGCTAGGGGTTGTAGGCCCACATGGTCACGTCTCATAGATATCACATGTACATAGAACTCGATGAAAAATGATAACTCGGCGGCGTTAGTAACCAGCCGCCATCTTAAAGCAGTAGACTTCTCAGGCAGGCTCTGTTGTAGCCAACCTAAGATGAGTCACTTTTTATCTAAAAACTCAGCAAAATATTGACTTTCACATGTGGAAAGTAGACAAAAGGGAAATCATGCAATACTGGGAGCAATTTGAACAACTTTAACGGCTTCCAAACATAGCAAAGGTTACAATAATCAAGTTATTGTTGAAGGACGCTATTTTCTCTCTTTGTCCTTCGCGTGTTCTTTGAATTTCGGGTTTGCTTCGAAGGCTTTATAAACAGAATATTCTGGGTACAAATGTGATACAGACAAGGGCTGTGATCTCGCAAAAGTAAGGCAAGTGTTTTATACTGTTGAAAGGGCCAAAACGGATTTTTTCATCAGAAAAACATCTTAAATTAAAACCTTGACAGACGGTCCTGACTGGTAAGAGCAGTGAGTCATAAGCACAGCTTCTGATAACAGATAGCCATTGTGGTTGTTCAAAGAGAATCACACAAACGTGGCCAAATATGGGCATGGTCCAATACGTGCTATGATACAGTCTTCATTATGTTTAGGCACGCCTCTGTGTCCAGCTAAGTTTAGGGTAAGGAATTGGGGTAGGTAGGGCAGGGGTATCCAACTCTGGTTCTGAAGATCCGCTATTCAGCTTGTTTTCCATGTCTTCCTCCCTCCTTTAACACACCTGAATGAAATGATGGGCTCATCAGCAGGAGCCAGATAACCATCCTGATGATTTGAGTCAGGTGTGTTGATATGGAAAACAAGCTGTGTAGGGGCTCTCCAGGAACGGAGTTGGATACCCCTATTGTTCTAAAAACCATTTGAACTTCACATAGTCAACAAATTGTTGGCGGCACCGTACCATCAGCAGGTGTGGTTTGTAACGGCTGTCGCTTGGCTCTGGGCTGCAGTCAGACCCATGTCCAGGGTCCTCGAGGGAGGGCCACAGTGGGTCCTGGTCATTGTTAGAACTGATCCAGCACAGGTAGTTTAACCATTGAGGGGTCGGGGGAAACAACAAGCACCTGATTGCACTTGTAAGACACCAGTCCTCTTGACGGGTTGCGCGGCCCTTTGCGAAATTGCTTTGACACCCCCGGGCTAAAGGTTCGCTCGCTTGGGTGCGTTCCGGCCGGACTCAGAACTCCACCTTGCAGGCGGGAAAGGTTTCCTCCTGCATGGCCACGGTGCTGTTGCTCCCCAAAACGGTGACGGACAGCAGCCTCTGCCGCTCGCGGCTGTCTCGGTACCACTCGTGCATGGCCGCCGAATCGAACGTCGGGATGAGCGTCACCTGGAGGGTAGAAGGAGAAGGAGGCGTTTCCGGGCGGGTCTGACAGCGCGTCGCGTCCGCTTACCTGCGCGTCCGGCCAGGCGCTCTTGCCGTCCAGCAGGGCGTCCAGGATGCTCCTCATGGCCGCCGCTTTAACCCGCTCCTCGCCGCTCACCACGTAGTAGGAAGCGCGAAGGCGTCGGAACAATTCCGAGTCGACGGTGGACGAGGCGGACCCGGACGGCAGGTAGGCCAGGTCCACGTGAACGGGCGAGACGTCCGCCGCTTTGGACGCTGGGCGAGCGGACCGGACAAACGGGTCAAGGCGTCGGTAGAGATCGGAACGGCCTCGAGGTGAGTGTTGGACCGATATCGGCATTAAAATGCGGGCGTCGCTCTTAGCTAGTACTATGAAACTAGAAAATGCCATTTCTAATGAAATTGCGGTCGTCGTTTTACTGTGACGGTTGGTATACCAGTTTACTTCCTGTTAATGTGGGGCATGACAGGGTCACTTCCTGTTGATATCAGGTCACTTCCTGTTGATTTGGGCGTATTTCTGGATCACTTCCTGTTGTTGTGGGGGTCACTTCCAATTGTTTTAGGGGCATTTTAGGGTCGCTTCCTATTTGTGCGGGTCACTTCCCATTGATTTGGGGGCATTTTTGGGTCATTTCCTGTTTGTATGGGTCACTTCCTATTTTGTGGGCATTTGTGGGTCACTTCCTGTTGATATTGAGTCACTTCCTGTAAATTTGGGGGATTTCAGGGTCACTTCCTGTTGTTTTGGGGGAATTTCAGGGTCACTTCCTGTAGTTGTGGGGTCACTTCTCATTGATTTGGGGGCCCTTTAGGGTTAAAGGGCCACTTTATGTTGGTACGGGTCACATCCTGTTTTGTGGGCATTTCATGGTCACTTTCTGTTGATTTAGGGGCATTTCAGGGTCAATCCTGGTAACATGGGGTCCCTTCCAGTTGTTGTTGGGTCACTTCCCATTGATTTGGGGGCATTTTGGGGTCACTTCCTGTTGAAAGTGGGTCACTTTCTGTTGTTTTGGGGGCATTTTGGCCGTCACTTCCTTTTGACATTGAGTCACTTCCTGTTGATTTGGGGGAATTTCAGGGTCACTTCCTGTTGATATGGGGTCACTTCCTGTAGTTGTGGGGTCACGTCTCATTGATTTGGGGGCCCTTTAGGGTCACTTCCTGTTGGTACGGGTCACTTCCTGTTTTGTGGGCATTTTGTGGTCACTTCCTGTTAAAATTGAGTCACTTCCTGTTGATTTGGGGGCATTTCAGGGTCAATCCTGGTAATATGGGGTCACTTCCTGCTGTTGTTGGGTCACTTCCCATTGATTTGGGGGCATTTTGGGGTCACTTCCCACTGGTACAGGTCACTTCCTGTTGTTTTGGTGGCATTTTGGGGTCACTTCCTATTGGTACAGGTCATTTCCTGTTGTTTTGGGGGCATTTTGGGGTCACTTCCTTTTGATATTGAGTCACTTCCTGTTGATTTGGGGGCATTTCAGGGTCACTTCCTTTTGATATTGAGTCGCTTTCTGTTGATTTGGGGACATTTCAGGGTCAATTCCTGTTAATATGGGGTCACTTCCTGTTGTTTTGGGGGCATTACGAGGTCACTTCCTGTTTATATCGAGTCACTTCCTGTTGGATTTGGGGGCATTTTGGGGTCACTTCCTGTTGTTTTGGGGGCATTTCGGAGTCACTTCCTGTTAATGGAATGGCAAATAGGGCCATTGGAAATGAATGGGAAATTTCGGCCATTAGAAAATGAATGAGAATGTTTTTGGCAAATTGTGGCTGAACCATCAGTTTTTGCTGCCACAAGAAAAAGAATAACATGGTGCACCTCAATGTCCTGAATTTTTCTATGTGTAAATGATGTGATTTGGAGGAATACTAGGTAACTTTACTTTTCAAAAAAGCCACGTTTTGGGACAAACGTGAATTTTTCTGCTGTTAAACGAGAGGAGCCTGTGCTGTCATTTTAGTGTATCAATTGTGTTGACGGGTCAAACGGTTGGCTGAGAAAAAGCGCCATTGGGGTGGGGTTAAAAAGGATTCAAAAACGGTACAGTGTTACCGATGTCAAAGAGCCGGGTAGCGAAATCAGTATAGGGAGCCAAAAATCGACATCGTTGCAACACTTCTTATAATAGCTTCGGCAACAGGTGATGACTTACCTGCTTTGGCGCTCCCGCTTCGAGATCCGGCCGACGAAATCCGGACGGACGCCTTCCTCTCGAGGGCCGGGGAGCGTTTAACGGTCTTGGATTTGCCGTTCTGGCTTCCCCAAGTCCCCCTTTGCAGGGTTCCCGCTGGCATTTTTTGGGTCTTGCCAACAGAAGGCCTTTGGTTCTTGCCGGGGGGGTCCGCGTCTGCCGCGCCAGCTTCCGGCCGGGGAGTTAAACGGGGCGGGTCCTCGACCGGGGCCGACGGAGCGTCCGCGGAGGGACGCCGGTCCGGTCCGAGGTTCTCCGCCGCTCGGACCGCGCAGTGCCGGAACTCGCACGGCGACACCAAGCACAGATCCACATTGTGAGGAATGTCCGCGTGACCGTTAAGCGCCAGGGTCGAGTCCCGCTCCGTATCTTGATCCGAGTAATGCCCGTCTGACCGGCATTCCGTCGGCGATTCCGCAGTCTCCGAGGAAAGCGTATGGAAATCCTCCATGTTTGCGGGAATCGAAGGAGAGTCTGGAATGTTTCTCATATTTTTGGTGGATTCTTGATTCTGAAAGTCGTCCCGGGCGGGACTCTTCTGCTCACAGCTGTCCACGTCCGGACAGAGTTGTCTTTCGACTCCGGGATCTTCTGAGGACACGAAGGAGACGTCCGTACCGGGCCGGGTCTCCGGACTCGTTTGAGTCGCGTGGGGGTTCTTCCTGACGCCGGCCCAATTTGGAAGTCGGGAGGTCTCTTTGATGCTGTTCCTGTTGTCGTCTATGGCTGTGAAAACCCGCTTGTCCTTCTCCGCATTAGCTTTCGTCCCTTTGTTTAGATTCCCGCCGACTTGTTTTTTCACGTCGGCGATCGAGGCTCTGCCCGCTTTCTTCATGTCTTTGGCAAGTGTCTGAGCCATTTTTTTGTCTTTTTTGGCTTCGGGTTTGTTTTCTTTCTTGGTCTTGGTAGCATCTAGCCTCAGACTTTCTCTCTTCTCAACGGCGGCAATCACCCGCTCCTCTTTCTTTTTGAAAAGGAGCTTCTCGGAAGGCTTGAGGAGCTTGGATTTGACCTCTCGCTCTTTCTCTTTGGACACGTGCTCCCCCGCCGCCTTCGGCTTGAGTTTAACCTCCTGTTTTTTCACGGGAACTCGTCCGCTTTTGTCCTTTTGGAAGGCGGAGACGACTCGCGCTTCTCCGGACTTGAGGTTTTCCCGACCCTCGGACGGTTTGGCCGGCTTCTGTTCCGTGGGTGTTAGCGGATCCGCGGAGCTCGCCACGGGAACGTTGAGGAAATCCAAATGTTTGAGTCTGTCGAGTCCATCCAGGATTTTGGCCTGCGGCGTGGATCCCGGGAAAAGGACTCGGACGATCTTTTCCCGACTGTCGGAAGGATGCCAAACCAGCAAAGCGCAGACGGAAGCCAGGCACGTTGGCGAAAGATCGGAGCTCTCGGAGCCGGAACCCCGCGAGGACTCTTCCCATTCTCTACCGCCGGCGACAGGATTCAAAGGGTATAGCTCCAGACGGCCGACTCCCATCTTGTGGAACAAGACGAGTGGGTCGACGGAGGGCCCGTTAGAGCGACGCAAAGGCCGCGGCTCGACGGAGAGTTTCCGCAGGCTCTCGGAGATCAGCGCGCCCTGGTCGGCGGCGCGGAGCTCGCCGGAATCCGCCGGGCCAACTTTGGGTCTTTCCGGGACGTTGAGAAAAACCACCCCGATCTCCGGGGAAATGAGATTTTTGACCCGTTCCTCTTCGGCCAAATCCCGGTCCCGCTCGGCTATTTTTCTCAGCAGCAGACTGTTCACCCCGGGTAGATTGTCCACGCCGACGTGCGTGACCAGAATGGAGTCGATTCGGTCTAGGTGTCGGACCAGTTTCCAGAAGCAGGCGCGGTGGTCCGAGCCGCCGTCGACCAGGACGTTGAAACCGTTGACGGCGAAGAAGGCGCAGTCCCCCGTACCGCCGGGGAAGATGTAGCAGCAGGGCCGCGAGAGTTTCAGGAATCCCGCCGTCGTGGGAGGTTCCAAGAGCTCGAACGGCGACTCGGGCTCCAGAGACTCAGAGAGGTACTCGGTGAACTCTTGCAGACCCTCCATCTGCGGAAGGAGCGGGGGAGGGTTGATCCGGACGTTCAGGAAGTCCCCTGGCCGGCGCTCCTCTGACGAGGCCTCTCTCCAGAGGCCCGAGTCCGGACAGGCCAGGGTGAGAGTCGCGGGGTCCGCCGAGCTCCGGGAGAGACTCACCTAGCCGTGGCGCCGCACACAAATAAAAAACAAACAAAAAGCTTTTACATGGCAAGAAACATGAGGGGGTGACAGAAGCGGCTGGCGGAAAGAATGCGAAACCAAAGGCCACAAGACCCACGCGCTTTGCGGCAGCTGACTCGAGCAGCTGACGGGAATTGGCCAAGGAGCGTGAAGGAGAGGCTAACCTCTTCGTCGGAGCAGATCTCAATCAAGTTGCTGAAGGAGAAGAGGCCTTTCTGCAGCACCAAATCGCCGCTGTCCTCCACGCACTGACCGGCCAATACCAAGAGTTTGTGTCGAGAAGGCTCGCATAGCAGCCGCCGCACCTGAGGAACCTCAACGTTACCGTCTGACCTGCAGTAGGGCAAACCTTCTTTCCGTCTCACCTCAGAGCAGACCAGGTCGTGAGCTGGATTCAGCACCACTTGCGTGTCCAGGATGTCACCGCGGTGCTGCAGCGTCCGCTGACCTGCGGCCACAAAAAGTCCACCTCTAACACCGCGGCATAAATGTCCAAATGAAAATAGGTGTCACTTTTTCAGGTTGCGACTCAACTTAAAAAGATCGACAGCCTTGCATCTAGACGCAAAAGCTTCCATTTATAATATTTCTTTTTTTATTCAATGGCGTTTCTTCCCAGCCAAACAGTTTGACCCACAGACACCGTTCAAACACCAAAATGACGGAATTTTCCCTCCACACAGTCTCTCTTTTGTTTCATTAAAATGCTGGGGGTGGGGGGATTTCAAAACGTAACGTGTATTACAGTTTTTGCCCATATTACATGATTCACATCTAAACAAATTCAAGGAGCTAAGGGGCACAAAATTTATAGGTGTAGTTTTTGCCGAAAATATACGTTTGGCCAAAATTTGTCAAAAATGTTCCTATTCATTTCTAATGGCCCTATTTGCCATTCCATTGACAGAAAGTGACCTGTAATCGACAGGAAGTCACCTACTTTCAACAGCAAGTGACCCCAAATGCCCTCCAATCACTAAATGACCAGATATCAATAGGAAGTGACCCTGAAATGTCCCCTGATCAACAGGAAGTGACCCTGAAATGACCCAAAATCACCAGGAAGTGACCTCAGTATGTCTCCAAATCAATAGGAAGTGACCTCGGAATGCCCCAAAATCAACAGGAAGTGACCCAAAAACATGAAGTGACCTAGGAATGCCCCAAAATCAACAGGAAGTGACCCGATGTAGCAAACATCACAACAAAGCTACCATCGAAATTTCTTCAGAAATATCACTTTCTATACATTTCTTTGGTGCACAACGCAGCCAAAACTGACTGACCCACCGACGGAGTTCAAAAACCGATACACCCGGAGTGCTCGCGTCTGACACCTTCTTTTTTGTTTGACACCCCAGAAATGAGTTTGCCCAAAAATTTATTTTTGTTTTCCCCCCAAAAACATAATACTAGGCCACATTTGCCAAAACTTTCCCATTCATTTCTAATGGGCCAAATTTCCCATTCATTTCCAATGGCTATATTTGCCCTGACTCATAATCAAAAGGAAGTGACCCGATATGAACAAAAAGTGTCCCCAAATTGCCCCTCATATCCATATTAGCGCCCGCACATTTCCATCCATAGAAAGAAACCGGAGTCGACGAGAGGCCCAACCGGCACCGGGTTCCGAGCGTTCCGCTCCTAGTTTGCATTTCTCACCCGGAACCTCCTCTGACGCGAAGGCCGAATGTCGGGACACAAAGAGCTTCAGCTGCTGGTCCAGAACGTCCAGCTTCATCGGGACGCGCCAGCGGCGAACGCCTGCAACGAAACAAACGCACAGGAAGAGGAACAATGACTCGCTACTTCTGAAGGAGTGATAGCATTCCTGTGAAACTCATCGGCCGGGAGAAAAAAAGTCCAGAATAACTAGAAAAAGCTATATCTGGACAAATTGCGATGTGATGGTTGCTATATCGGGTCACTTCCAGTTGATTTGGAGGCGTGTTTTGGGGTCACTTCCTGGATGCTAAGGGGCAATACAAATTTTGCCAAAAACGTATGGTTCTGCCAAAAACATACCCATTCATTCCTAATGGCACATTGATTTCCATTGGCCCTATTGACCCCCCATTCATTTCAATGGCACAAAATCCTCCATTCCTTCCTATTGATTTTCAATCCAAGTGACTCAACAGGAAGTGGCCCCTAAGTGCCCCTAAATCAACAGGAAGTGAAATAATAAAAATTCTGTGCCTTTGAAAAGAATGGCGAGTAATAGGGCTATTTGAAAAAAACGGGAAATTTTGCCTATTAGAAATGAACGTTTTTGGCAAATTTTGGCCAAACTGTATGTTTTTGGCAGAAAGTGTACACCGATTTTGTGACCCTTCAATTTTTGATGTATTTAATGATGAGTCCAAGCTTTTGCATGTATATTTAGAGCTACCATAAAAAAAAAAAACAGAATCTTACAGATGACATCAAAAAGTTTTTGGAAACTATTTTTTGTTCAACTCGTCAATGGCTCCTAAGTTGAGTGACTCAACACGTGCCTCTCACGCCGTATTTGGTCAGATCACGTGACCGAGTGGCGCCTGCCTGCGCTCTTTATCTTCTCACGCCTTTTTTTTTTCTACACACGTTGTAAAATATGGAAATAGGAAAGAGGACGTTCGGAACTGAGAAATGTTAGCTTTTCGAAGTGCCTTGACGGCTCCAAACTTTGTATGAAGATCAATCTTCTCAAAGCATACGTCATTCTGAACTTTGTAGGCAAAGTCAAATGGTTTTATTGTGAAAGGTTGCGCCGACTTCCCTCAAACTTTTCCAAAACTCACCCGACTCGATCTGCTGCAAGAGCCGCTCCAAGAGGCCGTCGGCCCGCAGCGCCCCGACCATGCCGACCACCACCAACATGGAGTAATCCGCCGCGGCCGAACCGGGATCGCCGCCCCGCTCCGCCGCCATCATCTCGGACGGTCCAGCCAGCCAGCCAGCCAGCCAGCCAGCGCCAGTGGCAGCGGCTACGTCACCACACCGCACCGCACACTTCCCCTCCCCTCCCATTCGCGTCGAGGGCGGGGCGACAGCGATTGAGTCGGAACTTGACCAATCGGTGAAGACGACTTAGCACCCGCGACCAATCAGAAGAAGGTTCTGGGTTTCGAGGAGACCTCCCCCGCAGGGTTGCCAGATCGGGCGGGTTCCCCGCCAAAGACTCGGGGCGCGAGGGAGAAAAAGGCATTGGGCGGGTTGCTCAAATTTGGGCTACTTTGGACAAAGGTTGGCGGCTTTGGAACAGTTTTTAATTATTGGTTCAAAATGCTATGTGTAACAACTTGAAGTTGAGCTACATTGCTTTCTTCCAGCAGCATGCATCTGGCATTTTAGCGCCTCACCGTGCGTGAAGCTGTGAACTGCATGTCATTTCGTATTGGTAGGAAGATAGTGTTCAAATTCAATCATTCAAAAAATAACGCATTAAAAATGATTTGAAACACGACCAAAATGACCCCAGATCAATAGGAAGTGACCCAATATCAACAGGAAGTGACCCCAAAATCAACAGGAAGAGTAAGAAAAAGAAAGTGACCTGTAAATGCCCTCAAATGTAAGTGAGCATAACAACAGGAAACGACAGCGAAATGCTTCCAAATCAACAGGAAGTGACCCTGAAATCCGTCCATATCAACAGGAAGTGGCCCAATAAAATCAGGAAGCTACATTGCTTTCTTACAGCGGCGTCTTCTTATCGTAACTGGCATTTTAGCGCTTAAACAGCGCGTGAAGCTGTGAACTGCATGTAATTTCTGATATGTAGTACAAAATCCTACTGATAATGGCATACCATTAAAACGCGGTAGATTCGCTGCCCCCCCGCCCCCCCCAAAAAAAACATAACAAAAAAATATATACATATTTCTAAAAAGACATACCATTAAAATGCGTGAATTAAAAAAATTACATTAATATGATTGTATTGTTTTTTTAATTACTCATGACTATTCTTAATTTGAGTTTTTTTTTTTCATTTTCAAAAATGGATCCTTCATGGAATTCATTAGTTTTATTTGAAATTATTTGCAAAATACATGTACCCCTGTACTATATGCATTTATTAAGGGAAAAAAACAAAACAATAAAAGCGTATGAAAGGGTAAATTATTGAAATGAAAATAAAAGAATAGTTTGAAGCTTTTCTAAGAGGAACTACAGTATATGTCCCAATGACAACAGGAATGATTTATCTCGCATTTTTTCTGGTTATTATCATATGATCCAAATATAGATGGCGTTGTCCAAGTGAAAGATCATTTGGGCTGCTGCTTTTTTTCCCTTTCCCATCTGGCAACCTCGAACGAACATCATTTGACGCCTTCCCCTGACCGCGTTTCTTGTTGGGGGTGGCAAAAATGAAAATCCTTCCTGTTTGCCAGCCCCAAATATAGAAGAATTTCCAGCCCGCAAAAAGTCGGTCAAAGTCGACGAGGAGGAGCGGCAACAAGCTGTGACGTGAACGCCGCGCGCCGCGGCGACTGAACAACATGGCGGCGGCGGCCAATATGGCGGCGCCCGCGAGCGCCGACAGACGTGGCAGATGTGCTTTCTTGGTGACTAAAAAGAAACGTTTTTGTAAAATGCTGGTGGCCGAGGGCCGCATCTTTTGCGGGGAACACGCCGACAAGGTAAGGGGAGTCGCTCGTATTTGCCAGGTCCCGCATCCCATCTATCACGTGATCTCCATCCCTTCATATTCAAAAGTACATACAGTATTTATTTTTGATGGTAGCTTTGCCTGAATAAGCAAAGCTATAATATTCTGGGTTGTTTTCTTTCCAGCCCAGACCATTCATACACCAAAACAACCGGAATTCTCGCGCCACGCACTCTCGTTTGACTCCCCAACAATGATTGTTTGCCCCAAACCCTTTTATTTAGCATAAATCAATATATAAAATTGTAAATTCCAAACGCTACTTGGCCAACAGTCTTAATACATTAAAAATGGGTATTTATACACACCTGGGTTTTTTTTTTTTTTTTGAGGGGGGGGGGGGCACAAAAAGTATCCCATAATCAACAGGATGCACTATAAGGTGCACCTGACTATAAGCCGCCTCCCACCAAATTTGACATGAAAACAGCATTTGTTGATAGATAAGCCACACTGGACTATAGGCCGCAGATGTTCTCACTAGGGGTGTGACAAAATATTGAAATGGTGATATATCGTGATACTTTGTATTAGGCCTGAACGATATTGGAAAAAACAATTGCAGCGATTTTTGGGGGGTTTGCGATATATTGCAATACTATATTGCGATATTTAAAAAAAAATATACATATATATTTTTTTTTTTAAAGAAATTTTTACTAGATGACTTGAATAGCTGTTTGGAAAGACTTTGGATGACTCATCATGACCACAG
>JAOXJL010000028.1:18939349-18952767 GCA_025762715.1 Corythoichthys haematopterus | reverse complement strand
CAAAAAAAAATAAAAAAGACGTTAATTGTTTGCTGTTTGAAGTCGCCACGCTCTTATGTCATGTCGGGTGTTTCAGCAGTAACCGTTCCCTCGCCATTATTGACGTTTCTGTCCGCTGGCGTGTTTTGTAACAAAATCAATCCGACCCGCCAGTGACTTAATGACTGGTCGATGTCCAGTCCATTTGAGGTGGGAGGGTGGCAGAGAGGTTTATTTATTCCCTGCCGACCATCCCGCTTCAAATGGATCGGACGTCTGGCGCTGTCAATGGCAGCCTCTGAGTAATTAGCAGATGCTTTGACATTGATAAAATGAAGAAATAAGCTAGTTGCGACTTCATTTGAATGTTAGGGCATTGACTTTGATGGGAGCGTTGCCCCTACCAACATGGCTGCCCTGAGGTCATGGTGGCAGGGGCGATAAAGCTCTTCTCATGCTTCTGAAAATTTTGACTGATATCCTCCTGACTTTGCAGCATTCAAGGTCACTTCCTATTTATTTCAGAACATTTCCAGGTGACTTCCTGTTTATCCTGGAACATTTCCTGTTGATTTTGTGGCATTTCCAGGTCACTTCCTGTTGATTTTCAGACATTACCAGGTCACTTCCTGTTGATTTTGACTCATTTCCTCTTGACTTTGCGGCATTCCAGGTTGCTTCCTATTTATTTTGGAACATTTCCAGTTCGCTTCTTGTTGATTTTGTGCCATTTCTGGGTCACTTTCTGCTGATTTTGGATCACTTCCTGTTGATTTGGAGACATGTCCAGGTCATTTCCTGTTTATTTTGAAACATTTCCTGTTGGTTATGTATCATTTCCAGGTCACTTCCTGTTGATTTTGGACAGTTCCTATTGGTTTTGAGGCATTTTCAGGTCACTTTCTGTTCATTTGAAGGCATTTCCAGGTCATTTCCTGTTGATTTTAGATCACATCCTTTTGATTTGGAGACAATTCCAGGCCACTTCTTTTTGATTCTGGAACACTTCCTGTTGATTTTCATACAATTCCAAGTCACTTCCTATTGATTTTGGCTCTTGTCCTGTTGATTTTGTGGCATTTCGAGGTCACTTTTTTGTTGATTTTGGATCACTTCTGTTGATTTTGTGGTATTTATAGGTCAATTACTGTTGATTTTGGATCACTTCCTGTTGATTTGGACACATTTCCAGGTCATTTCCTGTTGATTTTGGATCACTTCCAGGTCACTTCCTGTTGAATCTGGAATGTTTCCTGTTTATTCCGAAACATTTCTTGCTAGTTTTGCAATATTTCAAAAAATCAAATTCGGTCAAAAAGTTTCTCACTCATAAAATGGGAGCGATAGAACACAAGTTTTGATGTGGTGTTCACCCGGTGTCTTCCCCAGGGGGCGCCACCTCCCTCCGCTCTTGAGCGAGCATGGCCAACCCGCTGGCGTCCTACGACCAGCTGGCCCACCAGGTGGCGGCGCTGCGCCAGGAGAACTCCCACCTGAGGAGGGAGCTAGAGGACAATTCCAACCACCTTTGCAAGCTGGAGACCGAGACCGTCGGCATGAAGGTGGGTGGCCCGAGAGTCCCATTTTGATCCTGGTGTTGCTTTTTGTTCAGGTTCAGAATCAGTTTTTTTTGTTCATGTTCTGTTCTCACCTGTATTTGGATTCTGGTTCTTAATGTTTGACTCTTCTTTGACTCTTGTTCTGATGCTCAAGATGCATTAAGTTTTGTTCTACGATGTTTTTTGTTGAGAATCCTGTCTTGATTCTGGTTTTGAGTTTTGTTCATGTTCTGAATCCATTTTTGTTGTGTTCTTGCTCTGTTTGACACCCATGTTTATATTTTGACTCTGGTCCCGATGCCCAAGATGGATTGATTTTTGCTCTAATATGGATTTTGCTTTGGTTGAGAATCCTGTTTGGAAAATGGTTTTGAGTTTTGTTCATGTTCTGAATCAGTTTTTGTGTTCTTGTTCTGTTCTCACCCCTGTTTGGATTTGGACTCTTCGGTCATGGTTTTGATTGTTGTTACAGTTCTGAATCCATGTGTGTTGTGTGATACTCGAGCTGGACTAATTCTTGTTCTACCCTGATTTTTGTTTTGGTTGAGAATCCTGTTTTGATTCTGGTTTCGAGTTTTTGTTCAGGTTCTGAATCTTTTTCATATAATGTTGACTCTAGTTCTGATACTCAATCTGGACTCATTCTTGTTCTACCCTGTTTTTTGTTTTGGTTTAGAACCCTGTTTTTATTCTGGTTTTGAGTTTTTGTTCAGATTTTGAATCTTTTTCATATAATGTTGACTCTAGTTCTTATACCCAAGCTGGACTGATTCTTGTTCTACTGTTTTTTTGTTTTGGTTGAGAATCCTGGGTTGATTCTGGTTTTGAGTTTTTGTTCAGGTTCTGAATCTTTTTCATATAATGTTGACTCTAGTTCTGACACTCAAGCTGAACTGATTCTTGTTCTACCCTTTTTTTTGTTTTGGTTGAGAACGCTTTTTTGATTCTGGTTTTGAGTTTTTGTTCAGGTTCTGAATCTTTCATATAATATTGACTCTAGTTCTGATACCCAAGCTGGACTGATTCTTGTTCTACCCTGTTTTTTGTTTTGGTTGAGAACGCTTTTTTGATTCTGGTTTTGAGTTTTTGTTCAGGTTCTGAATCTTTCAATAAATGTTGACTCTAGTTCTGATACTCAAGTTGAACTGATTCTTGTTCTAACCTGTTCTTTTGGTTGAGAATCCTGTTTTGATTCTGGTTTTGAGTTTTTGTTCAGGTTCTGATTTTTTTTATATATAATGTTGTTTCTACTTCTGATACTCAAGCTGAACTGATTCTTCTCTACCTTGTTCTTTGTTTTGGTTGAGAATCCCGTTTAGATTTGGTTTTGAGTTTTGATCAGGTTCTGAATCTGTTTTTTGTGTTCTTGTTCAGTTCTCACCCATTTTTAGTTTTTGACTGTGGTTCAGGTACTTGTTTATGATGTTGACTCTTGTTTTGCTGCTCAAGCTTGACTGATTCATTTTCTACTCCGTTTTTTGTTTTGGTTGAGAATCCCGTACCGATCCTGGTTTTGATTTTTGTTCAGGTTCTGAATCAGTTGTTAGTGTTCTTCCTGCGTTCCCTACGTTTGGATTTTGACTCTGTTGGTTGTTTATAATGTTGACTCTTGTTTTGATTCTCAAGCTGTACCGATTTTTGTTCTACTCTGGTTTTTGTTGAGAATCCCGTATTGATTCTGGTTTCGATGTTTCGTTTGGATTACTGGTGTTCTTGTTCAGATTTTGACTCTTGTTCTTGTTCTCCTTTTTTAAAAGGATTTTTTATTTTGACTCTTGTTCTGATTCTCCTCTCGAACCGAATCTTGTTCTATTCTTGTTTTGTTTTGGTTTAAAATCCTGTTTGGATTTTTGTTCAGGTTGTTTCTCAACCATGTTTGGATTTGGACTCTTGCTCAAATTGGACTGATTGTTGTTCTAAACCGGGTTTTGTTTTGATGAAGAATCTTGTTTTGATTCTGGTTTTGAATCTTTTTTGTGTGTGTTTTTGTTCTTTTTTCACCAGTTGTTTTGATTTTATTGTTCTGGTTCTTGTTAATGATGTCGACTCTCGTTCCGATCGTTGTCATCCTGAACCGATTTATCCGTTTTGTTGTTGCTGTGGTGACCGTGCAGGAAGTCCTGAAGCAGCTGCAGTGCAAGCTGGAGCAGGAGGCGGGAACTTTGGCTTCATCGGGACGCAGCGACGTGCTCCACCAACTCAAAGGTTTTTCAGCTTTTGCTCGCTGACCTCGTGTCTAATGACAGCCAATCGGATGTTTTCAATGCCGTTGACGGCGACAGACGTCCAATCAGTTTTTAATTTTGATGTCTGTCGCCATCAATGGGAGGCCAATGCGTCATCAAATAGCTAAGATGACGTGCATACTTTTTCTGACTACTACAACATATACTCTACCAAATCTAGGCAATTAATCGATTTTTATAAATTAAATCATTCAGTAATGATTAAAACAATGATATTTAAAAAATGAATAATGATTAATAATAACTAATGGTAATATAATTATGTAAAAATAACTATTATTATTCAAATAAACTTTGTAAAATAACCCAAAATAGTCACTTGCCATAGTTGCCAATGAAGTGTTATGCTAATGCTAAAGCGTTTGTAACACTGTTATAATGCTAACGTGTTTCCAACACTGTCGTGCTAATACTACTGTATATCGAACTCTGTTGTGCTAATGCTAACGTGTATCTAACACTATTGTGCTAATGCTAACGCGTTTTTTACACTAACATGCTAATGCCAACATGTTTTTAACACTGTCATGTTAATAATGTGTTTCTAACACTGTCTTGCACTGTCGTGCTAATGCTGACGTCTGTCATAAC
The DNA here is from genome assembly GCA_025762715.1 of Corythoichthys haematopterus. Classification (NCBI taxonomy): domain Eukaryota; kingdom Metazoa; phylum Chordata; class Actinopteri; order Syngnathiformes; family Syngnathidae; genus Corythoichthys; species Corythoichthys haematopterus. Next base: position 18,948,392 of record JAOXJL010000028.1, on the reverse strand, counting down.
AGTGTCATGCTATTGCTAACGTGCTTCTAACATTGTCATGGCGAATGCTAACGTGTTTCAAACACTGCTGTGCTAAAGCCAACGCATTTCAAACACTGTTTTGATAATGCTAACGTGTTTCTAACATTGTCATTGTAATGCTAAAGCATGCTAACATTATTTTAACACTGTCATTGTGTTCCTGACGCTCTCGTGCCATTGCTAACTCTTTTGTAACACTGTCATGCTATTGTTAAAATCATGCTAACATTAGCATGGCGGATGCTAGCGTGCTTCAAACACTGTTGTGCTAATCTAAAGCATTTCCAACACCGTTTTTATAATGCTAACGTGTTTCTAACATTGTCATGGTAATGCTAAAGCATGCTAATGTTAGCATGACTTTAACACTGTCATAGTGTTCCTGACACTGTTGTGCTAATGCCGACGTCCATCTTACCAGTGTCATGCTATTGCTAACATGCTTCTAACATTGTCATGGCAAATTCTAGCGTGCTTCAAACACTGTTGCGCTAATACTAAAGCATTTCCAAAACTGTTTTGATAATGCTAACATGTATCTAACATTGTCATGGTAACGTTGAAGCATGCTAACGTTAACATGATTTTAACACTTTCATAGTGTTCCTGACACCGTCGTGCTAATGCTGACGTATGTCTTAACAGTGTCATGTTATTGCTAACACGCTTCAAACACTGTTGCGCTAATCCTAATCCATTTCTAACACGGTTTTGATAATGCTAACGTGTTTCTAACATTGTCATGGTAATGCTAAAGCATGCTAACATTAACATGATTTTAACACTGACATAGCGTTCCTGACATTGTCGTGCAATTGCCAACTCGTTTGCTAACGTGCTTCAAATACTGTTGTGCTAATGCTAACGCATTTATAACACTGTTATGAAAATACATGTTTTTAACACTGTCGTTCTAATACCAATCTGTTTCTAACACTGTCGTGCTAATGTAAACAAGTTACTAATAAAGTCGTGCTAATGCTAACTTGTTTCAGAGCTGCACATGGACTTGACCAACTACTACGAGCTGAAGCATCAAGCTCACCAAGGTCATGGGTCGGCGGACAATCAGGGAGCCCCGGAAAGGGAGCACTGTCTGGCGCTACCCCCTCCCGCCTGCTCCTCCTCTTCGGCTCGCGGCGGCGACATTTCCGTCCTTTTGTCGCCGCATCACTTCCTGGACGGGGCCCCCCCCAAAACGGCTGTCATCAGCGGGGCGGACGGACGCCTCAGCGACCATCACATGGACGAACTCTACAAGGAAAGGTGAGCGAATGGCCAACGGACTTTTTTTTTTCTTCTAATTTCAGGAAAACCAGGAAACGAGCCTTTTTCCGGTTTTTCGCTGTCGGCCTCTCGTTAGCTAGCGCGACAATTTTGTGGCTGCCCAGTAGATGTCCAATCATGGGGCCTCCCATCAGGAAGTGACTGAAAACAGGAAGTCCCCCAGAATTGACCCTAAATCAACAGGAAGTAATCAAGAAATGCCTCAAAATCATCAGGAAGTGACTGAAATAAACAGGAAGTCACCTGGAAATGACCCCAAATCAATAGGAAGTGACCCAGGAATGCCCAAAAATGAACAAAAAGTGACCTGAAATCAACAGGAAGTGAAACGAGTGGCCAAATGGTACACGGTTCCAACGGGTGTCGCTGTTTCTCTCGTTGCCGCGCCTCGTAGCGAAAAGGCTACTAATGCTATCGGTGCTCTCGTCCCCCTCAGGAACCAACTTTTAGGAGAAATTGACCGCGAAGAGCGAGAACGTTGTTGGTACTTCAGCCAGCTGGATGCGCTGTCACAGAAACTGGCACACCTGCCTCGCATCGACACGGTGAATACCCACGCTAATGCGCCGTGCTAGCATATATACACGCACGAAGCAGGTTCGTGAAGCGCACTTGTTCCCACAGTTTTCTCTGCAGATGGACTTCATCCGCCAGCAGCTGGAGTTTGAAGTCCAGCAGGTGCGCTCCGTCATGGAGGAGCGCTTCGGGAGCGGGGAGGAGATGATCCGCCGCGCACAGGTAGCTGGCGCAAGACTTCGCGTGCTCGTCGACACGCATGGGTCTGCATGTGCATATTGTGTTGCAGATGCGTGTTGCTCGTTTGGAGCAGCTGGAGAAGGAACTGCAGGAGAACCAAGGGAGTCAAGAGTGCCAGCTTCAGGTCTTACACGTGCACCCTCAGTAGATGAAAAGAAAAACAGAGAACAACCCTATTTCCATTTTTTTCATCGTTAGCCTTAGCCTTATATTAGCTTGTGGGACTATTTCATGGCTGCCTCCAGTTCCATCAAGTCTTTCAGTGCCATAGTATTAGTTATAACAATGTCATGCTAATGCTAACACACTTTTAACACTGTCATTCTAATGCTAAAATGTTTCTAAAACATCATGCTATTTCTAACACGTTTCTAACACTGTCATTCCAATGCTAATGCATTTCTATGGCTGTCATTCTAATGATAACACGTTTCTGACACTGTCACTAATGAGTTTTTTACACCAACATGATCATGCTAACATGTTCCCAACACAGTAATGCTAACGCTAAAGCGTTTCTAACACGCCAAGTTAATACTAACACATTTCTAACATAGACATGCTAATGCTAACACGTTTTTAATACCCATAATGCTCATGCTAACACAGTTCTCAAATTGTCATGTTCATGCTAACAGGATTTTTTTTACGCCGTCATGCTCATGCTAACATGTTTCCAACACTGTCATGCAAATGCTAAGGTGTTTCTAACACGTCGAGTTAATACTAACACGTTTTTAATAACATTATGCTATTGCTAATACAGTTCTCAAACTGTCATGCTCATGCTAACGGGTTTTTTACACCGTCATGCTCATGCAAACATGTTTCCAACGCCGTCATGCTAATGCTAACGTGTTTCTAACATGTCAAGTTAATGCTAACACACTTCTAACACAGACATGCTAATGCTGATGCGTTTCTAACATTACCATTCTAATGCTAACACGTTTTTAATAACATAATGCTATTGCTAACACAGTTCTCAAACTGTCATGCTCATGCTAACATTTGTTGTTGTTTTTTTACACAGTCATGCTCATGCTAACATGTCTCCAACACCATCATGCAAGTGTTAACGTGTTTCTAACACAATCATGCTAATGCTAACATGTTTTAATACCATAATGCAAATGCTAACACGGTTCTCAAACTGCCATGCTCATGTTAACTTTTTTTTTTAATTGTCATGCTCATGTTAACGTGTTTTTTACATTTCATGCTCATGCTAACATGTTCCTAACAATGTCATGCTCATGCTGACATGTTTTTAACACTGTCATGCTCATGCTGACATGTTTCTAACACCGTCATGCTCATGCTGACGTGTTTCTAACACCGTCATGCCAATGCTAATGCGTTTCTAACACCAGAATGCTAATGCTAACATGATTCTCAGATTGTCATGGTCATTCGTACATGTTTCCAACATCATCATGCCATTGCTAACTTGTTTTTAACACATCAAGTTAATACTAACACATTTCTAACACGGACATTCTAATGCTAATGAGTTTCTAACACCACCATGCTAATGCTAACATGTTTTTAATACCCATAATGCTCATGCTAACACAGTTCTCAAATTGTCATGTTCATGCTAACAGGATTTTTTTACACCGTCATGCTCATGCTAACATGTTTCCAACACTGTCATGCAAATGCTAAGGTGTTTCTAACACGTCAAGTTAATACTAACACATTTCTAACACAATCATGATAATGCTAAAACGTTTTTAATACCATAATGCAAATGCTAACACGGTTCTCAAACTGACATGCTCATGATAACGTGTTTTTTTACGTCATGCTCATGTTAACGTGTTTTTTTCACATGTCATGCTATCATGTTTATAACAACGTCATGCTCATGCTGATATGTTTCTAACACCGTCATGCTAATGCGTCTGCGTTTCCAACACCGTCATCCCAATGGTAATGCGTTTCTAACACTGTCATGCCAATGCTAATGCGTTTCTAACACCGACATGCAAATGCTAACATGGTTCTTAAACTGTCATGGTCATACGTACCTGTTTCTAACAACTCCATGCTCCTCCAAACACGTTTTCAATACCATATTGCTCATGCTAACACAGTTCTCAAAATATCATGCTAATGCTAACGTTTTTTGTAAACCGTCATGCTCATGCTAACATGTTTCCAACACTGTCATGAGAATGCTAACCTGTTTATAACACATCAAGTTAATACTAACACGTTTCTAACAAAGTCATGCTAATGCTAACACGTTTTTAATACCATAATGCAAATGCTAGCATGGTTCTCAAACTGCCATGCTCATGTTAACGTGTTTTTTAAATTGTCATGCTCATGTTAACGTAGTTTTTACATGTCATGCTCATGTTAACATGTTTCTAACAACGCCATGCTCATGGTGACATGTTTCTAACACTGTCAGGTTAATGCGTCTGTTTTTCTAACACCTTCATGCCAATGCTAATGCATTTCTAACACCATCACGCTAATGCTAACATGGCTCTTAAACTGTTATGCTCAGGCATACCTGTTTCAAACAACTCCATGCTCATGCTAACATGTTTCTAAAACGGTCATGCCAATGCTGACATATTTCTAACACAATAACGCAGGGGTGGGCAAACTATTCCGCAAAGGGCCGCAGTGGGTGCGGGTTTCCGTTCCAACTCATCAAGAGGAAACCTTTTCACCAATCTGGTGACTTGCACGTGCAATCAGTTGATAGCAGTCAGGTGCTTCTTGTTTCAGCAGAGACCTCATTTGTTAAACTGTCTGTGCTGGATAAGTTGGAACAAAGACCAGGACCCACTACGGCCCTCGAGGACCACTTTGCTCAGCCCTGCCATAATGCTACTTTAGCGCCCCTGTTGAGAACGTTTATTTGTGTACACTAATCCAAAACGTGCAAATTTAGCTGTTGGGCGCAGAGAGGCCTCCCGCGGGAGAAGCGGAGAGCAACGCGTCTGCGGACGGGACGGCAGACGGAGGAAACAAGGTAGCCCGTCAGCCAGCTACCGCGTTACATGTCGGATCTCGCCCTGAATGCCGACCGCTCCTCGCAGGTGGAGATGGTCTTCTGGTTGCTGTCCGTGTTGGCCAATAGAGACAAAGAGGAGATGTCCCGGACGCTGCTGGCCCTCTCCAGCTCTCAGGACAGCTGCGTGGCCATGAGGAAGTCCGGCTGCGTGCCCCTGCTGGTCCAGATCCTCCACGAAGAGGCCGGCGGGCCGGGGGAGGCGCGCTGCAGTCGCGAGGCCAAATCCCGAGCCGGCGCCGCCCTGCACAATATCGTCTACTCCCAGCAGGATGAGGGACAGGCCCGCCGAGAGATGAGAGTCCTGCACATGCTGGAACAGGTCCGCACTTACTGTGACAGCGGCTGGGACTGGATGGAGAACCACGCCCAGACCAGGACCACTGGAAGAGGTAGGGAGTAACGCTGCATACTATACATTTAGTTGAGTAACCTTTTGTAGAAAATAGACTTTTGGGTCTTCCTGTAGATTTTATGGCTTTTCCTGTTGAGTTTGTGTCACTTCCAGTACATTTGGGATCATTTCCTGTTGATATTAGGACATTTCCCCAGCACTTCCTGTTCATGTCCAGGTTACTTCCTGTTGTTTTCAGATCACTTTGGTTTAAGCCCCACTTTGACACTCTAGCTGGAAACCATAATTTCAAACCCCAACACAGGTTTGAAACCCTACTTTGAAATCCTAATCCCAGTTTGAAAACATAACTCAGGTTTAAAACACTACTGTGGAACCCCAAACCCAGTTTGAAACCGTAGCATGGGAATAAAACCCAAATTTAAAACCCCAACACAGGTTTGAAACCCTACCTTGAAATTCGAACCCTGGTTTGAGAACCCAGCACAGGTTGGAAACCCAAATATGAGTACCTAAATCAGGTTTTAAAGGCCACTGTGGAACCCTTAGCCTAGTTTGAAACCCTCATCTGAAAACCTAACATGTGTTTGAAACCCTATTTTAAAACCCCAACACAGGTTTGGAACCCTACTTTGAAATCTGAACCCTAGTTTGAAAACCCAGCACAGGTTTGAAACTCTACTTTGAAGCCTAACTCGTGTTTCAAACCCTACTGTTGAACCCAAAACCCAGTTTGAAACCATAGCATGGGTTTGAAACTCTAATTTAAAACCCCATCACAGGTTTGGAACCCTACTTTGAAATCCGAAGCCTGGTTTGAAAACCCATCACAGGTTTGAAACCCAAGTTTGAGGACCTAAATCAGGTTTTAAACCCCACTGTGGAACCCTTAGCCTAATTTGAAACCCTAATCTGAAAAGCTAAAATTTTTTTGAAACCCTATTTTAAAACCCCAACACAGGTTTGAAACCCTACTTTGAAATCCGAAGCCTGGTTTGAAAACCCAGCACAGGTTTGAAACCCTACTTAGAAACCTAACTCAGGTTTTAAACCCTACTGTGGAACTCTTAGCCTAGTTTGAAACCCTCATCTGAAAACCTAACATGGGTTTGAAACCCTAGTTTGAAAAACTAACTCAGGTTTTAAACCCTACTGTGGAACCCTTAGCCTAATTTGAAACCCTCATCTGAAAACCTAACATGGGTTTGAAACCCTATTTTAAAACCCCAACACAGGTTTAGAACCCTACTTTGAAATCTGAACCCTATTTTGAAAACCCAGCAAAGGTTTGAATTCCTACTTTGAACCCTAACTCAGGTTTCAAACCCCACTGTCGATCCCAAAACCCAGTTTGAAACCATAGCTTGGGTTTGAAACTCTAATTTAAAACCCCAACACAGGTTTGGAACCCTACCTTGAAATCTGAAGCCTGGTTTGAAAATCCAGCACAGGTTTGAGTACCTAACTCAGGTTTTAAACCCCACTGTGGAACCCTTAGTGTAGTTTGAAACTCTAATCTGAAAACCTAAAATAGATTTGAAACCCTATTTGAAAACCCCAACACAGGTTTGAAACCCTACTTTGAAATCTAAACCATAGTTTGAAAACCCAGGTTTTAAACCCTACTGTGGAACCCTTAGCCTAGTTTAAAACCCTAACACTGGTTTGAAACCCTTCTTTGAAACCATTTTGGTGCGTAACGCTAATGCTAACGCAAAGCCCAATTGCTTGACATGTTCTCCTGACGGCAGATGTTCCGGAACCTGTAGAACCTCAGATCTGCCAGGCCACGTGCGCCATCATGAAGCTATCCTTTGAAGAAGAGTTCCGCCGCGCCATGAACGAATTAGGTAGGTGAAAAGCTCGAACGAAAACCTGTACTGGAATGGCTAACGCGAACCCGGCGCCGCCCCGCAGGTGGTCTCCAGGTGGTGGCGGATCTGATCCATTTGGACCACCGGATGTACGGCACACAGAACGATCCCATCAACATGGCGCTGCGACGCTACGCCGGGATGGCCTTGACAAACCTCACCTTTGGAGATGTGGTCAACAAGGTAGGTAGAGCGACTGCCGCCATTTTTTACACCCTAACCTCCAATCGGAGTGGGGGGCCTTCCCAGTTCAAGTCAATTGGACGTCTAGTGCCGTCAATGGCACTCAAACATGAGCCAGCCTTTTGTTGTCTATCGTTGTCACTAGCATGATGTTTATTTTGGGTCACTTGCCGCAGGCCACTCTGTGTTCCAAGAAGAGTTGCCTCCAAGCTCTGGTGGCCCAGTTGGGCTCCGACAGCGAGGAACTCCACCAGGTGGTCTCCAGCATTCTGAGAAACCTGTCCTGGCGGGCCGACATCAGCAGCAAGCGAGTCCTGAGGGACATCGGCTGCGTCTCCGCCCTGATGATGTGCGCCCTGCAGGCCACCAAGGTGAGGACATCGTCGGAGAAACGTTTTCAGAAGACAAGGAGCTAATTGCTGTTTTCCAGGAGTCCACGTTGAAGAGTCTCCTGAGCGCTTTGTGGAATCTGTCAGCTCACAGCTTGGAAAACAAGGAGTCTGTGTGCGCCGTGGACGGCGCCCTGGGCTTCTTAGTCAGCACGCTGACGTACCGCTGTCAAACCAACTCGCTCGCCATCATCGAGAGCGGCGGCGGCATCCTCAGAAACGTCTCCAGTCTGGTGGCTACGCGAGAAGACTACAGGTGGATAGCCAAAATTTGGACTCGGTTGGGAATAGCGTGACCTCAGAATACTATGACTCAAACTAGTTTTCCAAAAAATTTCACTCGAGTACAGGTAAAAAGTATTAGATGAATGAATACTCAAGTACTGAGTAACTACTAAAGAAGATTAGGATCAGTAAAGAAGAAAAACCCTAAAAGAACAAAGTCACAATTCTTGAATTCAAAGTCAGAACATGTCAGAATTTTTAGATTAAAGTCAGAATTATGACTTTAATTCTGTCAGAAAGTGAAAGTCTGAAGTTTGAGAATAAACTCAGAGTTTGTTCCTAGAATTCTGAGAATAATGTCCGAATTCTCAGAATCAAGTTAGAATTCAAAGACTGAAGTTAGAATTCTGACTTTAATTCCTGAAAGTGAAAGTGTCTGAAGTTTAAGAATAAACTCAAGAGTTTATTCCCAGAATTATGATTTTCAAATCAAGAAAGTCTGACTTTGGTCTCGGGCTTCTGATTTTAACTTCTGAGAATAAAGTCAGAATTCTTAGAATAAAGTCAGCATTTAAAGAATAAAGTTGGAATTCCGACGTTCCTGACTTTCAATTCTGAGAATAATGCAAATTCTGATTGGGAATAAACTCAGAATACTGAGTTATTCTGACTTTTAAAGAAAGTCTGAGTCACTTTGGTCTCAGAGTTCTGACTTTAAATTCTTAGAATAAAGTTAAATCCCGAAAGTGAAAGTGTCTGAAGTTTAAGAATAAAATTCAGAGTTTATTCCCAGAATTATGACTTTCAGATCAAGAAAGTCTGGTCTTGGAGTTCTGACATTAAATTCTGAGAATAGTCAAATTCCTATTGGGAATAAAATCAGACTGCTGAATTTATTCCCAGAATTCTGAAAGTGAAT
>JAOXJL010000028.1:18929183-18939249 GCA_025762715.1 Corythoichthys haematopterus | reverse complement strand
TACTCCAAGGATCCCACCTCAGGGTACATAGCTATCCCGAGGCTTTTTCCGCAGCCTCAGAGATTGATTTAATGGCTGTTCGGCACAGCTGCCCTTTTACTCCAAGGAGTTTAAGGGTTTGAGATAGAGACTGGCTAGCAAAGCCGCGACAGCCCACCTCAACTGGTTGGGAGCAGGCTGTCCAGCCATTGCTCCAGCACTCGGTCACCAACTCCGCATATTTAGTCCTCTTACGTTTGTTGGCCTCCTCAGTTCAGTCTTCTCATGGGACAGTAAGCTCCATCAGGACTATTTGCTTTGTGGACTCTGATGTTAGCACCATGTATGGGCGGAACGACGTGACCAGTATGTTCTCTGGGAACTTGAGCTGTCTCCCCTGGTCGACTTGGAGTTTCCAGTCCTGTGCGGTGGTGAGAAGCCCCCCCAGAGGTACTTGACTGATGTTGCGTCTTTTCTCCAGCTTTGACAAAAGTGATAGACTGCTTGGGGGTGTGCTGGTACCTGCAGTTGGTAATAGCTGTGCTGATCGTATCTGCCAGGGCCCTGAGAACTTGGTCGTGACTCCAGCAGTACCGCCCTTCCCTCAAGGTCTTTGGGGGACTAGAATATTGTTAAAAAAAAAAACAAAAACATTACTTGCTGTAGATTCTGGGGCATTTTCAGGTCACTTTCTCTTGAACCCTAACTCTGGTTTTAAACACTATGTTGTAACCCTAGCCTTAGTTTGCAAACACTAATTTGGAACCCGAACCCTATATTGAACTAAAACCCTAACTCAGGTTTTAGACACTATGTTGGAACCCTGGCCTTAGTTTGAACCCTAATTTGAACACTGAACCGTAGTTTGAAACCCTGAATATAAAGCCTAGCTCTAACTTCAAACCTCATTGTGGAACCCTAACTCTAGTTTGAAACCCTGCTTTGGAACCTTAACCCCACATAGTAACACAGACCATTGTACCCCCCTACTAAGCCTAACAATTGTAGGCCATCTTTGAACCCTACTCCTAGTTCTAAATCCTCATTTAGAACTAGACTTTTTCATTTTAATTTTCATCATTTTAGAGTCCAAATACTCAGAGTAAAGTAAGACTGACGGAATGAATTTTCCTGCTTTTTACTGACCCGCAGAAACCCAGGAAGAGTACCGAGACGTTCTCATCCCGGAGAGAGATTCCGCGGACAACAGAGTCCCGGTCACCGTGGAGCCAGCTGACTCGGACGCCGAAAAGAACCCGGCAGTTCAAACGCCGCTCAGCGTGTCCACCAAAGTCTCTTCCGACGTCAGCATGGCCTCTGTCAAGCTTTCGCCTTCATACCAACGGATCCAGAGCGCGGCCAAGACGGACATTCCGGCGGCCGACGCCGCGAGGAAACAAGCCTGGGTGTCCGTCGCCGAGTTTTCCACCGTGACGCCCGGCAGGAATCCCGCCATCGGCGCCATGGAGACACTCCAAAAGTACTCGGTGGAGAACACGCCCATCTGCTTCTCCCGGTGCAGCTCCCTGTCTTCGTTGTCCTCCGGGCCGGATGGACACGAGCCGGAGGAGAGCGACTCCTCGCTGGAAATCCTCGACGGAGGACGGAGAGCTGAAGACGACGAGACCTTGGCGGACCTGAGCGACAGCCAGCTGCTCCTCACAGATTCCAAAACCTTCCCGAGCAAAACTCCGGTGGAAATTCCTCATCCGTCCAAACGGGAGAAGGTCTTCCTCAGGGGACCCTCGCCGATGGAAGACCGATCTCCCTCCAGTTCCTCCGAGAACTACGTTCAAGAGACTCCTCTGGTCATGAGTCGCTGCAGTTCGGTCAGCTCTCTTGGCAGTTTCGAGTCTCCGTCCATCGCCAGCTCCATCCAAAGCGACCCCTGCAGCGAGATGATGGACGGGACCATCAGCCCGAGCGATCTTCCGGATAGCCCCGGCCAAACGGCGCCTCCCAGTCGAAGCAAGACCCCGTGTGGAGCCGAAGCACAGTCGTGTCAGTGGGAGAACGGTCTTCAGAAGTTGATGGAGGTCAGTGATTCCAAACAGCGATTTAACCTCCCCGCCGATATGGACGCCATGATCTACTTCACGGTGGAAAAGCCCACCGAGAACTTCTCCTGCGCGTCCAGTCTGAGCGCTCTGCCTCTTCACGAGCACTACGTGCAGAAAGACGTGGAGCTCAAACTGACGCCACTTCTCCAGCAGGGCGAGAAGAACCACAGGGACGAGCAGGAGCAGCGATACAGTGAAGGCAACTCCGACGACGACATCGAGATCCTGAAGGAATGCATCAACTCGGCCATGCCGTCCAAATTTAGGAAAGTCAGACCTTCTGCCGTTCCTCCTCACTTTCCCAAAGCTTTGCATCTCCCCGTCTACATGATGCTCCCCAACGGGAAAACGCAGCTGTATCCCGGGAGGAGAATCGTCATCCCGCAGAAGGACGTCAAGTTCGACGATTCGTCCGTCACAGACTCTGCCGACGGGACCCCGGTCAATTTCTCCAGCGCCACTTCGCTGAGCGACGAGACCCTCCGGTACCCGGCTAAGGAGTGTCCGTCGCGGCCCCTCGACGAGAGGATCGAGGACTTGAGGATCTTCTCCCGCTTCCGTAAAGCCGACAAAGTGAACTATCCGCGCGCCGTTCCCTCGGGCCGCACCAGCAGACACGTAGTTCCCACTCAGAAGGTTCTGATGCAGAGCAAGGAAGTGGCCGATCGGGTCGCTAGCCTGAGGAAGCGTTCTCCGAGCCGAGGTAAGAAGACACAAATCCAGGCTTCCTCCGGGAAGCTTCAACTGCCCGTCATAAAACATAAGGCGGAAACCATCTCCGACCAAAAGAGAAACCCATCCCGTTCCTCGGAGGAGACCAAATATCTCCGCCGCACCAAGGAAGCCAGCGGGAACCTGTCGAGGAGCACCGGCAACATCGGCAGAACCTCTGCGTCTCGCGCCGAGCCCCGAGGCTTTCACAAGATAAAGCAGAACCTTCTGAAGGACGACTGCCCGGCCTTTTACTCTCTCAGCTCCTCTTTGAGTTCCCTGAGCGACGCCGAGTTCGAGGAACGCAGATCCAAAGCCCAGCAGATCTGGCACAAGAACAAACGCAACTTGACGCAGCGAGCCACATCGGAGGAGCAAAGCTCTCCAAGTTCCGTCAGCGTGGACTCGGAGGACGACCTCCTCCAGAAGTGCATAACTTCTGCCATGCCCAAGCAGAGACGCAAGACGGCCTCCAGGAGGAACAAAGCGGAGAACGACCAAAAACTGCAGCAGAAGGCCTCGGACTTCTGGACCGTGGACGAGGACAGCGACGACCCGGCGTGGGACGAAGATTCCGACCTGAACAGCGTGGAATGGAGAGCCATTCAAGAAGGCGCTAACTCCGTGGTGAGCGGGCTCCAGGCCTCCAAATGCCAAGAACTGTCTTCTGAAGAAAGCGAATCGGTGTTGTCCTTCATGTCCACGTCTAGCTTCACTCCTAAAGAGAGGAAATTTGCCAAAGACAAAAAGGCTAACAAACCTCTGGACTTTGCGCAACGCAAGCCGGTGGCCAACTTGCCGGTGGTCTTCAGGGGCAGAACGGTCATCTACACTCCCGTCAAAGAGACGGCTCCTTCGCAAATACCTCCGCCCAGGAAAGCCTCCGCCAAGACGGACACGCCGAAGAACCCCGACCTGGCTCAGCACAGATCCAAGAGCCTTCACCGCTTAGGAAGACCTCAGGAGACAGAGCTGTCCTTACCGAAAAGGAGCTCCACTCCGCCGCCGAGGATTCCCAAAAGCTCTTCGTCCGGATCTTCGCAAAGTTCTACGCGTTCCCAGAAGAAGCCGACGTCTCCGACTCAGAAGAAGAGCGTCACGCCGGCGAGTAGCCCCCCCGAAAGAAAGGGACGCTCTCCCGTGGTCGAGAAAGTGGACAAATCCACGGCCAAAACCCAGAAGTCTCCGGTCAGAATTCCGTTCATGCAGAATTCCGTCAAAACGGCGAGACCTCTGTCCCCTCTGGTCACCAACCAGACCACGGGGAGGCAAAACCAAGTCGGCGGGAAGCGCGTCCTCCCCGCCAACCGGCGCCAACTCAGCAGGACAGCTTCATCCCAACCTGGCGCCGAGTCGGACTCCAACGGATTCTTGAGACAGTTGACGTTCATCAAGGAATCTGAGAACGGGCTGAAACGTAGCCCGTCCCGGAAGGGTTCTCCTCATCGCCTGGTTCCCGGAGCTTCCACGGTCTTCCTCTGCTCGTCCCGATGCCAGGAGCTGAAAGTGGCCGCGCAGATTCCCAGGAAGACGCCGGGGATGTGCGGCGGACAGACGCAGCGAGTCCAGAGACCGGGAGTCGGCGAACGGGTCGGCGGGAGCTCGGAAAGATGCCCGCCCAGGAGAAGCGGCTCGGAAAGCCCCAACAGGCAGAGGTGGGTGAAGCCGCCAAAAATTGTGCTCAAGTAAGAGTAGCGTTACTTCAAAATAATATTACTGTAATTTTTGCACTATAAGGCACACCTGACTATAAGCTGCCACCCACCAAATTTGAGACGAAAACCGCGTTTGTTCATAGATAAGCCACACTGGACTATAAGCCTCAGCTGTCTTCACTGTATTATGAGATATTTACACCAAAAGATTAGTGCTGCAACGATTAATCGATTAACTCGAGTATTCGATTAGAAAAAAATATTCAAATAAAATTTTGTTGCCTCGAGTATTCGTTTAAGTAATGTTATTTTGAAAGTGTTTACATTTAGTTTATTGATTAGGGTGGATACATTGCCCTCTGATCTGCCTGATTTCACATGGCTGAATCCAAATGCTCCCTGTTAAGACCAACTTAAGCAAAGTTTTTCTTTGAGCTAATGCTTTTTAATGCATTCGTAATTTAGTTTATATGTATATTGAGCCATTTTTTGTGGGAATATGAGTCTGAACCGTTTGTTAAGAGCGTGGGGGAAAAAAACATCCGCATTTTATAGCATTTAAGCTGGCGGACTTTTGCCATGTAAGTTAGCCAATTGTTCTTTTGTTGTGCATAGGTCCTCATTTCTTTATTTTTAATACCGTTTGAGGCTCAGCTCAGGTATTTTAATTTTTCATGTTCCTTTTCCGATTACTCGATTATTCGAACTAACTAGTTCATCGATTAATCGACTTCTAAAATAATTGATAGCTGCAGCCCTAATCAGCAGCTATTTGTAAACGCAAATTTAAATTGCTGTTATTGAAGATGAGACTGATTTGATTTCATTTGATTAGGGCCCGAGCACCAACTGGCTTGAGAGCCCTATTGGAATGCAAAGGATTTTTTTTTTTCATATCTAATGAAAATGGCCAATTTGAAGGGCCTGAACATGCTCAAAAACGCACCACAATTTGCACATACATGCAGCTTTGCGAAGATTTTGATAATTTTGCAACGTTGCGAAAAATTGTAACAAAATGGCTCAGTAGCGCCCCTGTGAATTTTTTCAAAAAGACTTCTCCCATAAGGTTTTTTTAACGTTGAGCGATGAAATTTGGGGAGTCAATACGTTGTGCAAAACTGCTCCGAAAAGGTTCTTGCACCCATATTCCAAACCCAACTGGAAATTGAGTATTTTGGATCAAATGTGAAATGTTTATCGATTTACAGGGTGCACAATTTAGACCTTGGCGCCTAGGGAGTTTGTTGGATCCTCCTCAAAATTGGTGAGACTGTTCATGAGACATATGAGATCTTAAGTTTATGAGTTTTCATACACAGGCCTGACCTAGGCGGGGTGCCAAAGTTGGCCATTTTTTGGCAACACCTAAAATTCAGTAAATGACTAATAACTCCCTGACACAAGGTTCAATTTTCTTTTCTTTTTCATATCTGGCATGTATGTGAGTTATCCCACCCTGAACACTACTGTATTAAAATATTACCCATTAGGGCTGGCGCCACCTGCTGGGAACAGGAAACTGCCTTTTTTTTTTTTTTAACGACACAGGCTCCTCCTGCAAGGGAAAAAAATAAAGTGACCTCAAACCTGTTTCACGGGAGCCGTAAGACATGTGTTCAGCTGCATGATGAAAAATATTGAGGTTTCTTGAAGTACAGGGGTCCAAATAGGAACGTGAACACGACCGTCGCCATTTTGTCTCGCCATAAATTTTGAACTGTCATAACATGGCAGACATACAACACATCTGTGCCAAAACTCCTGTGCTTGGTGAGAGTCGTACCCTGAAGGGTCCTGTAGGGATCATTTGCATCAACCCTACAGCGCCAACTAGTGGCAACAGAAAGTCACTCATTTTACTTATACATGTCCAGTTCTTTTCAGTTTGTTCATTATAGTTTCAAGACCTTTTATGATATTACATTTTAAGGTTCATGTCCGCATGTCTGTTGCCTTTGTTTGCCACTAAAAGGAAGTAGATTTTTTCAGGGACTTAGGCAGTTTAAAGAGCCATGGAATTTGGCAAACTCGGTTGAATTGGCCAAATTAGAAGATTCATTTCAGTAGCGCCTCCTTTTTTCTCCTAGTTGTGTAAATTTATTTCTAATTCCAAAAAAAAAGAAGTGCGTTTCGAGCATGTCAGGTTATCATGAGATGATTAGAAGGGGACTATCTGTCACCACCCTCCCAGTTCAAATGGAATGGACGTCTACCAATGATAAACACACAGCAGAAGGAAATTAGCTGGTTTTTCTCTTTATTAGTTGTTTTGTAGAATATCCTCAAACGATTTCCTGACCCATGTATCGATAATTGTTGTATCATGACGCACTCAGATGTTCCCACCTATCAGCCGGGAAACAAAGAAGTAAAGAAAGAATTGCAATAAAATAAGGTGAAAGAGGTGGGGAATATGTGAAGTGACAAAACAGCGTGAAGGTACACCGGGTTAAGGATGCAAGTGACAGAAGAAGGGATTCACAGGAAAGGGTAAGTGGCGAAAATGATGGAGGAGATGGAGTGTAAAGTGAAAGACACGGAGGTGGAAAATGGAGAAAGAGCAAGACTCTTCACACGCAAAGAGAGTGGCTATCCTATGTTGAGAACGCAAGGATTCATGAACTGCAGTGAGAAAGAACAGGATGGCTGTTTTTATTCCATCCATGGCATCGCATCTGGCCCTCACGTACCGGACTTCCTGAGCTGCATTAATAATTGGCTCAGCTAGCAGGTGTGCCGGAGTTAATTTAGCATCAAAGTGACGCTTTAGATGGAGAAGACGCGGAACATTTGGATTCCAGCAATGCAATGTCTCGTCACTGACAGAATAAAATAGTAGAATAATGCTTAAAATGTCTGACTTATCATCTTCATCCTTATGATTTAGAGTGGTCCAGTTGATGTGGTTTATTCATGTGCAGTGATCTGATATGGTGGCTGGCAGCAGAAGGTGCGACTAGACTAGACAATGTTTTGTCGTAATGAAAAAAAGAGAGAAACAACACAAACATTAACTTCAGCCTTGTTCAGACTGGTATCCCAAATCCAATTTTTAGCCCGTCCAGATCGATGGCTCTTTTGTAGTCTGAACAGTCACAAAGCACAGAAATCTGATTTTTTATTACTCGGATTGAAACCACATTCGGAAGGTATAGTTATTTCATATCAAATATGAACAAGATACTTCTCAGTCTGAACTAGGGCTGCAGCTATCGTTTATCTAAATAATCGATTAATTTGCCTGCTACGGCGGGGGACCCGGCCCTGCCCTGGGCTTGGTGGGCCGCTGGGGGCCCCCTGGCGGGCCGTGCCGGCTGGGGGGCTGCGGCTTGTGGCCCGGGTGGGCGGACGGGGTTTGGGACGAGCGTGGGGTTGGTGGTGCGTCCCCTCTTGCCATCCCTGAAGGCCGGTAGATTGGCACATAGGTGGCCCGGGGGACCACCCTGGATTCGGGGGGGTGACGAGGGCTCCTTTGCTGGGCAACGGGAGGAGGGATGGGCTGCGCTGTGTGGGGGCCGTGGTCCTGTGTCGGCGCCCGCGTGGCGTCTCAGCTCGTCTGCGTGGCTGTCCATCCAGCCGGTGGGGCTCGCGTGTGGCTGGATGTGATAGCCCACGGGGTCCCGATGCCGGGATTGGCAATGGGGCGGCATAGGGTCGGTCGCCAACTGGCTTACACTCACAAGGGATTCATACGATTACTGGGTTCTACATCACAGAGATGATTTGTGTACACTCTACACCTTTCTATCACTTAGCTTATAGACTCCCCCACCTCCTTCCCCCTCTTTCCCTGGTCAACAGGTCCCCACATGGTGTCAACAAGAAATACATTTAGCAGACAATAGCGCCAACATATTAGTAGTTAGTGGAGTTAGGCGTTCAATGAATTTCTTGTTGTTTGTGTTTTTTTTTCTTCTCTTGTGTTTCTTTTCTTCTGTTCCCACGTCCTGTTTGCTGCTTTGTTATAATAAACAAGGTATGTTGAATGATCACCATGGGAGTGTGTCAGACTCTCAATGTGAAACATTAAAACTGTTCAGACTATCTGGGCACTTAGACTTCCATTCTCCGTGTCAAACAGCTAAACAGGACAGGTTTAAAAAATTAAAATTTAAAAAAACATTGACATACTGCTTCATTCTGTATTTTCTATGTTGTCATTGTGGTACATTTAATACTTAATACTATAAAGTTGATCATTTACTTTTTGTGCTCAAACCAGAGCTGAAGTTATAAGACTGCATTGGTCGCCTCTTGTTGCATCTCAAAATATGTTGAAGTAAGGTGCAACGATTTATTTAGTGAGGCCATGGCCTTTTTTTAATGGGAAAACGTTATTTGATTTTATTCATGACAGGAAAGGAACCCATAGGAATTTTTGTTGATTCACTCTTCTACTTAGCCATATATATTGTGTGGTCACGCATTTCTATGAGTATGCAAAAGCCACTACTTTCTAATAAGTGTATATGGATTGCTTCGCTCCATCGGTTTTCCCAATCAGAAAGTTTGACTTCCAATCTCATTATTTCGACCGGCCAATTTTCATCTCACTGAAGGAGTTGGGGGCATCCCATGGGTCCACACTGCACATGTATTCTTGATTTTGTGCAAGATGAGTAACTTCTTTTCTCCCTGAAGCCTTTTTTTTTTTTTTTTTTTTTTACTTCATCAGAACTTGTTTCGGACTTCATTTTAGCTGTAGGCTCCGACAGGACTCCAATTAGATGGACGATGGAATTAATGAAATCTGTCTATCTTCTCCTCCTTCTCTTGCTCTATTTATCCCAGTGCTCAGGGGGACACTCGGTCTGGATTCAGTCAGCACGGTGGCTTATCTTCTCTTACTAAATTAAATATGTGTAATTGATGGTTTCATAAACAGAGCTAACCTTGCCAGCAGCAATCAGGAGCTGCCACTGAGGACTTCCTTGTGAATATGTATTGTGTTGGAGAAGAGTCCACTTTCACCATATAGTTTCTTCTTTGCTCAGAATTAGGTGAGGGGAGAAAAAGGACAATTACAGCCGCTAGTTTTTTGCCATCATGTCTCCTGTATCCGCATGTTGTTGTAAGGCGCTCTCATTCACAACATGCTCCCTTTGTTCTCTTCTACTCATTGGAAAGGCACAGGAACAGAAACATTTTGTTTGCAAAGGTAGAGAAAAAGCATGATCAAAATAGTCTGATACCGTATTTTTTGGACTATAAGTCGCATTTTTTTTTCATAGTTTGGCAGAGGGTGCGTCTTATTTTCTGGAGTGACAGGTCGGGCCGACTAACTTTTTAAAAAAATAAATAGGCTCCAGCACCTCCGCGACCCTCGCTAGGAAAAAGCGGCATGGAAAATGAATGAATGAATATATATTTTAGGGCTTTCAAAATTATCGCGATAACGGGCGTATATTAATTTTTTTAATTAATCACGTTAAAATATTTGACGCATTTAACGCACGCCGCGCTCAAACCGATTAAAATGACAGCAAAGTGTCATTTCCACTTGTTACTTGTGTTTTTGGTGTTTTTCCGCCCTCTGCTGGCGCTTGGGTGCGACTGATTTTATGGGTTTCAGGCTTCAGCTCCATAATTATTATTGACATCAACAATGGCGAGCTACTAGTTTATTTTTTGATTGAAAATTTTACAAACTTTATTAAA
>JAOXJL010000028.1:18905138-18923723 GCA_025762715.1 Corythoichthys haematopterus | reverse complement strand
TTTTTGGTGGAGTGGAAAGAGGGGGGGGGTGGTATTAAATGTGGTTTTTTTTGTTTGGGGGGGGGGGGAGGGTTTAAAAATGCCTCTTCAAGAGTCAAATATTTATTGGTTTTGTATCAGTCGCAGGTGAACAACAACGCCACCGTCAACACCGTCGGCGACGATGAACGGGCCGAGGCCGAGCGACTCAAGAACGACGGTAATGCCGCTCTGATGCGTTCGAGGGCGCCCTCGAGGCCTCGCTGACACTCTCTGGCCCGTGCAGGTAACGATCAAATGAAAGTGGAAAACTATGCCGCCGCCGTGGAGTTTTACTCTAAAGCCATCGCCGTCAACCCGCAGAACGCCGTCTACTACTGCAACAGGTGAGCTCTACGCCGTCGCACGTCCCGTCCGGTAATTTTTATCCGGGTTGTGTTTTGCACGCAGGGCGGCGGCGCTGAGCAAGCTGGGTAATTACGCGGGGGCGGTCCAGGACTGCGAGCAGGCCATCGGCATCGACCCCAACTACAGCAAAGCTTACGGCAGGATGGGGTGAGAAGAAATGACATAAACTTAAGAGAAAGTGACTCATAAATGCCTGAAAATTAACTGGAAGTGACCTGGAATTGCCCAAAATCAACAGGAAGTGGCCCAAAACCGACAACAAATGACCTGGACTTTGCCCAAAATTGATCGGAAGTGACTCGGAATTGACAGGAAGTGACCCGGAATAACCCAAAGTCATCAGAGAGGAGCCCAAAATGACCTGGAATGTTAATAGGAAGTGGCCCAATATTGACAGGACGTGACCTGGATTGCCCAAAAAAAACAAATGCCCGATAATTGACAAGAAATGACCTGGACTTGGCCCAAAATTGACAGGAAGGGACCTGGAATAGCCCAAAATTGACAGGAAGTGACCTGGGTTGCCCCAAAATCAACAAGTGGCCCATAATTGACAAGAAATGACCTGGAATTGCCCCAAAATTGATAGGAAGTGGCCTGGGATTGCCCGCAATTTACAGGAAGTGGCCCGGAACTGCCCAAAAAAATGACAGGTGCCTCACTAAAATTGACAGAAAGTGTCCCAAAACCCTGAATTGCCCCAAATCAACAGGAAGTGGCCCAAAATTGACAGGAAATTACCTGGACTTGGTCCAAAATTGATCGGAAGTGAACCGGAATTGACAGGAAGTGACCCGGAATAGCTCAAAATCATCAGGGAGTTGCCCGAAATTGACAGGAAGAGGCCTAAAGTTGACAGGAAGTGACCTGGATTTCCCCAAAATCAACAAATGGCCCGTAATAGACAAGAAAAGACCTGTACTAGGCCCAAAATCAACAGAAAGGGAATTGGCCCACCGAAATTGACAGAAAGTGTCCCAAAATCCCTGAATTGCCCAAAATCAACAGGGGGTGGCCCAAAATTGACAGGAAGTGGCCCTAAATTGACAGGAAATAACCTGTACTTTGCCCAAAATTGATCTGAAGTGACCCAGAATTTGCCAGAACAGGAAGTCATCCGGAATTGGCCCAAAATTGATCAGAAGTGAACCGGAATTGACAGGAAGTGAACCTGAATAGCCCAAAATTATCTGGGACTAGCCCAAAATTGATAAGAAATCACCTGGTATTAGCCTGATATTAACAGGAAGTGGCCCAATTTTGACAGGAAGTGACCTGGATTTGCCCAAAATCAAGAGGGAGTGGCCCAAAATTAACAACAAATGACCTGGAATTGCCCCAGTATTAACAGAAAGTGGCTCAAAATTAACAGGAAGTGGCCCGGATTTCCCCAAGAAATTACCTGGAATTGGCCCAAAATTGATCAGGGAGTAGCCCAAAATTGATAAGAAATGACCTGGTATTAGCCTAATATTAACAGGAAGTGGCCCAATTTTGACAGAAAGTGACCTAAAACAGCCCAAAATTGACAAGAAATGACCTGGAATTAGCCCAATGTAAATAGGAAGTGCCCCAATATTAACAGGAAACGTCCGAATATTGACAGGCAGTGAATCAACAAGTAGCCCATAATTGACAAGAAATGACCTGGAATTGCCCCAATATGAACAGGAAGTGGCCCAGAATTACCCAACAAGTAACAGGAAGTGGCCTAAAAATGACAGGTTGGTAGCAGGTGAACAGGATAGAAATAACCCAGTTGCGACTTCATTTGAACGTCAATGCCCTGACTTTCCTGGGAAGCTCGCCCCTACCAACATGGCCACCTGCCCTAAGGCAATTTTGGTAGGGGCGATGAAGAGTCTTTCCATGCTTCTGCAGTGAGTTTGTCACTAGTAGGTGCCCATGTTTTAATTAGATGGGTGGCAAGATATGTACATTCATTCACTCGCTTGGGGCACTTGTGGGTCACGTTGTCGATTTTGTGTCCCATTCATATGATTTTTGGGGCATTCCCCAGCCACTTCCTGTACTTTTTGGGTCACATCCTGTAAATTTTTGAGCTGTTTGAAGGTTTTTCTTTATAAAAAGCTCAGAAAAAAAATAAGAATCCACATGATGGCGTCGCAGGTTGGCGTTGGCGAGTCTGAACAAGCACGCGGAGGCGGTGACCTTCTACAAGAAAGCTCTGGAACTGGACCCGGACAATGACTCGTACAAGTCCAACCTCAAGATCGCTGAGGACAAGATGGACGCCGCCAGTCCTGTAAGCGATGAAGCGCCTTACGAGCACGCGGAATGTGCGCGCACGCGTTCACGTACGCTGTGTTTTTCAGACTGCTGGAATGGGCGGCATGGACCTCGCCGGACTGCTGAGTAATCCCAGTTTCATGAACATGGTAAGTCTTTTAAAAAAAATTTCCATCCATTTTCTCCCGCTTATCCGAGGTCGGGTCGTGGGGGCAGGAGCTTCAGCAGAGAACCCCAGACATTCCTTTCCCCAGCCACTTCATCCACTTGGGGAATCCTAAGGCATCCCCAGGCCAGAGGCGAGACTCTCTCCCAAGTGTGTCCTGGGTCTTCTCTGTGGCGTATTCCAAGAGGGACATGCCTGGAAAACCTCACCAGGGATCGTAATTAGTTGCCCGAGCCATCCCATCTGGCTCCTCTCAATGCGGAGAAGCTTTGGCTCTACTCCAAGCCCCTCCTGGATGACCGAGCTTCTCACCTTATCTCTAAGAAAGAACCCGGATCGCCTACGGTTGAAACTGTTTTCAGCCGCCTGTATCCAGGATTTTGTTCTTTCGGTCACGACCCACATCTTGTGACTCCAGGTGAGGGCAGGAACTTAAATTGACCAGTAAATGGAGAGCTTCGCCTTTCGGCTCAGCTCCCTCTACACCACGATGGACCAATGCAAAGTCCGCCTCACTGCAGATGCCGCACCGATCCACCTGTTGATCTCCCGTTCTATTTTCCCCCTCACTTGTGAACACGACCCTGAGAAACTTAAACCCCTCTACTTGAGGAAACCCTCATCCCTGACCCAGAGACGGCATTCCACCTTTACCCGACTGAGAACCATGGTCTCAGATTTAGAGGTGCTGATTCTCATCGCAACCGTTTCACTCTCGGCTATGAATCCTTCCAGTGAGAGTTGGAGGGTCGTCTTGGTTGACACGACTCTGCAACATCAGTACCTCTGGATCGGCAGACCGGGGTGGTGGTGTCCCATTTGAAAAATACGATCGGAGGGTGTGTTCCAATAATAGGGGGATCACACTCCTCAAGAACTATGTGTATCATGGGTCTGGAGTAACAAACAACGGCAACCCAAAACCAGAGATTTGCAGAAGAGCCCTGGCAGTCTCAGCTATGCAGTGTCTTTTGAAACCACTCTGGTTGCACCACACCATCTCCCGTAAGATGAAGCTCTGGATTTAACACTCTGCCGTACTTTCTATTCTGCTACATGGCTCTTAAATACGACTCTGGCTGCAAGACTAGGTGGCTTTTATGGCAGGGCCCCTCAGGCCCATTAAAAACATCAGGTGGCCCGGGCGGATTTCCAGTAATGCGCTCAGAACCCGCATCAGCCAGCCAAGGACATCATCCTAGGCTGCACAGAACCAAATAAGCTGGTTTAGACATGTTCTCCGCCTTCCTCCCGACCATCCCACAAAGACCATTCTACAGTTAGATCCACAGGTCGCTGGCTGGAAACAACCCTGAAGCAGGCCTTGCGTTCGATGTCATCGCGGATGACCTCCAACACCACAAAGTTACTCTGGAGCAGGGGTCTGCAACCCTGGTGCTCGAGAGCCGCTCTCCAGCTTGTTTTCCATGCCTCCCTCCTTTAACACACCTGAATCAAATGATCAAATCAGCAAGCTCTGCAGGAGCCTGATAACGATCCTGATCCAGGTTTGCAGACCCCTGCTCTGGAGGATACAGAACTCCTGGCTCAAGATCACCAGCGTTGGGAGGGGAAAAATGGTTTACCTGGTTGGGTCAGTGCACAGGGAAAGGACCCCAGTGACAAGAGTTTCATGATTGACACTCCTCAGCCTCCCTGGGAAGGTCTATTCACGGGTACTGGACGGGAGGGTCTATCGGTAAGTCGAATGTCTGATTCAGGAGGAGCAGTGTGGTTTTCATTCTGGCTGTGGAACAGTGGATTGGCTCTGTACCCTGACCAGTGTTCTCAGGGTTTCATGGGAGTTGGCCCAACCAGTCTACATATGTTTTGGACAGTGTCCCCTGGCGAGTTCTGTTAGATGACCAATGATTTTTAAGCAGAAGCTAGCTTGTTGGCAAATGATTTTTGAGCAGAAGCTAGCGGGAGCAAGTGGAAGCAAGGCAGAGGAAGCTGGTTTGCTAGAGCAAGCTAGTTGGTTTCTGATTTTAGAGTGGAAGCTGGCGGGAGCAAGCTAGTTGGTTACTGATTGCGATTATGTGGCCAATTTAAGCAAAAGCTAGCGGTAACAAGTAAATGCTAGCCAGAGGTAGCATACTAGTTGATTCATGATTTTTAAGTAGAAGCTAGCAGGAGTGAGCTTCTTGCCCAATGATTTTTAAGCATAAGCCAGCGGGATAGCAAGGCAGAGGAAGCTGGTTTGCGGGAGCAAGCTAGTTTGTCACTGATTTGTAAGTGGAAGTTAGCTGGAGCAAGCTAATTGGTTACTGATTTTGAAGTGGAAGCTAGCAAAAATTACTGGACGCTAGCAGAAGCTAGTGGTAAAGATTAGTTGGCCAATGATTTTTAAGCAGAAGCTATCGGGAACAAGTAAAAGCAAGCTAGAGGAAGCTAGCTAGCAGGAGCAAGCTAGTTGGTCACTGATTTTTTTTTTTTGTGGAAGCTAGCGGGAGCAAGCTAGTTGGTTACTGATTACGATTATTTGGCCAATTTAAGCAAAAGCTAGCCATAACAAATAAAAGCTAGTCAGAGGTAGCATACTAGTTGATTCATGATTTTTAAGTAGAAGCTAGCAGGAGTGAGCTTGTTGGCCAATGATTTTTAAGCATAAGCTAGCGGGAACGTGTAGTAGCAAGGCAGAGGAAGCTGGTTTGCGGGAGCAAGCTAGTTTGTCACTGATTTTTAAGTGGAAGCTAGCTGGAGCAAGCTAATTGGTTACTGATTTTGAAGTGGAAGCTAGCAGAAATTACTGGACGCTAGCAGAAGCTAGTGGTAAAGATTAGTTGACCAATGATTTTTAAGCAGAAGCTATCGGGAACAAGTAAAAGCAAGCTAGAGGAAGCTAGCTAGCTGGAGCAAGCTAGTTGGTCACTGATTTTTTTAGTAGAAGCTAGCGGGAGCAAACTAGTTGGTTACCGATTTTGAAGTGGAAGCTAGCAGAAATTACTGGAAGCTATCAGGAGCCTAGTGGTAAAGATTAGTTGGCCAATGATTTTTAAGCAGAAGCGAGGAGGAACAAGTAAAAGCAAGCTAGAGGAAGCTAACTAGTGGGAGCAAGCTATTTGAGCATTGATTTTTAAGTAGAAGCTAGCTGGAACTACCGGAACCTAGCAGGAGCGAGTTTGTTGGCCAAATATTTTTAAGCATAAGCTAGCGTGAGCTTGTAGTAGCAAGGCAAAGGAAGCTAGTTTGCAGGAGCAAGCTCGTTGGTCATTGATTTTTAAGTGGAAGCTAGCAGAAATTTCCGGAAGCTAGCAGTGGTAGCGATTATTTGACCAATGATTTTGGTTGGGTCTTTTGGGAAGTCAAATGTCTGATTCAGGAGGAGCAGTGCGGTTTTCATTCTGGCCATGGAAAAGTGGATCGGCTCTGTATCCTGACCAGGGTTCTCAGGGTTTCATGGGACTTGGACCTTGTCCCCTGGCTAGTCCAGTGGGGGATGTTCCGGGAGTATGGGGTATCGGAATCTCTGATACGCAGGGTTTGGTCCCTGTATGACCGGTGTCAGAGTTTGGTCCATGTAGCCGAAAGTTGGATCAGTTTCCAGCGAAGGTTGGACTTTGCCCTATGTCAGAGGTTCTGTTCATAACTTTTATGGACAGAACATCTAGGAGGTGTTGAGGGGGTCCGTCTTTGGTGGCCTCAGTATTGCATCTCTGCTTAATGCAGATGATGTCCTTCCGTTGGCTTAATCAAGTTGTGACGTTGGTCATTTATTTAGTTTTCAGAAGAATAGTGTCCTGTACCTAAGTAAACTAGAAGCCACCACAAGGAAATAAAAATCACAATGCTAAATTTATGATGATTCTCCAACCGGCTCGGCACCCTCGCTCATAACTCTACGCTTTTTTTCGCAGGCGTCGTCACTGATGACAAACCCTCAGGTCCAGCAGATGTAAGTGCCGCCTGCGCGCTCTCCTGTTTCTTGTCAGTTTCTTACGGTCTCGCTTTCAGGATGTCGGGAATGATGTCGGGAGCGTACGGCGGTGGCGCCGGAGGCACCGGAGGGGGAGGCGGAGTCCCGGGAGGTCTCCCGGGAGCGGCGTCGGGCAGGGATTTATCGGGACTCATCCAAGCGTACGTACGCCTTGGCGGGAGGGCGATCAGTGCCGGGTCGCGCTCTAACTCAGTTTTTACTTTTTTTAGAGGTCAGCAGTTCGCTCAACAGATGCAGCAGGAAAATCCAGAACTCATCGAGCAGCTCAGGAGTCAAATTCGTAATCGCTTGCCCAGCGCCGGAAATGATGAGCAGCCGTGACGCCCTCCTTTGCACGGTGAGAAGAAACGCAGTCCGTCAGCTAATCTCAACGCCTAGCGAGTGAACCGACGACCGTTTTGTTAGCTGTCAATCAACGTTGACCTCAAAATACTTTAAACCCTCTTCGTTGAGCTTATAATTGTAAATATTCTGGCATTTATTTGTCAAAAAAGTTGGTCTACAGCTAACCGTGACCTCAACTACGTCCCCATCAATGAGAAGTCTGGCAGGATCAAGCTAATAGGCCACCAACATTTTTAAGTGGGAACCAGAGGGAGCTAGTTGGTCAGTTACTGATTTTTAAGTGGAAGCTAACAGTAACTGTCAGGATCACTCGGGAGGTAGCTGTCAAATGATTTTAAAGCGGGAGCTAGCTAATTGGCCAATGATATTGGCCACTAATTTTTTTAAGTGAACGCTAGCGGGAACTGCTGGAAGCTAGTGGTAGTGAGCTTGTTGGCCAATGATTTTAAACCGAAGCTAGAGGGAGCAAGTAGAAGCAAGTCAGAGGAAGCTATCTAGTGGGAACTGGCCAACGGAAGCAAGCTAATGGGGAGCAAGCTAGTTGGCCAATGATGTTTAAGAGGAGGCTAGCAGGAACTATCAGAAGCTAGCTGGAAGTAGAGGTAGCGAGCTAGTTCATTTTTAAGCAGGAGCGAGCTTGTTGGCTAATGATTTTTAAGCATCAGCTAGTGGGAGCAAGTTGAGGCAAGGCAGAGGAAGCTAATTTGCGGGAGCAAGCTAGTTGGTTACTGATTTTTAAATGGAAGCTAGCAGAAAATACCTGAAGCAAGCAGGAGCGAGCTCGTTGGCCAATGATTTTTACGCATAAGCTAGTGGGAGCAAGTTAGAGGAAGCTAGTTTGTGGGAGCAAGCTAGTTGGTTACTGATTTTTAAGTGGAAGCTAGCAGAAATCACCTAAAGCTAGCAGGAGCGAGCTTGTTGGCCAACGATTTTTAAGCATAAGCTAGTGGGAGCAAGTTAAAGAAAATTAGAGGAAGCTAGTTTGTGGGAGCAAGCTAGTTGGTTACTAATTTCTAAGTGGAAACTAGCAGAAATTACCGGAAGCTAGCAGGAGCGAGCTTGTTGGACAATGATTTTAAAGCATAAGCTAGTAGGGGCAAGTTGGAGGAAGCTAGTTGGTTACTGTTTTTTAAGTAAAAGCGAGCAGGAACTACTGGAAGCTAGCAGGAGTAAGTGGAAGGAAGCCAGAGGAAGCTATCTAGCCGGAACTAGCGAATGGAAGCAAGCTAATGGGGAGCAAGCTAGTCGGTCAATGGTTTTTAAAGAGGAGGCTAGCAGGAAGTAGAGGTAGCGAGCTAGTTGTCCAATGATTTTTAAGCATAAGCTGGTGGGAGCAAGTTGAAGCAAGGCAGAGGAAGCTAATTTGCGGGAGCAAGCTGGTTGTTCACTGATTTTGAAGTAGAAGCTAGCAGGAGCTAGTGGTTGCGATGAGTCGACGAATTATTTTTAAGCAGAAGCTAGCGGGAGCAAGTAGAAGCAAGCTAGAAAAAAGCTAGCTAGCGAGGGCAAGCTAGTTGATCACTGAATTCTAAGTTGAAGCTAGCCGGAACTACCGTAAGCTAGCAGGAGCGAACTTGTTGGCCAATGATTTTTTTAGCATAAGCTAGCGGGAGCATGTAGTCGCAAGCTAGTTAGCAGGAGCTGTCAAGTGGGAGCAAGCTAGTTGATCACTGATATTTACGTGGAAGCTAGCTGGACCATGTTAGTTGGTCACTGATTTTTAAGTAGCAGTTAGCGGGAACCAGAAAAATATTGATTGGACAATTGCTGCTGTCCATCCAAGTTGAAACGTATTGGACGTCTATCCATGTTAATGGCAGCCCATAAGCTAAATGTAAAAAACAATGCAGCCTGACCAAACTCCATTGGAAAAACAGCCAATTTAACCAACACATTTCAGCTCTTCCCAGTCAAAACTGATTGGACGTCGATCGCCGTCGATGGTAGTCAATGAGTTAATTCATAAAAACGCACAAGGAAGGTTGTTGATGTGTTTACCGAGTTTCAGCCTTATAATTTGTCATTTGACAACTTTATGTATGGTCAAAGTAAAAACGGTTAATTCTCAAAGGAAATCGAAATTGTTTTATTTAAAAACATTTTTTTATATATGAACAAACAAAAATACATATTGTAAATTTTTAAAACTTGATTTAATGCAATGCACCCTTTTGTTGGTTTGGAGGGGTTGGAGCGGAAGAAGCTGATTGTGTATGTGTGGTGTTTTGCACACAGGACACGGTTGAGCGGGGGTGCCGGGGTCGACTTTTTCTTTGGCTTCGGGACAATTGTCGTGACCGGAGGGACTGAAAAGGCCGCTCGATCGGTCACCTGAAAATTCCCCGCATGAGAGGAGCCTTCGTGCCGCTGCCGGCGACGCCCACTTAAGGAAGACCCGCCCACTTTGACACCGCCCCTATTTGAACAATTAAAAAGATTTTACGTCTCTGATCTCCGCTCCGCTTTGATTGTTGATGACTATAAGAGTCCAATCGCCCGTCTGCTGTATTTGAAATGAGTTGATCGCCATTAGACTTTCAATTCATTTGAAGCGGGAGGGTCCGGAACTCCTCCTTCAAATGGTTTGGACGTCTATTAACGTCATTGGAAGCCAATCTGGTATTAGTATCAGTATTGACCGATACCACATTAAATGGTATTTGTGTCACACCAGTTATGACTTGATTTCAATGTCAATGCATTGGCTTTAAAGGGAAGGTTGCCCCTACCAACATGGCTGCCCTGAGGCATTTTGTTAATGGGCAGCCGTGTTGGTAGGGGCGATGAAAGGCCTTATCATGCTACTGCCGGCAATTAATTGCGTTTTTCGCCCGTAGACGTCCAATCCATTTCAAGCGATAGGCTGCCAGCGAATTAACATTCGGTCATTTGCTGCCATCCTTCCCACTTCAAGTGGATTGGACCTCTAGCGCCGTAAATGGCAGTCAATGAATACATAGCAAATGCTTTGACGTTGATAAGCTAGTTAGGACTTCATTTGAATGTTATTGCATTGACTTTAATGGGAGGATTGCCCCTACCAACATGGCTGCCCTGAGGCGTCTTGTTAGGCGGCAGCCATTTTGGTA
The DNA here is from genome assembly GCA_025762715.1 of Corythoichthys haematopterus. Classification (NCBI taxonomy): domain Eukaryota; kingdom Metazoa; phylum Chordata; class Actinopteri; order Syngnathiformes; family Syngnathidae; genus Corythoichthys; species Corythoichthys haematopterus. The sequence continues at coordinate 18,913,549 of JAOXJL010000028.1, read as the reverse complement.
GGGGAGATGCAACCAACGGGGTCAAATAGGTTATGATTTTATTTTAATGTCAATGCATTGACTTTGATGGGAACGTTGCCTCAGGGCGGCCATGTTGGTAGGGGCAAAGAAAGGTCTTTACATGCTTGTGCCGTTAATATAAATGAGTATTGCTTGTAGATGTTCAATCCATTTAATGTGGGAGGGTTGGCAGCGAATGAACAATTTGCTCCTAACCCTCCCACTTTAAACGGATTGGATGTCTAGCTCCCTAAATAGCCAATGGGATCAAAGAAGCTAGTTCTGACATCATTTAAATGTCGATGCATTGACTTTGATGGGAACGTTGCCTCATGGCGGCCATGTTGGTAGGGGCAAAGGAAGGTCTTTCCATGCGTCTGCCGTTAATAGAAATGAGTATCACTTGTAGACGTCCAATCCATTCAATGTAGGAGGGTTGGCAGTGAATAGACTATTTGCTGCCAACCCTCCCACTTTAAGTGGATTGGACGTCTAGCTCCCTAATTGGCCAATCGGATCAAAGAAGCTAGTTATGACATTTTATTGTCGATTGACTGTTGGGAATGTTTCCTCAGGGCGGCCATGTTGGTAGGGGCAAAGAAAGGTCTTTCCATGCTTCTGCCGTTAATAGTAATGAGTTCATCACGTGTCGACGTTCAATTCATTTGAAGCAAGAGGGCATCCCTCTCACTTCAAATGGATTGGACGTCTTGCACCGGCGCGTCTCCTGAGCCCCAGTTGACCTCTGACCCCGGGGTCTGCCTCAGGAAGACGAAGAAGAGCGTGAGCGCGGTACCTGCCGCTAAGCCTCTTAGCGTCGTTAAGTCCGCGCCGACTTAATCCGGTTCACTTCGGAGAAGCTTCCTCCCTCTTCCCGTCTTCCCGCTTCCATCATGGACGAGCTTCTGCTGGCCGGCGCCGGCAGCGGCGAGGAGGACGCCGGCTCCGAACGCTCCTCCTGCGCGGACGAAGATGGAATGATGGCCCGCCTCCGGTCCTTCTGCCGCACCGCTGTTAGCCGGGACGCCCGCCTGGCGCTGCACAAGTTTGCCAAGAGGAACGGCCTCCTGACCTTGTCTGTGGTGGCCGTGCTGACCGGATGCACGTTGGGATTCATGCTGAGGGGGACGCAGCTCTCCACACAGGTACGTAGTAGAAATATTTTTTTTTTGACAACCCTGGTGAGAAATCGAGCACGTGCTGGTTTCAGTTGCAGCAGAACCAAGATCACAGCCCAACAAATCCAGGAGACGCTTGCTGGGTTTGTTGTGTTTCGGTACCATTCTTGAGGAGGATCCAGGGTAGAGACGTGGTCTATTGAGGTGCACAGCAGGTGCACCCAACGCGGTACTGTAGGAAACTCTATTTGTGGCAAGACCAAACCAGGACTGAACAAAGTCTTGACCTAAACCAGGAATTGCTGGAATTGAGTCAAGGTCAAGACTTTTGGGAGTCAAGAACAAGACCCAATACTGAATCTTTTTTTGGAATTGCGTCTGAGACCAGACCAAGACCACCTTAGTCCTGGCTCTGGCCTTGACTCCCAAAAGTCTTGATCTTGACATAATGTCAGTGATTCCTGATTTTGGGCAAGTTGGGTCTTGGTCCTGGCTCCTTAAATTCTTGTTTATGGTTTTGAATCCTGAAAGTCTTGACCTCACCCTAATGTTAGTGATTCTTGGTTTTGGGCAAGTCTATATTGGGTCCTCGTGTTCCCAAGACAATCTTAGTCCTGGCTCTTGGTCTTGACTCCCTCAAGTCATGATCTTGATATAATGTCAGTGATACCTGATTTTAGGGAAGTTTTTGTTGGGTCTTGGTCTTTATCCTGGCCCCTTAAAGTCTTATTTGTGGTTTTGACTCCTGAAAGTCTTGACCCCGACTTAATGTCAGTGATTCCTGGCTTTGGGCTGCCTTTGTTGGGTCCTGCTCTTGCCCAAGACCAGGAACAAGACCATCTTAGTCCTGGCCCTTGACCCAAAAGTCTTGATCTTGACCTAATGTCAGTGATTCCTGATTTTGGGCAAGTTTTTGTTGGGTCTTGGTCCTGGCTCCTAAAAGTCATGTTGGTGGTTTTGACTGCTGAAAGTCTTGACTTTGACTTAATGTCAGGGATTCCTGGTTTTGGGCTAGCCTTTGACAAAGACCATCTTAATCTTGGCTGTTTGCATTGACTCCCTGAAGTCTTGATATAATGTCAGTGATACCTGATTTTAGTCAAGTTTTTGTTGGGTCTTGGTCTTTATCCGGGCTCCTAAAAGTCTTGTTTGTGGTGTTGACTCCTGAAAGTCTTGACCTCAAGTTAATGTCAGTGATTCCCTGGTTTCCAGCAAGTCTTTATTAGGTCCTGGTCTTGCCGAGACCAGGACCAAAACTATCTTAGTCCTGGCTCTTGACCTTGAATCCCAAAAGTTTTGTGGTTGACCTAATGTCAGTGATTTCTGGTTTTGGGCAAGTTTTTGTTGGGTCTTGGTCCTGGCTCCTAAAAGTCTTGTTTGTGGTTTTGACTCATGAAAGTCTTGACCTCGTCTTAATGTCAGTGACTCCTGGTTTTGGGCTAGCCTTTGACCAAGACCATCTTAGTCCTGCCTTTTTGCCTTGACTCCCAACAGTCTTGATCTTGACATAATGTCAGTGATTCCTGATTTTGGGCAAACTTCTGTTAAGTCTTGGCCCTGGCTCCCAAATAGTCTTGTTTTTGGTTTTGACTCCTGAAAGTCTCGACCTTAAATAATGTCAGTGATTCATAGTTTTCAGCTTTATTAGGTCCTGGTCTTGCGGACCAGGACTAAAACTATCTTAGTCTTTGCTCCTGACTTTGAATCCCAAAAGTCTTGAGCTTGACCTAATGTCAGTGATTCTTGGTTTTGGGCAAGTCTTTGTTGGGTCCTGGTCTTGCCAAGACCATCTTAGTCCTGACCAAAAGTCTTGATCTTGACAATGTCAGAGATTCCTGATTTTGGGCAAAATTCTGTTAAGTCTTGGCCCTGGCTCCTAAAAGTCTTGTGGTTTTGACTCCAAAGATGCTTGACCTTAACTTAATGTTAATTATTGCTGGTTTTGGGCAAGTCTTTATTGGGTCCTGGGCTTGCCAAGACCATCATAGTCCTGACCAAAAGTCTTGAACTTTACCTAATGTCACTGATTCACGAAGCATTTGTTAGGTCAAGGCCTTGTCAAGACCAGAGCTAAAACTGCCTTGGTACTGGTCTTGGTGCCCAAAAGTCTTGATCTTGACCCAGTGATTCCTGATCAATATTGGGGAGTACCAAGTACTGAAAAATAACGTACTTTTCCAGATCTAGGTTTCGACTTCTGGTCACCCTACCCAAGATGCCCTTACCAACATGGCTGCCCTGGTGCAGTCTTTTCATTTCTGCCAAGAACTGAAATGAGTTAATCACTAGTAGATGTCCAATCCACTTGAAGAAGGAGGGTTGGCAGTGAATAGATGGCAGCCAATGCCTGGAAAACAGTTGCTTTGACATTGACAAAGTAATCTTTTAAAGGTCTGTTAAGAACTAAGCTAGTGATGACTTGGTTTTAATTTCAATGCACTGACTTGGATGGGAACCTTGCCCCTACCAAGATGGCCGCACTGAGGCCCTGTTAGCAGGAGGATGAAAGGTCTTTTCCTGATTCTGGCGTGAATTGCAACCAGTTTATCACGAGTAGACGTCCAATCCGTTTGAAGTTGGAGGGGCGGCAGAGAACGAATGAACGCTAATTTCCTCCCTCCCACTACCAACGGATTGGGCCGCCTAGCGTTGTTTTGTTGTTGTTGTTGTTGCAGTCAGGTGACTAAGGCTATTAAAGCAGTCAGTTGGCTGTAAGTGGATCAAATCGGTTGCACTCACTCACGTGCACGCTAAGCTAACAGGAAGTTTGCACATCCTTCAAATACAAGAACGCTTGCTTTTATTTTGAAAGGCTGACATCTCCCCACGCAGGCCAAGATCTACTTCTCTTTTCCCGGAGAACTTCTCATGAGGATGCTGAAGATGCTCATCCTGCCCCTCATCACCTCTAGGTAGGGTTGTCGCATGGTGGCACTTTAGGCTCCTCCCGCTCATCCCGTCGGTCTCCGTCGCAGCTTGATGTCCGGCCTGTCCTCGATGGAGTCCCGGGCGTGCTGCCGCATGGGAGTGCTGACGGTGACGTACTACCTGTGGACCACGTTCATGGCGGTGGTGGTGGGCATCGTGCTGGTGGTCATCATCAAGCCCGGCGTGGGCACCGAGATGGAGAGCAACCGGCTGGGGGGCGGGCCCGTCATGACGTCGGCCGACGCCCTCCTCGACCTCATCAGGTGACCGATGCTGGTTATTCTCAAACCTTTGCTCATAGGGTTAGGGTTTGGGTTCACGGTTAGGGTTATGAATATACTGGATTGTGATCAGTGAACAGGAAGTGACATGATATCAACAGGAAGTGGCCCTGAAAAGCCCCTAAATCAACAGGAAGTGACTTGATATCAACAGGTAGTAACCCCGAAATGCCCTCAAATCAACAGGAAGAGACCCTATTTGAACAGGAAGTGACTTGATATCAACAGGAAGTACCCCTGAAATGCCTTCAAATCAACAGGAAGTGACCGGTATTAACAGGAAATGACCCAATATCAATAGGAAGTGACCCCAAAATTACCCCAAATCAATAGGAAGTGATGTAATATCAACAGGTCGTGACCCCAAATTTCCTCCAAATCAACAGGAAGTGACCAGTACCAATAGGAAATGACCCCAATATCCACAGAAAGTACCCCCTGATATGCCTAAAAACCAAGAGGAAGTGACTAGTTTGAACAGGAAATGACCCAATATCAATAGGAAGTGACCCCAAAATGCCCCCAAATCAACAGGAAGTGACCAGTATCAACAGGAAATGACCCAGTATCAATAGGAAGTGACCCCAAACTGCCCCCAAATTAACAGGAAGTGACCGGTTATCAACAGGAAGTGACCCTATTTGAACAGGGAGTGACTGGATATCAACAGGAAATCCCCCCTGAAATCCCCCCAAATCAACAGGAAGTGACCAGTATCAACAGGAAATGACCCAATATCAATAGGAAGTGACCCCAAACTGCCCCCAAATTAACAGGAAGTGACCCGTTATCAACAGGAATTGACCCTATCTGAACAGGAAGTGACTGGATATCAACAGGAAGTACCCCCTGAATGGCCTCAAAATAAACAGGAAATGACCAGTATAAACAGGAAATGACCCAATATCAATAGGAAATGCCCCCAAATCCATAGGAAGTGATCTGTTATCGACAGGAAGTGACCCTTGAAATTCCCCCAAATCAGCAGGAGGTGACCAGTATCAACAGGAAATGGCCCAGTATCAATAGGAAGGGACCCCAAAGTAACTCCAAATCAACAACAACAATAGGAAGTGACATGTTATCAACTGGAAGTGATGTATTATCAACAGGAAGTGGCCCTGAAAAGCCCCCAAATCAAAAGGTAGTGACTTGATACCGACAAGAAGTGACCTTCAAAATGCCCTAAATCAACAGGAAATGACCCAATATCAATAGGAAGTGACCAGTATCAACAGGAAATGACCCAGTATCAATAGGAAGTGACCAGTATCAACAGGAAATGACCCAGTATCAATAGGAAGTGACCCCAAGATGCCCCCAAATCATCAGAAAGTGACCTGCCATCATCAGGAAGTGGCCCCGAAAAGTCCCCAAATCAAAAGGTAGTGACTTGATATCGACAAGAAGTGACCTTCAAAATGAGATGTGACCCAAAAATGTCCCAAAATCAGCAGGAAGTGACATGTTATCATTAGTAAGTGACCCCAATATGCCCCCAGATTAACAGGAAGTAACCTGATATAAATAGGAACTAACCCCAGGAAGTGATTAGTTTTAACAGGAAATGACCCAATATCAATACAAAGTGACCCCAAAATGCCCCCAAATCAACAGAGAGTGACATGATATCAACAGGACGTACCCCCTGAATTGCCTCCAAATCAACAGGAAGTGACCAGCATCAACAGTAAGCGACCCAATATCAACAGGAAGTGACCTTCAAAATACCCCCTAGTCAACAGGAAGTGATGTGATATCAAAAAGAAGTAACCCCTGAAATGCCCCCAAAATAACAGGAAATTACCAGTATCAACAGGAAGTGACTCAATATAGTGGGAAGTGACCCCAAAATGCCCCTAAATCAACAGGAAGTGACCTTTTCGCATCAGGAAGTGGTCCCGAAATGCCCCCAAATCAACAGGAAGTGACCAGTATCAACCGGACGTGACCCAATTTCAATAAAAAGTGACCCTAAAATGTCCCCAAATTAACATGAAGTGACCTGATATCAATCGTAAGTGACCCCAAGATCCCCCAAATCAACAGGAAGTGACATGTAATCAACAAGAAGTGGCCCCGAAATTCCCTCAAATCAACAGGAAGTAAATCCTTAAATGCCTTCAAAATAACAGGAAATTACCAGTATCAACATGAAGTGACCCACGTTTTACAGGAAGTGACCTGTTGTCAATAGGAAATGGCCCTGAAATGCCCCCAAATAGACAGGAAGTGACCTGACATCAATAGTGACCCCAAGATGCCCCTAAATCAACAGGAAGTGACATGTTATCAACAGGACGTGGCCCCGAAATGCCCCCGACTCAACGGGGAGTGACCAGTATCAACAGGACGTGACCCAATTTCAATAGGAAGTGACTCTAAAATGCCCCAAAATCAACAGGAAGTAGCCCCGAAATGCCCCCAAATTAACAGGAAATGACCTGATATCAACAGGAAGTTACCCCAAAATGCCCCTTTGTCATTGTACAGAGGTGGGTTGAAAATGGGTTGTGAAATAAGTTAATTAGGACTATATTTGAATGTCAGTCCATTGACTTAAATGGGAATGTGGCGTCAAGGCGGCCATTTTGGTAGTGGCGACAAAGGTCTTTTCATGCTTCTGCCGTTGGCTCATTAGCTGACACCCTCCCGCTTCAAATAGGTCTGACGTCTACTAGTCATAAACTCAGAAGCATGGAACGGGCTTTACTCGCACCTACCAATATGGCCTCAGTGCGGCCATATTGGTAGGGGCCACATTCCCATCCAAGTCAAAGCACCAGTCAAAGCTCGGTGATTTCTCAACCGTTTTTGGCACTGGACGTCTAATCCATTTGGCAGCGGGTGGGTTGGCAACGAATGCCACCCTACCGTTTCAAATGAATTGGACGTCTATTTTGGATAAATTCTTTGCAATTATCGCCCTTTCCAACATGGCTGCCCTGTGGTGACATTCCTAAAAAAAATGGCAGGTTGCTTTATTTGCTGCCGGCCTCTCACTTCAAATGGATTGGAAGTCTACTATTGATAGACACATTGAAAATCACACTTACCAAAATGGCTTCAGAGCAGCCATGTTGGTAGGGTCAAATTCCTACCAATTCCAATGAATTGACATGAAAATCAAGTTTTAACTAGCTTAATATTATTTCATCAATGTCAAGGATTTGCTATTTCCTCAGTGGCTGCCATTGACGGCACTAGACGTCCAATCCATTTGAATTGGGAAGGTTGGCAGCGAATGTACCAACACTCATAAGTGATAAATTAATTGAAATTCACAGCAGACGGATGATGCGATGTCCCTTCATTTGGGAGCTAGCTAGCTAAGAGTTAACTTTGTCAATTTATGACGTGGGTAGAATTTAGTTGGGGAAAACAAATACACAGACAGCCTCACACCAAAACACAGTGACACACACGCTCACGTGAATCCAATTAGTTGTTAAGCTAACCGCTGTATTTTTAGTAATCTGCCAGGCTGCACGCCAGCTTAGTTTTTAGCGCCGCTGATCTCTGTCCGCCGCTCACGTTCGGACCGTCACGTGACCCTCTCACTCTTCCGCAGGAACATGGTCCCATCCAACCTGATTGAGGCCACCTTTCAGCAGGTGAGCACCCAACGTACGCCCGTCCGCTACCCAGACTCTATCACATAGTAGCTATCATGTGGTGGTTGCTATCATATGCTAGTTACTATCACGCTGGCCACTTGCGCACTAGCCACTCTCACGTGCTAGTTGCTATCCTCCTAGCCGCTCTCACGCTTCAGCTGCTACTGCATGCTAGATGCTATTGCACGCTGGTTGCTATCATGCGCTAGTTAAAAAAAAAAAGAATAAATAAAAACCCGTGCTAGTTGCTATTATTTACTAGCATCTCACGCGCTTGTCTATCACACGAGTTGCTGTCACCCTAGCCACTCGCGCACTAACTGTTCTCACGCGCTAGTTGCTATCATGCTAGCTGTCTCACGCATTAGCTGCTTATGTACGCTGGTTGCTATCGCATGCATAGCCTCTCATGTTTCTCTCACACCCTAGTTTCTATCACGCTAGTCACTCGCGCACTGGCCGTTCTC
>JAOXJL010000028.1:18875696-18899492 GCA_025762715.1 Corythoichthys haematopterus | reverse complement strand
AAAAGAAAATACTGTACCTGGAAAAGTCCACCAAAACCAGAGAAACTTTGGCAAAAATCATCAAAAATTTATAGGTTAGCTGATATTTTATCACAAAAAACACCCCTCAAAAATGGCTAAAAAATGTCAAAAAATAAAAACCACCAAGACAAACAAAATTAATCTCCAAAAACTGAAAATTTAGTTATTTAAGTTTGTTGTTCACAAAAAAACGCACAAAAATGTCAAAAAATAAAAAACACCAAGACAAACAAAAATAATCTCCAAAAACTGAACATTTTGTTGAGATTTAAGTTTGTTGTTCACAAAAAACGCACAAAAAAATGGCAAAAAAAAAGCAACCCCCCGACAAACACCCAAAAATTTTTGTTGATATTTTAGTTTGTCTTTCACCACCACCCAAAAAACTGTCCAAAAATGCATCCCACCTTTTAAAACATAAAAAAAAATCTCCAAAAATTGAAAGTTTAGCTGAGATTTTGGTTTGTCGTTCACAAAAAAAAACACAAAAACCCCACAAAAAAATTGGCTAAATTGGAAAAAAATGCACCCCCCCAAGACAAACACACACAAAAAAATCTACAAAAATGGAAATTTTGTTTACATTTTAGTTGTTTCACCAACCCCTCTCCCCCTGCCAAAAAATGTCAAAGAACGCAACCCCAACCCCACTTTTAAAACAAAAAATCACAAAAAATTGAACGTTTAGTTGAGACTTTGGTTTGTTGTTCACAAAAAAAAAAAAAAATACACACACACAACCCCCCCCCCCCAAAAAAAAAAAAAAATTGGCAAAATTGGAAAAAAATTATTTGACCACCATTGACGCGAGCTGGACTTTGGCCAGCTGGTCACCATCAGGTAAGTGACCCTTGCTCTCGAACCCAGTTTAAAAAAAAAAAAAACAACAAAACACACAAACATACAAATTTTTAACAAACCAAAAAAGAAAATACTGTACCTGGAAAAGTCCACCAAAACCAGAGAAACTTTGGCAAAAATCATCAAAAATTTATAGGTTGGCTGATATTTTATCACAAAAAACACCCCTCAAAAATGGCCAAAAAATGTCAAAAAATAAACACCAAGACAAACAAAAATAATCTCCAAAAACTGAAAAGTTAGTTGAGATTTAAGTTTGTTGTTCACAAAAAACGCACAAAAAGGTCAAAACATAAAAAACACCAAGACAAACAAAAATAATCTCCAAAAACTGAAAATTTAGTTGAGATTTAAGTTTGTTGTTCACAAAAAACGCACAAAAAAATGGCAAAAAAAGCAACCCCCCAACAAACACCCAAAAAATCTCAAAGAATTTGAAATTTTGTTGACATTTTAGTTTGTCTTTCACCACCCCCCAAAAAACTGTCCAAAAATGCACTCCACCTTTTAAAACATAAAAAAAATCTCCAAAAATTGAAAGTTTAGTTGAGATTTTGGTTTGTCGTTCACAAAAAAAAAAAAACACAAAAACCCCACCAAAAAATTGGCTAAATTGGAAAAAAATGCACCCCCCCAAGACAAACACACAAAAAAAATCTACAAAACATGGAAATTTTGTTTACATTTTAATTGTTTCACAAACCCTCCTCCCCCTGCCAAAAAATGTCAAAGAACGCAACCCCAACCCCACTTTTAAAACAAAAAATCTCAAAAAATTGAACATTTAGTTGAGACTTTGGTTTGTTGTTCACAAAAAAAAAAAAACACACACACACAACCCCTCCTCCTCCCCCAAAAATTGGCAAAATTGGAAAAAAATTAGTTGACCACCATTGACTCTCCCTAGCTTAGCCATTCTGGAGCCCTCAAAACTAACAAATAACTGACAAACTGCACAAAATTTGTTTAAATAAACTCCAACGACTAATTAAACCACCGCTAACTCAAACATTAAGCCTTATGTGGAAAAACTCAATGACACGCGATGACATTTTTCAGTTATTTTTATGTTGAGGCAGCAAAAGGAGGAAAAAATGATAAAAGTCAATCGGCCAGAATGCAGTCGTTAATAAATTATTTATTATTTCTGCATGGCCCGGTACCAAATGCGCCACGGACCGGTCGTTGGGGACCCCTCTTTAATTGATATTTGAGTTTTAATTGTTCACAAAAATAAAATTGGCAAAAAACACCAAAAAAATGCAAAAAAAACCCCAAACAAACAAACAAAAAAAAACGAAATTTGGGGAAACAAGTGCAAAAAAAGAGGAAAAAGAACCTGGAATATCTAACCAGAGGTAAGATATTATCCAGGGAAACAAATTGCAAAAAAATTTATCTTTGATCGTTCATTAAAACGATCAACGTAACACAAAAACCCCCCCACCAAAACCACAAATAAAATCATGCAAACATTGAAAAGCCATGGAAAACTTTGGTCTTTTTATCTCACTACACATTCAAGTAAAAGTATAGCGTGATAAAAGGACCTCCGACTTTCAGCATCACGGCCACGGCGGCCAGCATCGGCGCGGCCGGCATCCCTCAGGCGGGCCTGGTGACCATGGTGATCGTGCTGACCTCCGTGGGCCTGCCGCCGGACGACATCACGCTCATCGTGGCCATCGATTGGATCTTGTAGGTGGTCGGGCTCGGCCAAAGTCCGCCCGTTAGGCTTGACACGTGCGTTTGTGCGCGCAGGGACCGATTTCGCACCATGGTCAACGTTCTGGGCGACGCCTTGGCGGCGGGCATCATCGCACACTTGTGTCGCAAGGACTTCCCGCTCAGCGGCGAGGGGAAGGTAAACCACTACCAAGTCAAAGAGAGAATAATGTCGTACGAGAATGAAGTCGTAGTGTTGGTCTGAAAAATGACCAAAAGAATGACACTGGGCTCTGATTGCTACCTATCTCTAACGAGGTCTCTCTCGGCAGACGGTGCCGTCGTACGGCACGACCGACGAGCGCGTGGACTTGCCCATGACGCACGTGCACACGCACAAAGATGGCGACGCGGCGGTGTTGGACAGGCACGCGCACACCGTCTACTACAACATCTGCCAGGTGTGAGGCGCCGTTAGCGCCGTCGACAGCCACGCGACCTTCACGCCACCTCCACGTGACCCAAGTGATCCTCTTCAAGCGTGTATGTGTGTGTATATGGGGAACGGCATGCGGGCATGCTGTCAGCCCACGTTGTACTTCCTGTTTAAACATCAAAAGCAGCTATTGTCATATATAACGCTGGACAAAGTTGGCGGCGTGACCCTAAACTGTGACGTAAGTTTCGATGCCAAGTTTGTGATGTAACTAACTGGCGGCCATCTTGGAACAGTGAGGGGAAAACTCTGAAGAGTCTTTGAAGCATCAACATGAAGTGACCTGGATTACCCCAAAATCAACAGGAAGTGACTCGACATCAACAGGAAATGACCGAGAAATACCCCAAAATTGACAGGATGTGACCCAGAATCATCACCAGGAGTTGCCTCCAAAAGATGCTACTCGGTCAACAGGAAGTTACCCGTAATTTACCAAGAATCAGGATCAATGCCCAAAAATCAATAGGAAGTGTCCCGACATCAACAGGAAGTGACCTGGATTCCCACGAAATAAGGAAGTGATCCTGAAACAAACTAAAATCACCAGGACGTGACCTGCTTTACCCCAAAATTGACAGGATGTGACTCAGAATCATCAGGAAGTGACCCAGAATTCCCCCAAAGCTAAAATATTACCCAGAATCAAGAGGAATTGGCCCCTAAAATGACCCAGAATCGGCAGGAAGTGACCCAGCAATGCCCTCCAATCAACGGTAAGTGACCTGACATCAACAGGAAGTGACCTGGTTCACCCAAAAATTGACAGGAAGTGACCAGAAAGGCCCTCATATCTATAGGAAGTGACTCGTTATCAACAGGAAGTGACCAGGCAATCCCCAAAAATCAACAGGGGACGCACAAATGCCCTAAAATCAACAGGAAGTGACTCACCATTAACAGGAAGTGACCTGGAAATGCCAAAAAATCAATAGGAAATGACTAAAAATAAACAGGAAGTCACTTAGAAATGATCCACATCAACAGGAAGTGACCCGGCAATTCCCTAAAATCAACAGCAAGTAACTACGTCAACAGGAAATGATCGGGATTCCTCCAAAATAAACAGGTGACCCGCAGCTGCCCTAAAATCAACAGGAAGTGATTCACCATTAACAGGAAGTGACCTGGAAATGTCACAAAATCAATAGGAAGTGACTAAAAATAAACAGGAAGTCACCTAGAAATGATCCACATCAACAGGAAGTGACCCGGCAATTCCCTAAAATCAACAGGAAGTGACTCTACATCGACAGGAAGTGACCAGGATTACTCCAAAAATAAACAGGTGACCCACAAATGACCTAAAACCAACAGGAAGTGATCGGAATTGCCACAAAATCAACAGGAAGTTACACAGAAAAGCCCACAAATCAATAGGAGTTGATTAAAATAAACAGGAAGTCACCTAGAAATCATCCAACTCAACAGGAAGGGACCTGGAAATACCCCAAAAGCAGCAAGAAGCGATTGAAAATCAACAGGAAGCGACCTGGAAGAGGAAAGGGACCACACAATTTCTCCTTTAAAATGGGGTCAAACGCTTCCCTCCGGTGGCAATCTCCAGTACTGCAGGTTTTCCCAATGCTGTACGTCTTGTTGTGTCTGCTAGCGTGTACTGTATGTGTGTTAAAAAAAAAATAATAATCATGGTGCCTTCATATTCATGTCTTGTCTCTGCCAACTTTTCAACCACGCTCACTTTTTTTTTTTTTTTTTAATATATTTTTGTATTTATTCTTCTTGTGATGAACATAACGTGAAATTAAAAAAATGTATCAAAACAACTTCAAAATTGTGACTTTATTGTTCATCATCAGATGTCATTTCGTGAACGCTGCTGCCCCCCCTAGGTCAAATTGGATCGGACGTCTATTGCCGTCAATGATGGCCAGCGAGTTCATCTGGGTTCCATTTCAGATCACTTCCCGTTTGCATTTTATGTCACTACCTGTGTTTATTGATGACTTCCTGTCGATTTCTCGGTTACTTCCTGTTTATTTTGGTCACTTCCTTTCGATTTGGTACCATTTTCATGTCACTTCTTGTTTATTTTGGTCACTTCCTGTTAGTTTTTGGGCATTTTTATGTCCCTTTCAGTTGTTTTTGGGTCCTTTTTGGGTTACTTCCTCCTTACCCCTGACCACTTCCTGTTCATTTTGGTCACTTTCTGTTGGTTTTAAGTCAATTCTCGGTTACTTCCTGTTTATTTTGGTATCTCAGTTACTTCCCATTTAATTTGGTCACTTCCTTTTGATTTTGGGGCATTTCTTGGTCTCTTCCTGTCGATTTTGGGTCATTTCTTGGTTACTTCCTGTTTATTTTGGTCACTTTCTTTTGATTTTGGGGTATTTTTAAGTCACTTCCTGTTTATTTTTAGGCATTTCATGGTCACTTCCTATTGATATTGGGGCATTTTCAAGTCACTTCCTCTTCATTATGGTCACTTCCTATTGATTTTGAGGCATTTTAGGTTGCTTCCAGTCGATTTTGGGTCACTTTGGGTTACTTCCTCTTTAACCTTGGTCACTTCCTGTTTATTTTGATCACTTCCTGTTGGTTTTTGGGCCTTTTCGAGGCACTTCCATTTGATTTTGGGTCATTTCTGGGTTACTTCCTGTTTATTTTTGGCACTTCCTTCTGATTTGGGGTCATTTCTCGGTTACCTCCTGTTTATTTTGGTCACTTCCTTTTGATTTGGGAGCATTTTCAACTGACTTCCTGTTTATTACGGGTCATATCTCAGTTACCTTCTGTTTATTTTGGTCTCTCACGTTTGAATTTGGGGCATTTTTAAGTCACTTCTGTTGATTTTGGGTCACTTTGGGTTTCTTCCTCTTTACCTTTGACCACTTCCTGTTCATTTTGGTCACTTTCTGTTGGTCTAAAGTCATTTCTGGGTTACTTCCTGTTTATTTTGGTCACTTCCTGTTGGTTTGTGGGCATTTTCATGTCACTTCCAGTGGCTTTTGGGTCATTTCTGGGTTACTTCCTGTTGAGTTTGAGGCGACTTTATTTAGCGATTGCAGCTGTCAATCAAGTGGATTGCGTCATGTTCGCATTTAGCCTTTAGAGGGCGGCGACGGGAACCGCTCGTCCGTGATTTTTCTGACGCGACGCCATCTCACTGGTCGTCAAAGTCTGCGAAGGCGGGCAACCACAAGTCATCTTTCTTTAGCGACGCAGTCCTGCTCGCTAGCGCCGCCTGGCGCCGGCGGACTCTTTGAATCCAGCACACCTGCACCCAAGCCAGCGACATCACGCAGACCTGCGCAAGCCAGAGCGGGAATTTGTCGGACGTTCGATGCTTTCGGACTTCGGGAAGTCGTCGTTTACCTCTAGGAGCAGCAGTCCGCCGGCGAGCCCCGCCACCATCTTGGTGTTTTTACCCAGCCAATGTGCGATCTTGTCCGAGCATCCGTCCGGGAAGACGTCCCGCTCGGCCAGCTCCCGTTCTAACAGCTGCGTCCCGAAACCGCACATGGTGTTGAGCACCGTCTAAGCACGAGGAAAAGGGAAGGACAGCGTGACTATATGAGAAGAAAATGCCATTGCTAGAGAATCAAAAGGAAGTGACCAATATACAGGGAGTGATATGGAAATGCCCTAAAATCAACAGGAAATGAACTTAAATGTCCAGTAAGTGACCCTGAAATGCCACAAAATGTACAAGAAGTGACCCAAAATCAACAGGAGGTGACTTGGAAATGCCCTAAAATCAACAGGAAGTGACCTGTAAGTAAACTTAAATTAACAAGGAAGTGCCCCAAAATTAACAGGAAGTGACCAATATGCAAGAAGTACCTGGAAGTTTCCTGATAATTCAATTCAATTGTATTTGTATAGCCCTCAATCACAAAAACTGGAAATGAAGTAAAATGTAAAGGAAGTGATCCTGGAAGGCCCAACTTTACAGGAAGTGACAAATATACAGGAAGTGACCTAGAAAATTTCCTAAAATCAACAGGAAATGAACTTAAATGTAGAGGAATTGACCTGGGAATGCCCAAAATGTACAGGAAGTTGCACCAAAATTCCACATAATGTACAGGAAGTGACCCAAAGTCAACAGGAAGTAACGCAGAAATGCTCTAAAATCAACAGGAAGTGAGCTACATTTGCCCCAAAATCAACAGGAAGTGACCTGGAAATTCCCTAAAATCAACAGGAAATGAACTAAAATGTACAGGAAGTGACCCGGGAATGGCCAAAATTCACAGGAAGTTGCCCTAGAATGCCACATAATGTACAAGAAGTGACCCAAAATCAACATGAAGTGCCCCAAAAGCCATAAGAAGTGGAAAAATACACAGGAAGTGACCTGTAATAGCCCTAAAATCAACAGGAAATGAACTCCAACGTACAGGAAGTGACCTGAGAAGTCACAAAATGTACAGGAAGTTACTCTAGAATGCCACATAATGTACAAGAAGAGCCCCAAAATCCACAAGAAGTGTCCAATATACAGGAAGTGAGCTGGAAAAGCCCTAAAATCAACAGGAAATGAAATCAAATGTACAGGAAGTGACCTTGGAATGCCATGTAATGTACAAAAAGTGACCCCAAATCAACAGG
Organism: Corythoichthys haematopterus; assembly: GCA_025762715.1. NCBI lineage: Eukaryota > Metazoa > Chordata > Actinopteri > Syngnathiformes > Syngnathidae > Corythoichthys > Corythoichthys haematopterus. Next base: position 18,891,874 of record JAOXJL010000028.1, on the reverse strand, counting down.
AAGTGACCAACATAGAGTAAGTGAGGACCTGGAAATGCCCTAAAATCAATTGGAAATGAACTTAAATGTATAGGAAGTCATCCGGGAAGGTCCGAAATTTACAGGAAGTTACCTGCAAGTTTCCTAAAATAGCAAATGAACTTAAATGTATAGGAAGTGACCCGGGAATGCCCAAAATGTACAGGAAGTGACAAATATATAGGAAGTGACCTGGAAATTTCCTAAAATCAACAGGAAATAAACTAAAATGTACAGGAAGTGACCCTGGAATGCCCAAAATTCACAGGAAGTTGCCCCAGAATTCCACATAATGTACATGAAGTGACCGTAAATCAACAGGAAGTGACTCAGAAAATCTCTAAAATCAACAGGAAGTGAGCTGCATTTGCCCCAAAATCAACAGGAAGTGTCCCAGGAATGCCCCAAAAGTACAGGAAGTTGCCCCAGAATTCCACATAATGTACAAGAAGTCACCCAAAATCAACAGCAAATGACTCAGAAATGCTCTAAAATCAACAGGAAGTGAGCTATATTTGCCCCAAAATCAACAGGAAGTGAACAATATACAATTAGTGACCTGGAAATGTCCTAAAATCAACAGGAAATAAACTAAAATGAGCAGGAAGTGACCCTGGAATGCCCAAAATTCACAGGAAGTTGCCCCAGAATTCCACATAATGTACATGAAGTGACCGAAAATCACAGGAAGTGACTCAGAAAATCTCTAAAATCAACAGGAAGTGAACTGCATTTGCCCCAAAAGTACAGGAAGTTGCCCCAGAATTCCACATAATGTACAAGAAGTCACCCCAAATCAACAGGAAGTGATGCAGAAATGCTCTAATATTGACAGGAAGTGAGCTACATTTGCCCCAAAATCAACAGGAAGTCACCCGGGAATGCCCAAAATTCACAGGAAGTTGCCCCAGAATTCCTCATAATGTACAAGAAGTGAGCCAAAAATCAACAGGAAGTGACGCAAAAATGCTCTAAAATCAAAGGGAAATAAACTGAAATCAACAGGAAGTGATCCGGGAATGACCCAAATTGTGTGCAACGTGGTTTAAACGAGAGCGAGAATGACCTGGTTGGCGGGGACCACGCAGCAAGAGAAGGGAACGCCGCAGGCTTCCAAACTGGGATTGGAGTCGGAGCACTCAAAGTAGACGTTCCGGGACCAATCTTTGTAGCCGTCCACGCCGCAGCACTGGAACTATACGTGCAAAGCATCTTGGGAAAATGCAACTCATTTGCTCGTTAGTCATTACCTTCTTCTGGATGAAGTCAATGGCGTTCTCCAAGTCCCGATCCTCCCGATAGCGAACCACCGTTTTCATCATCAGGCGCTCCGTTCGCTCCAGCACCTTCACAACAAAAATTTATCACGTGACCGCAAATCAACTGAACTCATTGGCCGCCATTGACGTCCAATCCATTTTGACCGCCAACAATAGTTTGATCAATGGCAGCCAATGACTTCATTTGAGTTCAAATCCTATGTATTTTGGGTCATTTCTAGGTAACTTCCTGTTCATTTAGGTCACTTCCTGTTGATTTCGAAGCATTTCTCGGTCACTTCCTGTTGATTCTAGGTCATATCATGTGGATTTTGAAGCATTCTGGGGTCATTTCCGATTCATTCTGGGTCCTCAAAATGGACAGAAAGTGACCTGTACATGCCCCAAAGCCCAATGGAAGTGACCCAAAATGAAAAAGAAGTGACACAGAAATGCCTCCAAATCAACTGGAAGTGACTAAATAAATAGGAAGTTACCTAGAAATTACCCACAATTAATAGAAAATGACAAATGAACAGGAAGTGACCCCTAAGGACCCCAAAACATACAGGAAGTAACCAACATTTAACATGATGTAACCAACAAATGACCCAAAATCAACAGGAAGTGATCAATGAACAGCAAGTGACCCATAAGTGCCTCAACACCGACAGGAAATAACCAAAAATTAACATAAACTGGCCAACAAATTAGCCAAAATCAACAGGAAGTGACCAACAAATGACCCAAAATCATCAGGAAGTGACCCCATAAGTGCCCCAAAATTCACATGAAACCAACAGGAAGTAGCCAAATATCAATAAGAAGTGACCAACAAATGACACAAAATTAACAGGAAGTGACCAATGAACAGGAAGTGACCCATAATTGAACCAAAATCGTAATAACAATCGAAATAGTCCAAACTAAACAGCAAGTGACCAAATATCAACAGGAAGTGATTCATTATTAAAAATTTCCCCAAATTAACAGGAAGTCAGCTAGCATCAACAGGAAATGACCCAAAATGTTCCCACAATCAATAAAAGTGACCAAATATCAACAGGAAGTGACCCATAATTTAAAAAAAAAAATCCCCAAAAAAACACAAAGTCAGCTAGCATCAACAGGAAATGACATGGAAATTCACCAAAATCAACAGGAAGTGACCAATCAATAGGAAGTGACCCAGAAGTGCCCCAAAATTCACATGAAACCAACAGGAAGTAACCAAATGTCAATAAGAAGTGACCAACAAATGACCCAAAATCAACAGGAAGTGACCAATGAACAGGAAGTGACCCATAAATGACCCAAAACCGGAATGAAATGACCCAAAACCAACAAGAAGTCACCCAAAATTAACAAGAACTGACCAACTAATGACCCTAAATCAACAGGAAGTGACCTAAAAATAGTCCAAACTAAACAGGGAATGACCTAATATCAACAGGAAATGACCCAGAATTTTCCCAAAATCAATAAGTGACCAAATATCAACAGGAAGTGACCAGCAAATGAACCAAAATCAACAGGAAATGACTTACAAAATATTCCAAAATACACAGGAAGTGACCCAATTTTAACAGAAAGTGACCCATTATTTAAAAAAAATTCCCCCAAAAAACAAAAAGTCAGCTAGCATCAACAGGAAATGACACGGAAATTCACCAAAATCAACAGGAAGTGACATAATATCATCAGGAAGTGACCAATCAACAGAAGTGCCCCAAAATTCACATGAAACCAACAGGAAGTAACCAAATATCAATAAGAAGTGACCAACAAATGACACAAAATCAACAGGAAGTGACCAATGAACAGGAAGTGACCCATAAATGACCCAAAATCGAAATAAAGTGACCCAAAACCAACAAGAAGTCACCCAAAATAAACTAGAAGTGACCAACTAATGACCCGAAATCAACAGGAAGTGACCTAATATCAACAGGAAGTGACCCGTAATTAAAAATTTCCCAAAATTAACAGGAAGTCAGCCAACATCCACAGGAAATGACCCAGAATTTTCCCAAAATCAATAAATGACCAAATATCAACAGGAAGTGACCAGCAAATGACCCAAAATCAACAAGAAGTGACCTACAAATATTCCAAAATACACAGGAAGTGACCCATAATTTAAATAAACAAATTCCCAAAAAGAACACGAAGTCAGCTAGCATTAACAGGAAATGACACGGAAATTCCCCAAAATCAACAGGAAGTGACCAGCAAATGACCCAAAATCAACAGGAAGTGACCTAGAAATATTCCAAAATACACAGGAAGTGACCCAATTTTAACAGAAAGTGACCCATAATTTTAAAAAAATCCCAGAAATAACACAAAGTCAGCTAGTATCAACAGGAAAAGGCATGGAAATTCCCCAAAATCAACAGGAAGTGACATAATATCATCAGGAAGTCACCAATTAATAGGAAGTGACCCATAAGTGCCCCAAAATTCACATGAAACCATGAGGAAGTAACCAAAAATCAACAGGAAGTGACCTATAAATAGTCCAAAATACACAGGAAGTGTCACAATTTTAACAGGAAGTGACCCCTAATATAAAAAAATTCCCAAAAAGAACACAAATTCAGCTAGCATCAACAGGAAATGACACGGAAATTCACCAAAATCAACAGGAAGTGACATGATATCATCAGGAAGTGACCAATCAATAGGAAGTGACCCATAAGTGCCCCCAAATTCACATGAAACCAACAGGAAGTAACCAAATATCAATATGAAGCGACCAGCAAATGACCCAAAATCAACAGGAAGTGACCAATGAACAGGAAGTAACCCATAAATGACCCAAAACCGGAATGAGGTGACCCAAACCCAACAAGAAGTCACCCAATATTAACAAGAAGTGACCAACTAATGACCCGAAATCAACAGGAAGTGACCTAAAAATAGTCCAAACTAAACAGGAAGTTACCTAATATCAACAGGAAGTGACCCATAATGAAAAATTTCCCAAACTTAACAGGAAGTCAGCCAACATAAACAGGAAATTACCCTGAATTTTCCCAAAATCATTAAGTGACCAAATATCAACAGGAAGTGACCAGCAAATGACCCGAAATCAAGTGACCTACAAATATTCCAAAATACACAGGAAGTGACCCATAATTTAAAAAAAAATTCCCAAAAAGATCACGAAGTCAGCTAGCATCAACAGGAAATGACACGGAAATTCCCCAAAATCAACAGGAAATGACCAGCAAATGACCAAAAATCAACAGCAAGTGACCTAGAAATATTCCAAAATACACAGGAAGTGACCAACAATTTTAAAAAATTCCCAAAAAGAACAGGAAGTCAGCAAGCATCAACAGGAAGTGACACGGAAATTCACCCAAATCAACAGGAAGTGACCGGTTACGACGTAATTTAGCGTCTTACCACATCGGAGAACACGTATCCCAAAATCCCCGCCGTCAGCTGCAGCAGGAGCAAGACCACCAGGATGGACGCAAACTACAAACGGCGACCAAAGAAACGCGATGACATCATCGAGTCGCTGCACGGTCGCCGATCTGTGATGTACTACCGTCTTGAGCAGGCAGGGGGTGTTGCGTAGGGCGCCGAAACATCCCAGGAATGTGATGAAGAAAGTCAGGCAGCCGACCACCATGAGGAGCAGCGCCGGGTCCAACGTTAGCGTGTCCACCACATCTACACGAGCACACGCGCACGTTCATGTCCCGGAAGGTAGCACTCACTTCCTGTCATGTTCCAATCACTTTCTGTAGAATTAGCTTTACTTTCTGATCACTTCCCTGGAAGCTAACGGTTTTATAGCCGACTTCTTGGAAAGCAGCGCTAACTAGCATCCTGTAAATGGAGCTAATTTAGCTAGTGATCAGATGCAGGAAATGCAAATAAGTCACTTCCTGTCTTGGTGCATGATTGACACTTAAGTGCTGAGGAGGTCTGACCTTTCTCCTTGGCGACCTTGGCGTAGATTCCTACCGCAATCAAGATGGCGCTCAGCACCTGAATGACAGCAAAACATAATTTGGAGACGATAACTAGAAGATGCAAGTTCTTTTTTATCTACAGAAAGTGACCAATGTACAGGAAGCCACTGTGTAAGTGCTCAAAAACCATCTGCAAGTGACCCCAAAACAGGATGTGACATGGAAATGTCCTAAAATCAACAGGAAATGATCCAAAACTTACAGGAACTGACCCTGAATTACCCCAAAATCGACAGGAGGTGACCCTGGCAATGCCCCAAAATCAACAGGAAGTGACCAATCAACAGGAAGTGACCCATGTAAATAGGAAGCGGCCCAGAATCAACAGGAAGTGACCAATGAACAGGAAGTAACCCAGAAATCCCATAAAATTCAAAGAAAATAAACCCAAATTTAAAGGAAGTGACCCTCGAAATGGCCCAATTTCAACAGGAAGTGACCCATGTCAACAGGAAGAAACCCAGAAATCCCATCAAATTAAAAGAAAATGAATCCAAATTTAAAGCAAGTGACCTAGAAATGCCCCAAAATCAACAGGAAGTGACCAATGAACAGGAAGTAACCAGAAATCCCATCAAACTAAAAGAAAATGAACCCAAATTTAAAGGAAGTGACCCTCGAAATGGCCCAATTTTAACAGGAAGTGGCCCATAATGGATAGGAAGTGACCTAGAAATGCGCCAAAATCAACAGGAAGTGACCCATGTCAACAGGAAGCGACCCAAAATAAACAGGAAGAGACCCAGAAATCCCATCAAATTAAAATGAACCCAAATTTAAAGGAAGTGACCCTCGAAATGGCCCAATTTCAACAGGAAGTGGCCCATAATGGATAGGAAGTGACCTAGGAATGCTCCAAAATCAACAGGAAGTGACCAATGAACAGGAAATAACCCAGAAATCCCATCAAATTAAAAGAAAATGAACCCAAATGTAAAGGAAGTGACCCTCGATATGGCCCAATTTCAACAGGAAGTGACCCATGTCAACAGGAAGCGACCCAGGATCAACAGGAAGTGACCAATGAACAGGAAGTAACCCAGAAATCCCATCAAATTAAAAGAAAATGAACTCAAATTTACAGGAAGTGAACCCGAAAATGGCCCAAATCAACAGGAAGTGGCCCATAATGGACAGAAAGTGACCTAGAAATGCCCCAAAATCAACAGGAAGTGACCCAGAAATCCCATAAAACTATAAGAAAATGAACCCAAATTTAAAGGAAGTGCCGCTCGAAATGGCCCAATTTCTACAGGAAGTGGCCCATAATGGATAGGAAGTGACCTAGAAATGCACCAAAATCAACAGGAAGTGACCCATATCAACAGGAAGCGACCCAAAATAAACAGGAAGTGACCAATGAACATGAAGTAACCCAGAAATCCCATCAAATTAAAAGAAAATGAACCCAAATTTAAAGGAAGTGACCCTCGAATAGGCCCAATTTCAACAGGAAGTGGCCCATAATGGATAGAAAGTGACCTAGAAATGCCCCAAAATCAACAGGAAGTGACCCATGTCTACAGGAAGCGACCCAGAATCAACAGAAAGTGACCAATGAACAGGAAGTAACCCAGAAATCCCATAGAATTAAAAGAAAATGAACCCAAATTTACAGGAAGTGACCCTCGAAATGGCCCAATTTCAACAGGAAGTGGCCCATAATGGACAGGAAGTGACCTAGAAATGCCCCGAAAATAAGCAGGAAGTGACCCATGTCAAGAGGAAGCGACCTAAAATCAACTGGAAGTGACCAATGAACAGGAAGTAACCCAGAAATTCCATCAAATGAAAAGAAAATGAACCCAAATTTAAAGGAAGTGACCCTGGAAATGGCCCAATTTCAACAGGAAATTGCCCAAATAAACAGGAAAATGACCAATGAACAGGAAGTCAACCATAAGTGCCTCAAAACAAATAGAAAGTGACCACAAAGCGCACAGGAAGTGAGCGAAAATCTACAGGAAGACGAGACAAGGACGCTTGCTGCACTGACCCAGAAGACATAGCAGAAGATAAACAGGAAGTACTTGACGCCGCGGTATCCTCGCATGTCAGCTGGACGGCGTGCGGCGGCGAAGTGGAGGTACAGAGGGAGGCGGAGCCGGCTCGGCGTGTGTGCGTGTAGCGACCTGTGCCGCATACCTGCTCACCCTAACCCTGACAACGAGGAGTTTTCAGAGAAATATGCAGCTTCCTTCAAAAAGTGAACTTGCCCTCAACTCAAAACAACCTCTTACCACAATAAAATCCTTATTAATTCATTCTTTACAGGTGAAAAAAATGACATCTTACTTTGGTAGGATTTCTGGGTCACCTCCTGTTGATTTTAGGGTGATTCTGGCTAACTTTGTTGTTTTTTTGGTCACTTTATGTTATTTTTGGCCAATTCTGGGTCTTTTTCTGTTTATCTTTGGGCAACCGGAAGTGACCCTGTCTTACTGTTGATTTCAGGTCACTTCCTGTTGATTTTGGGGTCATTCTGGGTAACTTTCTGTTGTTTTTTTTTTGTTCACTTCCTGTTAATTTAGAGGCAATTCCTATTGCTTTCAGGTCACTCCCTGTTGTTTGGGGGGAAATTCTGGGTCACTTCCTGTTAAATATCAGGCAACAAGAAGTGACCCACACTTCCTGTTGATTCTAGATCACATCCTGTAGATTTTTTGGGGGGGGTTTCTGAGCAACTTCCTGTTGTCCAGGAGCAATTCTGGGTCACTTCCTGTTGATTTTGGGCAATTCTAGGTGACTTCCTGTTGTTACCCGGTCACGTATGTTGATTTTTGGGCATATCTGAGTCACTTCCTATTGATTTTACATCACTTCCTGTTGTTTGGGTGGCATTCTGGATCACTTCCTGTTTTTTTTGGGCAATTCTGAGTGACTTCCTATTGATTTATGGTCACTTCCTGTTGTTTTGGGGGCAATTCTGGGTCACTTCCTGTTGATTTTTTTTGGGCAACAGGAAGTGATACAGACTTCCTGTTGATTCTACATCATATCCTTCAGATTATGGGGCATTTCTGGGTCACTCGCTTCCTGTTGATTTCAGGTCCCTTCCTGCTGGTTTTGGGGCAATTCTGGGTCACTTCCTGTAGATTTTTGGGCAATTCTAGGTGACATCCTGCTAATTCCCAGTCACGTCCTGTAGATTCGGGGCATATCTGAGTCACTTCCTACTGATTTCAAGTCACTTCCTGTTGTCTATGGTGCAATTCTGGGTCACTTCCTGATGATTTTTGGGCAATTCTAGGCAACTTCCTGTTGATTCCCGATCACGTCCTGTAGATTTTGGGGCATATTCGAGTCATTTCCTGTTGATTTCCTGTTGTTTGAGGATATTCTAGGTCACCTTGTATTGATTTTACGTCACTTCCTGTTTTTGGGAGACCATTCTGGGTCACTTCCTGTTTATTTTTGGCCAATTCTGAGTGACTCCCTGTTGATTTTGGTCCAATTCTGGGTCACATCCTGTAGATTTTGGGGCATTTCTGAGTCACTTCCTGTTGATTTCAAGTCACTTCCTGATGTTTTGGGGAAATTCTGGGCCACTTCCTGTTTAATTTTGGGCAACAGGAAATGATACACACTTCCTGTTGATTCTACATCGCATCCTGTAGATTTTGGAGCATATCTGAGTCACCTCCTGCTGATTTCAGGTCACTTCCTCTTGATTTTTAGGCAATAGGAAGTGACTCACACTTCTTGTTGATTCTAGATTACATCCTGTAGATTTTGGGGTATTTCTGAGTCACTTCCTGTTGATTTCAGGTCACTTCCTGATGTTTTGGGGCAATTCTGGGTCAATTCCTGTTGATTTTTGGGCAACAGGAAATGATACACACTTCCTGTTGATTGTAGATCATATCCTATAGATTTTGGGGCATTTCTGAATCACAAGCTGTTGATTTCAGGTCACTTCCTTTTGATTTTTGGGCAATTCTGGGTCACTTCCAGTTTATTCCAGGTCGCATCTTGTAGACTTTGGTACATTTGTGAGTCACTTCCTTTTATTTTGGGGCTATTCTTGGTCACTTCCTGCTGGCTGCAGGCCACTTCCTTTTGTTTTTGGGGCAATTCTGGGTCACTTCCTGTTGATTTAAGGTCACTTCCTGTTGATTTTTGGTCAATTCTAAGTGACTTCCTGTTAATTCCAGGTCACTTCCCGTTGATTTTGGTCAATTCTTAGTGACTTCCTGTTAATTTCAGGCCACTTCCTATTGTTTTGGGGGGAATTTTGGGTCACTTCCTATTGATTTCGGGCCACTTCCTTTTGACTTTTGGGCAATTCTGGGTGATTTCCTGTTCATTACAGTTACAGCCTGTAGATTTTGGGGCCTCGCTAAGTCACTTCCTGTTGATTTCAGGCCACTTCCTTTTGTTCTGGGGCATATATAGGTCACTTCTTGTCGGTTGGAGGTCACTTCCTTTTGCTTTGCAGCAATTCAGTGTCGCTTCTTGTTGATTTCAGGTCACTTCCTGTTGGTTTTTTGGCAATTCTGGGTGACTTCCTGTTGATACCAGGTCGCATCTTGTAGATTTTGGGGCATTTGTGAGTCACTTCCTATTGATTCGGGGCAATTCTGGGTCATTTCCTGTTTATTGTTGTCAAATGAATGCGCTGACATTCAACTGATCTTATTTCTCATATGATTGCTTTTGGTCATTCCAATGCTATATCGATACCAGTACCAGTTAGAAGTGCAACACTATTCTTAGCAGCGTTACATTTGGTCCAATGAGTGACCTGCTTTGATCCCATCAGACTCCTCCCGCCCCGTCCGAGTGTGGCAGGTGCGCAGCGAGGATTTAATCTCCTCTTCATAGTCAGTGGCGGGTCTTCCTCCGAGGACATGGGCCTGCTCAGCTTCCTGTCGGCAGCCAAAGAACGGGCCGAGAAGTTCCTCAACGAAAAGAACCTGGTCACCGACTTCCTGGGCAAGGTGGAGGAGAAGACCGGGATCAAGAAGAAGATCCTTGCCTTCGGTAGCCCGGAGTTTGCATGCGTGTATGGTGCAAGAGGATTGCGTTAATCTTCTGAACACTGACCATGTGGCGCCTCTCGTCTCACGCTAAGCTAATGTTGCTAATATGATGACGCTCGGATGACTTAGCTGCTAAATTGTGTAGGATAATAAATGGTGGTCATGCTAGTCCGTGTTAGCTGGAAAATTGGTGAAAATGCCAAACTAATTTAGCTTTTGTCCAATGCTAAGCTAATAGTGCTAAAAGGTAACGCTCAGATGACTTAGCTACTAAATTGCGGAGGTTCGTAAACTGTGCTCGTGCTAGTCTGCGTTAGCTGGAAAATTGGTGAAAACGCTAAGTTAATTTAGCTTTCATCCTATGCTAAGCTAGTGATGCTAATAAGGCGAAGCGCAGATGACTTAGCTGCTAAATTCCGGAGGTTCGTAAATTGTGGCCATACCAGTCAGCATTAGCTGGAAAATGGGTGAAAATGCTAAAATATTCTAGCTTTTGTCCTATGCTAAGCTAGTGGTGCTAATAAGGTGAAGCTCAGATGACTTAGCTGCTAAATTGCGGAGGTTCGTAAACTGTGGTCGTGCTAGTCTGCATTAGCTGGAAAATTGGTGAAAATGCTAAAATATTCTAGCTTTCGTCCTATGCTATGCTAGTGGTGCTAATAAGGTCAAGCTCAGATGACTTAGTTGCTAATTTGTGGACGTTCGTAAACTGCGTTAGCTGGAAAATTGGTACATGTGCTAATTTCTATTTTGTCCTATGCTAAGCTAATAGTGCTAAAAGGTGACGCTCAGATGACTTTGCTGCTAAATTGAGGAGGTTCATAAACTGTGGCTAGTATGTGTTAGCTGGAAAATTTGTGAAAATGCTAAGCTAATTTAGCTTTTTTTCCCAAGCTAAGCTAATAGTGCTAATAAGATGAAGCTCAGATGACTTAGCTGCTAAATTGCGGAGGTTCGTAAACTGTGGCTATACCAGTCTGCGTTAGCTGGAAAAATTGTTAAAATGCTAAGCTAATTTAGCTTTTTAAAGATGTCTTATTCTTCGTATGGCTCATTTTAAAACTCTTTCACTGCCACTGAAAGCAATAGATGTCTAATTTCAAACCACTTCTTGTTGATTTTGGAGCATATCTGGGTTACTTCCTGTTTATTTTGGGGGTAAGTAAATGGTTGCCATGTTAATCCGCGTTAGCTGGAAAATTGGTGAAAATGCTAAAATATTCTAGCTTTCGTCCTATGCTAAGCTAGTGGTGCTAATAAGGTGAAGCTCAGAAGATGTAGCTGCTAAATTACAGATGTTTGTAATCTGTGGCCATGCTAATCTCCGTTAGCTGGAAAATTGGTGAAAATGCTAAGCTAATTTAGCTTTGCATTTTCACGTCGTTGGGTTTCGCCGTCAGTGGTTAATTGTTTGGTTGTTGACTTCAGGTGCCGTCTCTGTGACTGGATTCTACCTGGTCTACGGTTACGGCGCCTCCCTGCTCTGCAACCTCATCGGTTTCGTCTACCCGGCGTATTACTCGTGAGTTCTTCTCCATCGAGAGAAGTTTCCCAACCGCGGTTTGCCCCACCCAAGATGGCTGTTATCTACGGACGCCAGAAAAGATGATAGACGTCCAAATGAGTTTATCCCTTGTAGACATCCAATCCATTTGAAGTGGGATGGTTCGTTCATTTGCTGACAGGCCTCCCACTTCACACGGAGTAGGCATGTTATAACTTAATTTGAATATGAATGCATTGACTTTGAGTGGACCATCGCCCTTACCAACATGGCCACCACCCTGAAGCGATGAGAGCTGTTATCATGCTTTTCCTGTGAAATTGAAATGAGTTTATTACTAGTAGATGTCCAATCCATTTGAACCGGTAGGACGGCAGCGAACAAACATTCGGGCCAACCGAACCATCCCGCCACCCCGCTCCAGCTTCAAATGGATTGGACGTCTACTAGTGATGAACTCTTTGAAATTAATGGCAAAAGCTTTCATTGCCCCTACCAACATGGCTGCCATGAGGCAACGTTCCTATCAAAGTCAGTGCGTAGACATTACTTGAAGTCATAACTAGCTTATTTCACCCCACTGACTACCATTGATGGCTCTTCCATTTCATTTTGGGGTGCTTTTTATTTTGGAGGGGGGCTTATGGGTCACTTCCTGTTGATTGGGTTGGGGTTATGGGACATTAGTACTGTATTTGTAGTAGTATAGAACATTTATGGGTCACTTCCTATTGATTTGGGGGGGTTGTATGGGTCACTTCCTGTTGAGTTTGAGGTAGTTCTGGGTCACTTCCTGTTTATTATGGGGCAGTTCTGGGTCACTTCCTGTTTATTTTGGGGGTGTTTATTGGTCACTTCCTGTTGAGTTTAGGGCATATCAGGGTCACTTCCTGTTGATTAAGAGGCGTATCTGGGTCACCTCCTGTTGAGTTTGGTAGGGCTTATGGGTCACTTCCTATTCATTTTTGTGGTGTTTATTGGTCAGTTCCTGTTGAGTATGGGATGGTTTATGGGTAACTTCCTGTTGATTATGGGGCAGTTCTTGGTCACTTCCTGTCCATTTTGGAGGTGTTTAATAGTCAGTTCCTGTTGAGTATGGGACATTTATGGGTCATTTCGTGTTGAGTTTGGGGCGTATCTAGGTCACTTCCTGTTTATTATGGGGCATAACTTGGTCACTTCCTGGTGGTTAGGGTAGGGTTTATGGGTCACATTATTTTTCGGGGTGTTAATTGGTCATTTCCTGTTGAGTATGGGAAGGTTTATGGGTAACTTCCTGTTGAGTTTGAGGGGGTTCTGGGTTACTTCCTGTTCATTTTGGAGGTGTTTATTGGTCATTTCCTGTTGAGTATGAGACAATTATGGGTCACTTCCTGTTGAGTATGGGACGGTTTATGGGTCACTTCCTGTTGATTTTGTTAGGGTTTATGGGTCACTTCCTGATGATTTTGGGGGTGTTTATTTGTCAGTTCCTGTTGAGTATGGGACATTTATGGGTCACTTCCTGTTGATTATTGGACGGGTTGTGGTCACTTCCTGTTGAGTTTGAGGGAGTTCTGGGTCACTTCCTGTTCATTTTGGAGGTGTTTATTGGTCACTTCCTGTTGAGTATGGGACATTTATGGGTCACTTCCTGTTGAGTATGGGACGGTTTATGGGTCACTTCCTGATGATTTTGGGGGTGTTTATTTGTCAGTTCCTGTTGAGTATGGGACATATATGAGTCACTTCCTGTTGATTATGGGACGGGTTGTGGTCACTTCCTGTTGAGTATGGGGGTTGTATGGGTCACTTCCGGTTCATTTTTGGGGTGTTAATTGGTCAGTTCCTGTTGAGTATGGGACATTTATGGGTCACTTCCTGTTGATTTTGTTAGGGTTTATTGGTCACTTCCTGATGATTTTGGAGGTGTTTATTGGTCAGTTCCTGTTGAGTATGGGACATACATGGGTCACTACTTCCTGTTGGGTACAGGGGGTGTGTGGGTCGCTTCCTGTTGAGTTTGGAGCTGTTTTGGGTCACTTTTTGTTGATTTTGGTGGAGTTTATAGGTCGCTTCCTGTTGATTATGGGACGGGTTATGGTCACTTCCTGTTGAGTATGGGGGTTGTATGGGTCTCTTCCTGTTGATTTTGCATGGGTTTTGGGGACATTAGTATTAGTATGGAACATTTATGGGTCACTTCCTGTTAGTTTTTGGGGGGGGGGGTTATGGGTCACTTCCTATTGAGTATGTGGGGTGTACGGGTAACTTCTTGTTGAGTTTGGGGCCGTTTTGCAGTTGAGTATGGACATTTCTGGGTCACTTCCTATTGAGTATGTGGGGTGTATGGGTAACTTCCTGTTGAGTTTGGGACAGTTTTGGGTCACTTCCTGTTGATTGTGGGGGTGTTTATTGGTCAGTTCCTGTGGGGTATGGGACATTTATGGGTCACTTCCTGTTGAATATGGGGGTGTATGGGTCACTTCCTGTTGAGTATGGGACGGTTTATGGGTCACTTCCTTTTGATTTTGCGGTGGTTTTTGGGACATTAGTATTAGTATGGGGCATTTCTGGGTCACTTCCTATTGATTTTGGAGGGGTTTATCAGTCACTTCCTGTGGAGTATGGGGGGCTTATGGATCACTTCCTGTTGATTTTGGAAATTTCTCAGTAACTTCCTGTTGATTTTGGGACATTTCTGGGTCACTTCCTGTTCATTATGCGACATTCCTGGGTCACTTCCTTTTGATTAAGGGGCGTATCTGGGTTACTTCCTATTGGTTTTGGGGGGTTTATAGGTCACTTCCTGCTGATTTTTTGGGATTTATGGGTCACTTCTTGTTAGTTTTGGGTTATTTTGGATTAGCCGCCAGCATAACTATCACTTCCTGTTGATTTGGGGGCATTAATAAGTCAGTTCCTGTTGATCAGGTATGACTTGATTTGAATGTGAACGCATTGACTGAAACTGTTGAATTGCAGGGTCAAAGCCATCGAGAGTACCAACAAGGAAGACGACACAAAATGGCTGACCTACTGGGTGGTCTACGGAGTCTTCAGTCTCGGGGAGTTCTTCTCCGACATTTTCCTCTACTGGTTTCCCTTCTACTACGCTTTTAAGGTAACTTCCCCTTCTCCGTCTTCAGCATGCGGCACCTTTATTCTGGTCTGATCCCTGTGGACAGTGCTTGTTCCTGTTGTGGTGCATGGCTCCCGTGGCGTGGAACGGTTCCCAGGTCCTCTATAACCGGGTGGTCCGACCCGTTTTCCTTCGCCACGAAGCCACCGTGGACAACATGGTCAGCGACCTCAGCGGAAAGGCCATGAGCGCGGCGGAGAACCTCACCAGAGAAGGTACTAGACCGTCAGTCCACGCAGGTCCAGATCAAGACACAAGTTTCTGGAGTACTTGATACAGTACTAGAGCAAGTCCGAGCAGACCTGTTCTGTCTGGACCGGTACAAGCCAGTTCTCGGTGGTCTAAGCCAGTGAAAACCAATAGTACATTCAGGAACATTCAGGGGCCACCAGGACAACATACCTGGTTGCAGTTGAAGTACAAGTCCATGCAAGTTGAAGTACTTGTTGTACAAGTACATCCAAGTACACGTACCTGTTGTACGAGTACTCGGAAGTACTCGTACCTGTAGTGAAACTACACTTGTACTAAGTACCTTAGTACAAGCACACAAATGTTCTCATACTTTTTATACAAGTTCAGTACATGGAAGTACAAGTTCACACAAGTTAACTTACTAGTTGTGCACGTACACGGAAGTACATGTACTTTCAGTACAAGTACATGCAAGTACGCGTACTTGTAATCAGTGTTGTTGATAAAAGGGAGTTGTGACGCCGTTGCAAACGTGATGCTAGGCTAGGTGGCTCCAATAATACCTGACTGTAACCGCCAGCCTACAATCGACGCCCACATGATGCTACGCTAGATATCATATGCATATAGAACTAGATGTGAAATGACAGACTCGGCGGTGTTAGCAAATGTATAGAGAAGGTGATGCGAAATGATACACTCGCCGGCGTTAGTAAACAGCCGCCATCTTAAAGCAGTAGACTTCTCAGGAAGGGTCAGTTGTAGAGAACCCACCTAGCGAACCTAAGTGGCTTTTTCTAAAATACTCTGTTGAAATTCGCCCCCCCGGCCAAGGCGTACGGAAACAGCGACAGCAGAACAAAGTGCTGCTCTGCCAATGCTGCATCCGCGCGCCAACAGGGAAGGCGGAACTTCGCGCGTTCTCTCTGACCTTAACCCTTTGTTCTGACTCCATGTTCCATAAGTTTGAAAAAGACTCGCCGAAAGCAGGTTGACAATCTATTCGTCGACAATGCTCAAAAACAAGGCAAAAAACAGACGACGGAGGGACAATTCTGGATCCAAAACAAGGCTACATGTTTCCGAGCAGCAAAAATCTGTGTTATC
>JAOXJL010000028.1:18825036-18867291 GCA_025762715.1 Corythoichthys haematopterus | reverse complement strand
GTCAATAATTACTTACACAATGCTCATGGGTGCTGAAGCCTATAAAATCAGTCGCACCCAAGCGCCAGCAGAGGACGACAAAACTCCGAAAAACACAAGTACACATTTCACTGTGCTGTCATTTTAATCTGAGCGGGGCATGTATGTTAATTTCGTCAAATATTTTAACGTGATTAGTTTAAAAAAATTAATTACCGCCCGTTAACGCGATCATTTTGACAGCCCTACTCAACGTCGTCCAATCTTAACGCTATCAATAATGCAAGAATGCCGCTTGAGCTCAATGCTAACATTCAATGGAAATCACTTTAGTCAGGCTAACAGAAATCTAGCATCGATGTTGCCAACAGTCATTCCCAGTAAGAGGATCACCCAATCAGATGATTGTTTACTTTGTCGCCATCAGGTGGAGGAGACCCAATTCGCCGTGGACCAGAACCTCCTGAAGGAATACTTCCCGATGGACGTGGTGACCCAGGGTCTCCTGGACATCTACCAGGAGCTCCTGGGTCTAAGCTTCGAGCTGCTGGACGGCGCCCCCGTGTGGCACCCCGACGTCAAAGTCTACTCGGTGAAGGACGCGGAGCAGGGGCAGGTGGTGGGACAGTTCTACCTGGACCTCTACCCCAGGTGAGCGGAATGCCGTCGCGCGCGCGCGTCGCTCGCCCGGCTCAACGTAGTCTCCCGCAGGGAGGGCAAGTACGGCCACGCGGCGTGTTTCGGCCTCCAGCCCGGCTGCCTCCTGGCCGACGGGCGGCGTCAGGTGTCGGTGGCCGCCATGGTGGCCAACTTCAGCAAGCCGACGGCCGCCGCGCCCTCGCTGCTGCAGCACGACGAGGTGGAGACGTACTTCCACGAGTTTGGACACGTCATGCATCAACTCTGCGCGCAGGTCAGCGCTACGCTAACTCGAGCGACACTGTACGCAGAAATCGTAACTGGTTTATTTGGCGCCGTCAACAGCGCTAGGCGTTCGTTCGTCCGCTGCTAGCCCCCCCGCATCTAATGGATTGGGCGTCTCCTAGTAATAAACTCAACAAAATTCCCGGCAGAAGCATAAAAATAGCTTTCATCGTCCAGGGTGGCCATGTTGGTTGGGGCAACGTGCCCATTACAGACATTCAGATGATGTCATAACTAGCTTATTTGACCCTAAAGGCTTGCTTTTGTGGCGTTAGATGTCCAATCCATTTGAAATGGCCTCAGAGCGGCCATGTTGGTAGGGGCGATGTTCCCATGAAACTACGTATTGATTTTAAAAATGAAGTCATCATAACTAGCTTATTGGACACTGTTGGCTGCATTTGACAGTGCTAGACGTCCAATCCATTTTAGGTGGGAGGGCTGTCACTGAGTGAACGTTCGTTCATTCGCTGCCAGGCCTCCCACTTCATATGGATTGGACGTCTACTAATGATACTCATTTCAATTGGGGTCGGAGGTATTATAAAGAGCTTTCATGGCCCCTACTAAAATGGCCTCAGGGCAGCCATGTTGGTAGAGGCAACGTTCCCATCCAAGTCAATGAAATTACTTGAAGTCATAACTAGCTTATTTGACAAGGTTGGCTGCCTTTGACGGAACTAGACGTCCAATCCATTTGAGATGGGAGGGCTGGCAGCAAGTGAATGTTTGTTCAATTGTTGCCAACCCTCCCACTTCATATGGATTGGACGTCTACTAATGATAAACTCATTTCAGTTGGGTTCGGAGGCATTATAAAGAGCTTTCATGGCCCCTACTAAAATGGCCTCAGGGCAGCCATGTTGGTAGGGGCTACATTCCCATCTAAGTCAATGAATTGACTTCAAAACGAAGTCATAACTACCTTATGTGACACCGTTGGCTGCCTTTGACGGCACTAGACGTCCAATCCATTTGAGATGTGAGGGCTGGCAGCGAGTGAATGTTCGTTCAATTGTTGCCAACCCTCCCACTTCATGTGGATTGGATGTCTACTAATGATAAACTACATTCCTATCTAAGTCAATGAATTGACGTTAAAATGAAGTCATAACTAGCTTATTTGACACCGTTGGCTGCCTTTGACGGTGCCAGATGTCCAATCCATTTAAAGTGGGAGGGTTGGCAGCGAATGAACGAAAGTTCACTTGCTACCAATCCCCCCACCTCATTTGGACTGGACATCTAATGATAAACACATTTCAGTTGAAGGCAGAGGCATGAAAAGAGCTTTCATCACCCCTACCAACATGGCCTCATGTGATTGGACAGTAAGCAGCCAATTAGAATTTGCCTGGCATCCTTAGTCCATATTGGTTGAGAATAGTGGCAGACTTGTCACTGCTTATATGTGAGCTAAACCAGCGCAGAAAATGTTTTCCCCAAAAGATTATTGTGAATTCATAGTAAATACACGCTTTTGTGCTCATAAAACACATTCTTATGCGCACAGAACACATTTACTGACGCATTATTTCAAATTACGCACATGGAAGTGTGGCATGAATCTAGCGCTTTAGAGAAACAATTGGATTTTTTCCTATAGCGGCTAATCCGTGGTGCCACGTAACCTAAGATGTCGTGTACCGTAGGCGGACTACGCCATGTTCAGCGGCACCCACGTGGAGCGTGACTTTGTGGAGGCGCCGTCACAGATGTTGGAGAACTGGGTGTGGGAGAAGGAACCTCTGCGCAGGATGTCAAGACACTACCAGAGCGGGCAACCCATCCCGGAACACCTCCTGGATAAGCTCATCAAGTCTCGCCTGGCTAATACAGGTCTGTCGGTCGATCGGTCGCGGGGAGCGCCCCCTTTGCTAGCCAGCCGAGATAACGTATGCTAACGCCACCTGTTTGCAGGGCTCTTCAACCTCAGGCAGATCGTTCTGGCCAAAGTGGATCAGGCGCTGCACACCCGAGGCGGCCTGGACCCGGCCGAGGAGTACGCGCGACTCTGCCGGGAAGTTCTGGGGATTCCCGCTTCTCCAGGTTAGCATCTTGCTTTCCACCACTTGCTATGCTATGTGATATGAATTCTTTGGGATTTAACTTCTGACTATTGGTTGACTTACCCAAAATGGCCGCCAGCTACACACGCCGGTCTAAAAATTGGAGAACTCGTTGCCCCAAAATCAACAAGTGACCTACCTATAAATGCCCTAAATTCAATGGGAAGTGACCCATTCATGTCCCAATAAACCCCCAAAAATCGTTAGGGGCCCTAGAAATGCCCCAGTCGATTTTAAATTAAGGAAGTGACCGAAACTTAACAGTAAGTGTCCAATATTTCCAGGACGTGACCTTCTAATGCCACAAATCTACTGGAAGTGACCCATAAGCACCTCAACAATAACGGGAAATGATCCCAAAATAAACAGGAGGTGACTTAATAATGCCCCGAAATCTACAGGAAGTGATAGTTACACAGGAAATTAGTCAGAAATGACCCAAAATGAACAGGAAGTGACCTGGAAATGCTCAAAATGTATTGGACGTCACTCAAAATCAGCAGGAAGTGACCCAATAATGTCCCAAAGTCAACAAGTGACACATAAATGCCCTAAATTCAACAGGAAGTAGCCCATAAACACCTCAACATTATGGGAAATGACACAAAATAAACAGGATGTGACTTAACAATGACCCTAAATCTACAGGAAAAGATGGTTACACAGGAAGTTAGTCAGAAATGACCTAAAATTAAAAGGAAGTGACCCGGAAACTCCCCAACGCCTCAAACTTAACTGGACGTCACTCAAAATCAACAGGAAGTGACCCATTCATGTCCCAAAATCAACATGAACTGATCCATAAACCAACCCAAAATCAACTGGAAGTGACACAGAAATACCCCAATGTTAAAAAATAACACGAAGTGACCCAAATTCAACAGGAAGTGCCCCATTAGCACCCAAAAACTAGCAGGAAGCCCTGTCAACGGCAGCCAGGGGTTGTACTTCATTTTAATGCATTGACTTTGATGGATGGGAACGTTGCCTCGGGGCGGCCATTTTGGTAGGGGCAGCAAAAGGTCTTTTAATGCTTCATGCTTCCGCCATTAATTTCAAAGAGTTAATCACTAGTAGACATCCAATCCTTTTGAAACTTGAAACGAGAGGGTGGCAGCGAATTAACAGTTTCGCTGCCAACTCTCCGACTTCAAATGGATTGGACATCCAGCACCGTCAATGGCAGCATGTGGAGTGAAAGAATACCACGAAGAAGACTACCATTTTAATGCATTGGCTTTTAAGGGAACGTCGCCTCTGGGTGGCCATTTTGGCAGGGGCAATGAAAGTTCTTTTCATGCTTTCAAAGAGTTTCTCATGAGTAGACGTCCAATCTGTTTGAAGCGGGAGTCTGGCAGCGAATGAACGTTCATTCAGAACGTTCATTAGCTGCCAGCTTCCAAACGGATTGGACATCTAGCACCGTCAATGGCCGGCAACAGAGTGAAATAGGCTAGTTATGACTTCATTTTAATGTGTATGCATCGACTTTGATGGGAACGTTGCCTCTGGGCGGCCATGTTAGTAGGGGCAACAAAAGGTCTTCATGCTTCTACCATCAAGAGTTTATCACTAGTAGACATCCAGTTTCATTCATGCGGCGTCAATTGCTCTGAACCACAATCGTTCGTACATGCTAACGCGCGCCGTACCATACCGTACGTCCACAGGCACCAACATGCCGGCAACGTTCGGCCATCTGTCGGACGGTTACGACGCGCAGTACTACGGCTACCTGTGGAGCGAGGTGTTCTCCATGGACATGTACTACGCCCGCTTCAAGCAGGAAGGGATCATGAACCCCAAGGTCAGTGGCGGTCGTTAGTTTGATGCTACAATTCCATGTCCTGTTAATTCTGGGGCACTGCCTGTGGATTTTGGCTCACTTCCTATTGATTTGGGCACCTATGTTCACTTGTTGATTTTGGATTCTTTCTGGGTAACTTTCTTGGTCACTTCATGTTGTTGTAAGGGTATTTTTGGGTCACTTCCTGTTGATTGTGGGGCATTCATGGGTCAATTCCTGCTAGTTCTCTGGTATTGATGGGTCACTTGTTGATTTTGGCTCCTATTCCGGGTAACATGGTCGCTTCCTGTTGATTTTGGGGTACTTCCTGTTCAGTTTTAGTCACTTTCTGTTTATTTACGTTCAATCCTGGTTCACTTCCTGCTAATTGTGGGGTATTTTTGGGTCACTCGCTGATTTTGGTTCCTTTTCTGGGTAACTTTGTGGCTTCCTGTTGATTTTGGGGTACTTCCTGTTTATTTTGGGTCACTTCCTGGGTAAGTTCCTGTTTATTTAGGCTCGATTCCACATCACTTTGGAGAGACCGCGAGAACCAAAAGTGATATTTGAAACAAACAGGGTGACAAACAGGAAGTGACCAAAATGAAGCGAACCAAAAAGTCAACTCAACAGGAAATGACCTGGATACGCCCTAAAATGAACATGAAGTAACCACGTTCCATAGGAAGATACCCAGAAATGACCCAAAGTGACAGCAGGGCCGAGAACCAAAAGTGATATTTGCCATGTGGCAAAATTGATTTTTTTTGTATGTGGCAAAACTGATTTTGGTTTGTTGAATTTTTGGGGGGTATGTGTCTACCAAAAAAAAAAAAAAAGGTGACGAACCAAAATCCATTTTGCCACATACTCCAAAAAATGCCACATGGCAAAATCCATTTTGGCACATGGCAAAAAAATGCCACATGGTAAAAAAAATTCCACATGACAAAATCATTTTCTCCACATGGCAAAAAAAATGCCACAAGGCAAAATCCATTTTGCCACATGGCAAATACCACTTTTGGTTCTCGGCCCTGCTGTCACTGGGTCATTTCTGGGTATCTTTCTATGGAACGTGGTTACTTCCTGTTCATTTTAGGGCATATCCAGGTCATTTCCTGTTGAGTTGACTTTTTGGTTCGCTTCGTTTTGGTCACTTCCTGTTTGTTTTGAGGTAATCCAGTTCATTTTGGGTCAATGTTTATATAATTTAATCCTGGTTCACGTCCTGCTAATTTGGGGTATTTAATTATGGGTCACTTGTTGATTATGGTTCCTTTGTCGGGAACTTTTTATGTCACTTCCTGTTCATTTTGAGTCATTCGGAAGCAACGTCCTGTTTATTTAGGTTAATTCCAGATCACTTTCTGTTCATTTTGGGTCATTTCTGGGTATCTTCACTTGTAATTTGGTTACTTCCTTTTGCTTTTGGTGCATTTACGGTAGCTGTAGATAACTCTAGTTAGTTAGCTAGCTGTAGCGAGTTAGCTAGCTGTAGCTAGCAACAGCTAGCTGTAGCTACAGCTGCAGCTATCCAGCAAACAGCTAGCTGTAGCTAGTTAGCTTGCTACCTGGCTTTGTTGTAAGTGCTTTTGTTCTTTGCGCGCAGGTGGGTCTGGACTACAGGAAGTGCATCTTAGCTCCCGGCGGCTCGGCGGATGCGGCGGACATGCTGAGGAAATTTCTCGGGCGCGAACCCCAACAAGAAGCCTTCCTCATCAGCAAAGGACTCGCCCTGGAATTGCAGCCTGGAACTCCTTGCCCTTGCTGAACATGCGCAAGCTAACCCTGACCAATAAAAGTCCTTTCACTGCACCTTCCTTTTTTTTTTTTTTTTAATTTTTTTTATTAGGAGACCTTTTTTTAATTGGTCTCTTTAATTGGTCTTAAGTAGTAGGTCAAAATATCGGTCTTAGAAAAGGTTTTGCCTTTGTGGCTGCCATTGACAGCGCTTGAGTTCTAATTAACCTTGAATTTTAAAGATATTATCCATTGTAAGTGGGAGCATGGCAGCCAATTGGACGTCTATCGCCGTTAACGGCAGCTACTGAATAAATGGAAGATGCTTTGATGTAGCTAAAACTGAGAAATTAGCGAGTTCTGACTTCATTTTATTGTCAATTATGGCTGCAGCTATCGATTAATCGATTAACTAGTTCGAGTAATCAGATAAGGAACATAAAAAATGAAATTTCCTGAGCTGAGCCTTTAACTGTATAAAAAAATGAGGACCTAAGTACAACAAAAGAACAATTGGCTACGTAATATAGCAGAAGTCCGCAAGCTAACGTCTTTTTTTTACTATGCTCTTAACAAATGGTTCAAACACATTTCCACAAAAAATGGCTAAATATATGTATAAACTAAATTATAAATGCATTAATAAAAACATTAGCTCAAACAAAAACTTGCCTTACGTTATTTTTAACGGGAAACCGCTGGATTCAGCCATGTGAAGTTATATTCACTGTTGCCACTAGAGGGCAGTGTATGCACTCAATGAAACAATGCACTTTCAAAGCAAACCGTTACGCCACTTTAGTGATTCAAAACAGCGAATTTTTTATTATTTTTTTAATCGAATTCAAGTTCATCGATAAATCGTTGCAGCGCTAATGTCAATGCATTTGATTTGATGGGAACGTCGCCTCAGGGCGGCCATTTTGGTGGGGTCAAAGGAAGGTTTTTTTCATACTTTTGCCATCAATTGAAATGAGTATAACTAATACACGTCCAATTCATTTCAAGCGAAGGGATGGCTGCGGATAAATGTTCATTCATTAGCTGCCTACCCTCCCACTTCAGGTGATTTGGACGTCTCGCTCCCATTATGGCAGCCAATTGGCTCAAGTAAGTTATGACTTCATTTTAATGATAACGTACTGACTTTTGATGGGAAGGTTTCCTCAAGGGGGCCATTTTGGTGGGGGCAATTCAAGATCAAAGTTTTATCACTGGTAGACGTCCAATTGATCAGATGTCAATGGCAGACAATGCAGTGACTTTGATGGGAATGCGGTCCCATGTTGGTGGGGTTGAAGAAAGAACTGTAGTCATGCATTGACATAAGTTTTACACGAGTAGACGTCCAAGCCACTTGAAACGGGAAGATGACAGCCAGCCTACGAAATGTTGAATTGGACGTCAATCGCTGTCGATTGCAGCCACTGAGTAAATGAAAAATGTTTTGATGTTGCTAAAATAGAGACATAAGCATGTTACAACTTCCTTTTAATGTCAATGCATTGACTTGGATGGGAACGTCGCCTCAGGGCAGCCATGTTGGCAGGGGCAAAGAAAAATCTTCATGCTTCTGCTATGAATGACTTCAAATGGATTGGACATTTGGTGCTGTCAATAGCAGACAATACATAGACTTTAATGCGAATATTGACCCTACAAACATGGCCACAGGGCAGCCATGTTGGTAGGGGCAACTAATGACCATATCATGCGTCTGTCGTCCATCACTAGATGTCTGATCCATTTGAAGTGGGAGAGTTGGCAGCAAATGAATGACTTCCCATCAAAGTCAACGCATTGTTTGCCATTGACAACACTAGACGTCCAATCCATTTTATGTGGAGAGTTAGTAGCCTGTGAACAAACGTTCTCTCACTTGAAATGGGGCCAGTCGGGTCTAGTAAGCTAGTTAGGACTTTATTTGAATGTTAATGCATTGACTGAAATGGGAACGTTGCTTTTGGGCGGCCATTTTGGTAGGGGCAATTAAAGATCTTGTCATGCTTCGCTATCAATTTCAAAGTATCACTAGTAGACGTCCAATTGATCGGTCTATGGCTATCTATAGACATTAATATCAGTTGACGGGACTCGGGGCCGAGCCGTAGTAATTACATATATATATGGTGGATAGTATGAACATAAAACGGTCTATATACTTGGTTAAAAGCAAAAAACGGAGTTATTGTTCATTTTACGTAAATATTTCAAGCTAATGTTAGGCTGCAATGCTTTAACCTGGATAAGAATGTCGCCTTAGGGCGGCCATATTGGTAGTGGCAAGGAAAGCTCTTTTCATGCTTTTGTGAATTACTTCAAATGGATTGGACGTCTAATGCTGTCAATAGACTTTGATGGGAATGTCGCCTCAGCGCAGCCATGTTGGTAGGGGCTAGACATGATCTTTTCATGCTTCTGCCGTCAATTGGTTTTAGTAGACGTCCAATTCGTTTGAAGCGGGAGGCTGGCAGCCGATAAACGTTCATTCGCAGGTTAGTACCAACCCTTCAATTTCAAATGGATTGGACGTCTAGTGCTGGCAATGGCAAACAATGCATTGACCTTGATGGGAATGTTGCCCCTACCAACATGGCTGCCCTGATGCCTTGGATTGGACGTCTATTGGTGTCCTTGGCATTGAAAAGTGATAACAAAACATTTTAGTATTTGTTTTTAAATTCATGTAGTATTGATGAGAACATTTTTGTATTGTAACAATAAGGTGAAGACAGGTTAGAAGACAGGTGACACGTGACGATCCTAGCCGGCGCGTGGCGGGGCCTCGCAGATAAAGGCGTGCTGCGTATCGGCTCGGCAGCTGTCGCGCGTCCATCGCGACGAGTTGGACGCCAGGAAACAAGACGGGTGAGGCTGCACCTCGTCGGCGGGTCCCATCCAAAATGGCTTCCTGCCGCCAAATCTCCAGAGCCAGCCGAGCTCCCGTCCGGATCGGACGCTCGGCAGGGCGCTGTCGGGGGACCTGTCGATCATCAAATGTAACAGTATATTATGTTTTGTGTATTAAGTTTTAAAAAAATGAAATAATATTTACAGTATATATATATTTACAGTAAGGAGCAGGCTCGCTGGGCACTGGCCCAACTGCCGATGGAGGAGCCGGCCATGTAACAGCGCCCCCTGTGGTGAGTCCAACCGTGCGGGCAGCTCGCCATCTGAAAGCCGCAAAATACAAAGACGGGAAAACAAAACCTTACGGCAACGTTCCAGAAAAATAAAACGGTCGCCATTTTCGAAAACGACACGGTACTTTGCGTCGGCGCGGCTCCGCCTCCTCGGCACGAGCTGTCCGCGTGGCGTTTCCCGGACGGCGCGCCCGTGGGACGTCGCCCACCGGGCGCCGGTCCTCTTCCAGCCGTAAGGACGTCAGGCTGTGGAACTGACGGACAAACAAAGGGACAAACGTCAGATTCTGCTTCAGAATCGGTCCCATTCCAATCATTGATAGCCATTTAGAATTGTTTCTTGTTCTGATTCTAATCTGGAATTCTTTGTTTTGCATTTGATTCCCCTTTTCTGTTCACAATCTAGTTCAGTTTCTGATTCAAATTGTTGTTTGAATTTTGACTCTCCGTCTTATTCTCATCTTGTTTTTTCAGGTTTTGGTTTTGGTCAAGAATCCCGTTTTGATTCTGGTTTTGATGTTTGTCCATGTTCTCAATCAGTTTTGGTTCTGTTCTCACTCGTGTTTTCAATCTGACTCTGATTTTGGTTGTTTTTTGTTCAGGGTTAGTTAATGTTTCACATCCTTGTTTAGATTGTGATTCTGTTTTTGAATCTTGTTCTGAATCAGTTTTTGTTCTGCTCTCAACAATGTTTGGATTTTGACCCCGGTTTTGGTTCTAGTTTTTGACTTTTCTTTTGATGCTTGTTCTTTTCTGGTTTTTGTTTAGGTGGAGAAGAATCCTGTTTTGATTTTTGTTCAAGTTCTGAATCAGTTTTTGTTCTGCCCTCACCATGTTTGGGTTTTGAATCTGGTTTTAGTTCTGGTTTATGATTCTGGCTTTTTTGTTCTGATGCTTAAGTTGGACTGATTCTTTTTCTTTTCTGATTTTTGTTTTGGCTGGGAATCCCATTTTGAATCTGGTTTTTATTTTTGTTCATTCCTGGAATCGGTTTTTGTTCTGCTGTCACCCATGTTTGGATTCTGACTGATTTTTGTTCTTCTCTGTTTTTTGTTTTGGTTGAGAATCCTGTTTTGAATCTGTTTTTGATTCTTGTTCATGTTCTGAATCAGTTTAGGATATATGTTTGGATTTTGACCCCGGTTTTGGTTCTGGATTTTGATTTTGACTTTTGTTCTGATGCTTGTTGTTTTCTGGTTTTTGTTTAGGTTGATAATCCTGTTTTGATTTTTGTTCAAGTTCTGAATTAGTTTTTGTTCTGCCCTCACCATGTTTGGGTTTTTAATCTGGTTTATGATTCTGGCTTTTTGGTCTGATGCTTAAGTTGGACTGATTCTTTTTCTTTTCTGATTTTTGTTTTGGCCGGGAATCCCATTTTGAATCTAGTTTTTATTTTTGTTCATTCCCGGAATTGGTTTTTGTTTTGTTTGGATTCTGACTCTGATTTTTGTTCTTTTCTGTTTTTTTGTTTTGGTTGAGAATCTTGTTTTGAATCTGTTTTTGATTCTTGTTCATGTTCTGAATCAGTTTTTGTTCTGCTCTCAACAATGTTTGGATTTTGACCCCGGTTTTGGTTCTGGTTTTTGATTTTGACTTTTGTTCTGATGCTTGTTCTTTTCTGGTTTTTGTTTAGGTTGAGAATCCTGTTTTGATTTTTGTTCAAGTTCTGAATCAGTTTTTGTTCTGCCCTCGCCATGTTTGGGTTTTGAATCTGGTTTTGGTTCTGGGTTATGATTTGGGCTTTTTGTTCTGATGCTTAAGTTGGACTGATTCTTTTTCTTTTCTCATTTTTGTTTTGGCTGGGAATCTGGTTTTTATTTTTGTTCATTCCCGGAATCGGTTTTTGTTCTGCTGTCACCCATGTTTGGATTCTGACTCTGATTTATGTTCTTTTCTGTTTTTTGTTTCGGTTGAGAATCCTGTTTTGAATCTGTTTTTGATTCTTGTTCATGTTCTGAATCAGTTTTTGTTCTGCTCTCAACAATGTTTGAATTTTGTGACCCCGGTTTTGGTTCTGGGTTATGATTTTGACTTTTGTTCTGATGCTTAAATTGGACTGATTCTTGTTCTACACTGGTTTTTGGTTAGGTTGAGAATCCTGTTTTGATTTTTGTTCAAGCTCTGAATCAGTTTTGGTTGTGCTCCCACCCATGTTTGAATTTTGAATCTGGTTGTGGTTTTTGTTTATGATATTTTGAGGCTCAAGCTGGACCGATTCGTGTTCCACTCTGGTTTTTGTTGAGAAACCTACGTGTGTATTGGTTTAGATTTGTGATTTTTTTATTTTTTTTTTAATTTCTCTTTCTTGTTTTGATTGTGACTGTTTCTGGTCTTGTTTTGGTTTAAGATTTTCATTCTGACTCTGGTTCTTTTTTTTTTTGTTTTGGATTTTTGATTTTGACTTGCTCTGATTTGTCTTTCAACTTGAATCTGGTTCTATTCTGATTTTTGTTTTGCTTGAAAATCCAGTTTAGACTCCGGTTTTGATTTTTATTCATGTTCTGAATCAGTTTTTGTTGTGCTCTCACCTTTGTTTGGATTTTAACTCTGGTTTTTGGTTACTGTTTATGATGAGGAGTCTCTGGTTTTGATTTTTGTTCATGTTCTGAATCAGTTTTTGTTCTGTTATCACACATGTTTGGATTTGGACTCTGGTTGTGGTTCTTGTTTATGATGTTTTGAGGCTCAAGCTGGACCGATTCTTGTTCTACTCTGGGTTTTTTTTTTTTTGGGTTGAGAATCCTGTTTTGATTCAGGGTTTGATTCTTGCTCAGGTTCTAAATCAGCTTTAAGTGTTTTTGTCTCAACCTAATTCAGATTTTTTACTCTTGTTCTGGTTGTCGTTTTAGTTCTGAATCTACTTCAGGTCTGTTTCAATTCCTACTTAAGTTCTCACCCTTGTTTGGTTTTTGACTATTGTTCTTCTCCTGATTCTTGTTTTTGCTTTTGATTTGGACTCCTGCTTTTATTCTGGACTGATTCACTTCTGCTTTCTGTTTGGTTGTGATTTCGATTCTGATTTGTATTCAGGTTCTGAATCTGTTCCTATACATCTCTTCTGTTCTGATGCTCGTTTACATTTGGATCCTTGCTGGCAACTTCTAAACCTAATTCAGTGTTCTTGTTTCTTTCTCCACTTTGTTTGCTTTGATTCTTGTTCTGGTCCCGATTCACGTTGCCATGTCCGATTCTGTGATTCGATTCCAATGACGGTGCTTACCGTCCAGACTTTCTGATCGGGCTTTGCTCTCGCTGGCGCCACCTGAGTAGATGCAAAATGTTTTGATTGACAGCGTTCTTCAATTTTTTTGACGCAGCTCCACGTACCTTAAGTCCAGCACTACCGATATTGAACGCGGGCTCTTCCTGCCGCGGTGGTTCATCGTCTAAGAACGGTCTGCGGTTGGGGACGTCCCCCCGGGGAGGGTGGGTGCTCTCCCACAATAGCTCCGCCTCCACATCCAGAATGACGTCATCCTCCGCCGGAGAGGGCGGAGTAACGGGGGGACGAGGCGGTGTCACCGGGGGAGGGGGCGGGGCCTCCTCTACGCTGAGGTCGCAGCTTCCTGATTAGCAGGTAAAGAAATAAGAAAATCTGTGCTATTAAGAGGGCGCTTTTAGGTTTCTGAAGCTTTTGAATTTGTCTATCCAATCATTAATATTAATATGATTCATTATTCATTTTAAATTCAACATGTAGCAAGAAGTGACCCAGGAAAGCCCTAAAAATGAACAGGATGTGACCATGAAATGTCCCAAAATCAACAGGAAGCGACACGATATCATAAGGAAGTGAGCCAAAATGTCCCAAATATCAACAGGAAGTGACCATGAAATGTCCCACATATCAACAGTATGTGACTTGTGACTCAACATCAACAGAAAGTGACCCAACATCAACAGGAAGTGACTCAAAATTGGGAGGAAATGACCCAATATCAACAGGAACTGACCTGTTATCAATAGGAATTGACCCGGAAATGCCCTAAATCAATACGAAGTAACCGGGTATCAAGAGGAAGTGGCCCAACATCAACAGGAAGTGACCAAAAATGTCCCAACATCAACAGGAAGTGACCCAACATTGACAGGAAGTGACCCAGGAATGGCTTAAAGCCATACAAAGTCACCCGCTATCAATAGGAAGTGACCCAAATGTCCCAAATATCAACAGGAAGTGATCTGATATCAACAGGAAGTGACCCCAAATATCAGAAATATCAACAGGGAAGTGATGCAATATAAACAGGAAGTGACCCAGAAATGTTGCAAAATCAAAGGAAAATGCCCTAAATCAATACGAAATAACCCTTTATCAACAGAAAGTTACCTGGAAAACCCTTACAATCAACAGGAAGTGACCCAAAATGACCCCAAATCAACAGGAAGTGACTCAACATTGACAGGAAGTGACCCAGGAATGGCTTAAATCCATACGAAGTCACCGGCTATCAATAGGGAGTGACCCAAATATCAACAGGAAGTGATCTGATATCAATAGGAAGTAACCCAGGAATGCCGTAAATCAACAAGACGTAAACAGGAAGTGACCCAGTAATACCATAAATGTCCCAGAACCAACAGGAAGTCATCTGATATCAATAGGAAGTGACCCGGACATGCCTTAAATCAATAGGAAGTGACCAAAAATGTCCCAAAATCAACAGGAAGTGACCGGATATAAACAGGAAGTGAACCAGAAATGGCTTAAATCAATGCAAAGTAACCGGGTATGAAAGGGAAGACAGACAAAATGCCCCGGAACCAACAGGAAGTGACCTGATATTAACAGGAAGTGACCCAGTAATGCATGATAATCAACAGGAAGTGACCAAGAACATCCCAGTTAAAATGGCCGTCGGCGGTCACTCACCTCCCCTGGGGTCCACGATCACCACCTGGGCGGAGGTGACCCGTCCCAAGACGGCGTTCTTAGGATCGGTCAGCACGACGGTAAAGTTCTCGTGGTTCTCCTCCAGGCCGTCGGCTTCCACGTAAATCTTCCACGTCTTCTCTTCCACCCCTGCGAGCAAAACACGGGACGTGTATCGCCGTCGACGGCGCCGAAACGTAACCGTTCCCGCCGGTCTCACCCGGATCGAACTGGATCAATCTGGCCTTGCCGTGCGTAAAGTCACGGCCCGCTTTGGCGCTGCCGTCGCGTACCCGGACGGCCACGTAGGCCGGGTCGGCGCTCTTCCCTCTCCGTCGGATCGGGACGGCCAGCGTTCCGGCCGTCTCGCAGATCCGGAAGCAGTCGGCCGACAGCTCGATTCGGGACCAGGACACCGCCAACCTGCCGCCGACCCGACGTTACGTCGCTATGCTAATAGCTAATTGCTTTGGCAACTACTAAATACCATTTCTAGAGAAATGAAAAATAGACTAGCACTTAGCTTCTTAGCATTTTGAACACTATTGAGCAAGGATCTAGCCTGAGAAGGATGTTTATTCCTTTGTTTTTATTTTCTATAAAACACTTTTTGTTTATATCAGGTGACATTGGGTCACTTCCTGTTGACATTAAGTGACTTCCTGTTGATTTTGGGCCATTTCCATGTAACTTCCAATTTATATTGGGTGACTTCCTGTTGATTCTGGGTTCCTGTGTCACTTCCTATTGACATTGGGTCACTTCCTGTTGATTTTACATCATTAGATTACTTCCTATTGGCATTGGGTCACTTCCTGTTCATATCGGGTGACTTCCTGTTGGTTTTGGGGCATTCCTCTATCACTACCTATTGACATTGGGTCACTTCCTGTTGACAATGGGAGACTTCCTGTTTATTTGGGTGCCTTTGGGTCATTTCCATGTCACTTCCTGTTGATATTAAGTCACCTATTGTTGATATAAGATCATTTCCTGTTGATTCTGGGATGTTTTCGTGTCACTTCCTGTTGACATTGGGTCACTTCCTGTTTATATCTGGTGACTTCCTGTTGATTTTGGGTCATTTCAATGTCGCCTCCTGTTGATATAGGGTCACTTCCTGTTGATTCTGGGATGTTTCCGTGTCACTTCCTGTTGATTTTACAGCATTATGTCACTTCCTATTAAAATTGGGTCACTTCCTGTTTTTATCGGTTGACTTCCTGTTGGTTTTGTGTATTATTTGTGTGTCTTCCTATTGACATTGGGTCACTTCCTGTTGATTTTAAGGCAGTAGTTTACTTCCTATTGACATTGGGTCACTTCCTGTTGATATTGGGTGACTTCCTGTTGATTCTGGGTTGTTTCTGTGTCACTTTCTATTGACATTGTGTCACTTCCTGTTTATATTGGGTAACTTCCTGTTGGTTTCGGGGCAGTCCTGTATCACTACCTAATGACATTGGGTCACTTGCTGTTGAGAATGGGAGACTTCCTATTGATTTTGGTCCATTTCCATGTCACTTCCTTATTGGGTGACTTCTTGTTGATTCTAGGTTGTTTCTGTGTCACTTCCTGTTGATTTTAGGGCAGTAGGTCCTTTCCAATTGACATTGGGTCACTTCCTGTATATATCGGGTGACTTCCTGTTGGTTTCGGGGCAGTCCTCTATCACTACCTATTTACATTGGGTCACTTCCTGTTGAAAATGGGAGACTTCGTATTGATTTTGGGCCATGTCCATGTCACTTCCTGTTGATATTGGGTGACTTCCTGTTGATTCTGGGTTGTTTCTGTGTCACTTCCTGTTGATTTTAGGGCAGTAGGTCACTTCCAATTGACATTGGGTCACTTCCTGAATATATCGGGTGACTTCCTGTTGGTTTCGGGGCATTCCTCTATCACTACCTATTGACATTGGGTGACTTCCTGTTGACATTGGCTGACTTCCTGTTGATTTTGGGTCATTTCCATGTCACTTCCTGTTGATATTGGGTGACTTCCTGTTGAGTCTAGGGTGTTTCCGTGTCACTTCCTATTGACATTGGGTCACTTCCTGTTGATGTTAGGGCATTAGGTCACTTCCTGTTGATTTTGGGTGACTTCCTGTTGATTTTGGGTCATTTCCATGTCACTTCCTGTTGATTTTGTGGCATTCCGTGTGACTTCCTGTTGATTTCAGGCCATTTTGGGGGTCACTTTCTGTTGAATTCGGAATACTTCCTGTTGATTTTGGAGGATTTCAAACAATTGCTGCCAGGCAAAAGGGATTGGAAATCAATGGCATGCAAATCAGTTGAACCCTCATTCAATATGGCCTACGTTTGCGGGTCGGCGGCGTTCCCTGCCGGGTCACTGAGGCGGAATAGGAAGCGGTCTTCCGTCACATCCGTGTCAACGGGAACAACGAAGACCAGCGAGCGGCTCTCCACGTCCCGTTGCGTGAAGCGTCCCCGGACGTAAGCACCTGGACGCGCAAGACGAGACGGTTGGCGGCGGGTGAGGCGGGCGGGGCCGGGGGCCATCTTACCGGTGCGCACGTTCTCCAAGTGGCCGAATGCCGGCGGCGTGAGAATAGAGAACTGCAACCGGTCGGCCGGCGCGTCGTCGTCGACGGCCCGAAGTTGTTTGGACGTGATGTAGACACCGTAGCGACCGTCGCTCAGCCGGACCACCTCGCTGGGCTGCCCCAACACCGTCAGGACAGGGGGCGTCTGGTCCACGTGCTCCACCTCCGAGCAACAACCAGAGGTTTACGCCTTTGCAAAGTACTACTACTGATTGACAAGAAATGTACCAAAATAAACAGTGAGTGAGCCAGTATCAACAGGTAGTGACACAAATGTCCCATAATGAATAGAAAATGAGCAAATATCAACAGGAAGTGACCTAAAAATGCCCAGCAATCAACAGGAAGTGACACACATGACCCAAAATGAACAAAAAAATGAGCAAATATCAACAGGAAGTGACCTAAAAATGCCCAAAAATCAACAGGAAGTGACACACATGTTCCAAAATAACCAGGAAGAGATCCAATATTCACAGGAAGTGAAATAAATGTCCCAAAATGAACAGAAAATGAGCAAATATCAACAGGAAGTGACCTAAACATGCCCAACAATCAACAAAGTGACACACATGACCCAAAATGAATTGAAAATGAGCAAATATCAAACAGAAATGACCTAAAAATGGCCAGCAATCAACAGGAAGTGACCCACATGACCCAAAAATTAACAGGATGTGATCCAATATCAACAGGAAGTGACATATATGCCCCAAAACGAACAGAAAATGTGCAAATATCAACAGGAAGTGACCTAAAAATGCCCAACAATCGACAGGAAGTGACACACATATCCCAGAATCAACAGGATGTGATCCAACATCAACAGGAAGTGACATACAGTATATGCCCCAAAATGTACAGAAAATGAGCAAATATCAACAGGAAGTGACCTAGAGATGCCCGAAAATCAACAGGAAGTGACACACATGTCCCAAAATTAATAGACAGTGATCCAATATCAACAGGAAAGGATATAAATGTCCCATAATGAAGAGAAACTGAGTAAATATCAACAGGAAGTGACCTAAAAATGCCCAACAATCAACAAGAAGTGACCTGATATCAACAGGAATTGACACACGTGACCCAAAATGAACAAAAAAATGAGCAAATATCAACAGGAAGTGACCTAAAAATGCCCAAAAATCAACAGAAAGTGACACACATGTTCCAAAATAACCAGGAAGTGATCCAATATCAACTGGAAGTGGCATAAATGTCCCAAAATGAATAGAAAGTGAGCAAATATCAACAGGAAGTGACCTAAAAATGCCCAACAATCAACAGGAAGTGGCACACATGTCCAAAAATCAACAGGAAGTGACACACATGTCCCAAAAATTAACAGGATGTAATCCAATATCAACAGGAAGTGACATAAATGTCCCATAATGAAGAGAAACTGAGTAAATATCAACAGGAAGTGACCTAAAAATGCCCAACAATCAACAGGAAGTGTCCCAAAATGAACAGAAAATGAGCAAATATCAACACGTGGTGACATAAAAATGCCCAACAATCAACAGGAATTGACACACATGTCCCAAAATTAATAGGAAGTGATCCAATATCAACAGGAAGTGACATAAATGTCCCAAAATGAAGAGAAACTGAGTAAATATCAACAGGAAGTGACCTAAAAATGCCCAACAATCGACAGGAAGTGACACACATGTCCCAGAATCAACAGGAAGTGATCCAATATCAACAGGAAGTGGCATAAATGTCCCAAAATGAATAGAAAGTGCGCAAATATCAACAGGAAGTGACCTAAAAATGCCCAACAATCAACAGGAAGTGACACACATGTCCAAAAATCAACAGGAAGTGACCTAATATCAACAAGTAGTGATATATAATTGCCCAACAATCAACAGGAAGTGACATGCATGTCCCAAAATTAACAGGAAGTGATCCAATATGAACAGGAAGTGACATAAACGCCCCAAAATGAACAGGAAGCAACCAAATATCAATCTGTAATGACAGTATGAATCCCTCCAATGCTTTTTAAGGTATGTGTTTTTTGTTTAATTTAAATGTAAGCATCAAGGGATTCAAAAGATTATTATTATTATTTTTAAAAAATGTATTATTATGATATAGTTCATGTTTTAGAGCTTTTTACTGAAAAACTAAAGGACTAGGAACGAATTCCCTGTTTTAAACATCCTTGGCTCACAAAAAGTATTTTGGATTGTTTTTTACTGCCCTCTAGTGGCCAGAACGAACAGAACAACTGAGATTAAAAACAAAAATTCTCCTGGTTGCAGTTGCGTTTAGCTGCCGCTGAATGTCACTGTTCACATATGCTTTCACCCGCTCTTTTCAAGTACTTTTTGTTTTCAGGTTAAAAAATCGTGTTTCTTTTAATATTTTTGATTATTTTATTTAAAAAAAAAAAAAAAAAAAGCAATATTATAATTTTTAACAAATAAAAGCGTGTGCAACAAACTCACGTGGATGCAAAAGACGTCCGCTTCCACCCTCAGCCGCCCGAATCTCAAGTAGCCCCGGTTGTGACCGTCTCCCGGTAGGAAGCCGAAGCTGTCGTTGAGCGGCCGACCGCCCGTTTCGTGCCGGTACGCCAGGCCGCCCCCGTTCACGTCCGCTTGTGAGAAGACGGCGGCGGTGCCGAGCGGGACGCCGCGCAGCAGCAGGCGACCGTATCGCGGGGGGCGGGTCAGCGCGAAAATCAGCTCTGCGGCCGAGGCGTGAGCGTCGCTCAGCCGCAGGTGGCGCGACGTGATGGCCGCCACGCCGCCCCGAGCCACGCGCACGCCCGCGTTGGTCTCCAAGGTCGGCGGGACCCGGTCCACCGCTTCCACCGTCACGTGGACCGTGCCGGTTTGCCGGTGGTCGCCGTTGCTCACTGACAAACTGAAAGAAAAATGACGCTAGCTTGAAGCCGGCAAATCACTGACTCTGATTTTGGGGCGTTTCTAGGTCATTTCCTGTTCATTTTGGGCCACTTCCTGTTGATTTTGGGGCAATTTCAGGTCACTTCCTGTCAATTCTAATTGACTTCTCAGTGATTCAAGATCACATCCTGTTGATCTTCAGAAATTTCTAGGTCACTTCCTGTTCATTTTGGTCCACTTCCTGTTGATTTTGAGACAATTTCGGGTCACTTCCTGTCAATTTGGGGTCACTTCTTGTTGATTTGGGGGCAATTCCGGATCACTTCTTGTCAGTTTTGGGTCACTTCCTGTTGATTTTGACGAAATTTCAGGTCACTTCCCATCAATTTTGGGTCATTTCCTATTGATTTGGGGGCAATTCCAGGTCCCTTCCTGTCAATTCCAAGTGACTTCCTGTTGGTTATTGCTAACATCCTGTTGATTTTGGGCCATTTCTAGGCCACTTCCTGTCAATTTTGGGTCTCCTCGTTGATTTTGAGGCAATTCCAGGTCACTTCCTGTTAATTCTGGGTCACTTTCTGTTGATTTGGGGCAATTCCAAATCACTTCCTGTCAATTTTGGGTCACTTCTTGTTGATTTGGGGGCAGTTCCAGATAACATCTTGTCAGTTTTGGGTCACTTCCTGTTGATTTTGAGGAAATTTCAGGTCACTTCCCATCAATTTTGGGTCATTTCCTATTGATTTGGGGGCAACTCCAGGTCGCTTCCGGTCAATTCCAAGTGACTTCCTGTTGATTATTGATCATATCCTGTTGATTTTGGGCCATTTCTAGGCCACTTCCTGTCAATTTTGGGTCACTTCCTGTTGATTTGGGGCAATTCCAAATCACTTCCTGTCAATTTTGGGTCACTTCCTGCTGATTTTGGGGCATTACTAGGTCACATCCTGTTCATTTTGAATCATTTCCTGTTGATTTTGGGTTACTTTCTATTGACAAGAGTCACTTCCTGTTCATTTTGGATCACTTCCTGTTGATTATGGGGCATTTCAAGGTCACTACCTGTTGTCATATGTCACTTGCAGTTGATCTTGGGGCATTTCTAGGTCAATTCCTGTTCATTTTGGGTCACTTCCTGATAATTTTGGGACATTCCTAGGTCACTTCCTGCTCATTACGGGTCACTTCCTATTGATTTTGGGGCATTTCTAGGTCACAATGTTGATTTTGAGTCACTTCCTGTTGATTTTGGGACATACCTAGGACCCTTCCTGTTCATTATGGGTCACCTCCTGTTGATTTTGGGTCACTTCCTGTTGATTTTGGGGCATTTCCAGGTCCCTTCCTGTTCATTTTGGGTAAATTCCTAACGATTTTAGGTCACTTGCTGTTGATTTCGGGGCATTTCTATGCCATTTCCTGTTCTTTTTGGGTCACTTCCTGTTGATTTTGGGTCACATCCTGTCCATTATGAATCACTTCCTATTGACATGGGTCACTTGCTGTTGATTTTGGGGCATTTCTAGGTCACATCCTGTTCATTAGTGGTCACTTGTTGATTTTGGGTCACTTTCTGTTGAATTTGGGGCATTTGCACGTCACTTCCTATTCATTATGGGCAACTTCTTGTTGATTTTGGGCATTTACAGGTTACTTGCTGTTCATTCTGGGTCACTTCCTGTTAATAATGGGTAATTTCTGGGTGTCTTCCTGTTCATTGTTCAATTATTGCCGATTTCGGGGCATTTCTAGGTCACCTGTTCATTATGGGTCACTTCTTATTGATTTTGGGGCATTTTTAGGTCACTTCCAGTTGATTTTGGATCACTTCCTGATGATTTTGGGTTACTTGCTATTGACAAGGGTCAACTCCTGTTTATTATGGGTCACTTCCTGTTGATTTTGGGGCATTTCTAGGTCACTTCCTGTTTATTTTGGATCACGTCCTGTTGATTTTGGGCTACTTCCTATTGATAAAGGTCACTTCCTGTTCATTTTGGGGCACTTCTTTATCACGTCTTGTACATTATGGGTCATTTCCTGTTGATAATAGGTCATTTCTGGGGGACTTCCTATTGACATGGGTCACTTCCTGTTCCTTTTTTTCCAGTCTAAATGCATTGGATACTTAGCACCAATGCAATGGCAATTCAATGGCACTGAAGTAGGAAGTGACAGATAAATGCTTGAAAATCAATGGGAAGTAACCCAAAATGACAGGAAGTGACATCAGCACTGTATAGGCCGATACCACACAGAATGGATACCCAAATAACCGATAGAATACAAAACTCCCACTCACCTGAAGGAGTCACTGCCGTGCCCGTGTCCGTTATCATGCGTATAGCAGACGCGCTGCGCGGCGACGTCCATCTGCGTGAACGTGGCGAGCGGCACGCCGGGCCGCGCCACGTCGTGCAGCAGGCCGTGTCGCGGCGCCGCCGTCACCGTGAAAACCAGCCGGTCCGGACGCCCGCCGCCGTCCGACGCCCGCAGGAAGTCCGTGTTCAGGACCGCTCGCCGACCCGCCGCCACGCGCAACGGCCCGATCCACAGCGAGACGTCACCTGGACGGCGAGCGCCACGTTAATAATTCATCCTTCCAGAAGGTCCCGAGGTGCGCTGTTCACCCGACTGGCAAAACGGGCACTTCGGCGCCGCCATCAATAAGAGATGAGACGGCGCCAACGTGCCAAGACGGCGTGTCGAGCGGATGTTCGCCAACCGGGAAAAAAATCGGTTTAGAAATAAGCTGGTTATGACTTCATTTGTGTTAATACACTGACTTAGATGGGAAGGTCGCCCCTACCAAGATGGCCGTCATGAGGCTACGTTTTCATGATTCTGCAGTTTGTTGACATGAGTTTATCACTAGTAGACGTCCAATTCATTTCAAGTGGGAGGGTGGCAGCAAATGAACACTTTTGGGTTGCTTCCTGTTAATATTGATTCACTTCCTGTTCATTTTGGGACATTTTTGGACACTTCCTGTTGGCTTTGAGGCATTTTTGAGTCACTTCCTTTTGCTTTGGGCATTTCTAGGTCACTTCCTGTTGATGTTAACCTACTTCCTGCTAATTTGGGGACTTTTGAGGGTAGCTTCCTGTTAATTTTGGGACATTTTCATTCACTCCTGTTGATATTAGCCTACTTCCTGCTAATATTGGGACATATTAGCTCCTGTTAATTTGAAAAAATTTTTCTGTGTCATTTCCTGTTAATTTGGGGACATTTTCATTCACTTCCTGTTGATCTTGAGTCAGTTCCTATTTATTTCGGGCATTTTCACTTCCTGTTGATATTTGCTTACTTCCTGCTAATTCTGGGACCTTTATGGGTCACTTCCTGTTAATATTGATTCACTTCCTGTTCATTTTGGGACATTTTTGGACACTTCCTGTTGATTTTGAGGCATTTCTGTACTTCTTCATGTTATTTTTGTGTCACTTCCTGTTGGCTTAGAGGCATTTTTGAGTCACTTCCTTTTGCTTTGTGCATTTTTAGGTCACTTCCTGTTGATGTTAACCTACTTTCTGCTAATTTTGGGACTTTGGAGGGTAACTTCCTGTCAATTTTGGGACATTTTCATTCACTTTCTGTTGATATTTGCTTACTTCCTGTCAATTTTGGGACTTTTATCGGTCACTTCCTGCTAATTTTGGGACCTTTATGGGTCACTTCCTGTTAATACTGATTCACTTCCTGTTCATTTTGGGACATTTTTGGACACTTCCTGTTGATTTTGAGGCATTTCTGTAGTTCTTCGTGTTGATTTTGTGTCACTTCCTGCTGGCTTAGAGGCATTTTTGAGTCACTTCCTTTGGCTTTGGGCATTTCTAGGTCACTTCATGTTGATGTTAACCTACTTCCTGCTAATTTTGGGACTTTGGAGGGTCACTTCCTTTAAATTTTGGGACATTTTCATTCACTTCCTGTTGATATTTGCTTACTTTCTGTCAATTTTGGGACCTTTATGGGTCACGTCCTGTTAATTTTGGGACATTTTTATTCACTTCCTATTGATTTTTGTCTACTTCCTGCTAATTCTGGGACATTTTCGATCACTTCCTGTTGATATTGGGTCAGTTCCTGTTTACTTAGGGGCATTTCTATGTCACTTCCTGTTGATATTTGCTTACTTCCTGTCAATTTTGGGACCTTTATGGGTCACGTCCTGTTAATTTTGGGACATTTTCGTCCACTTCCTGTTGATATTGGGTCAGTTCGTATTTATTTCCAGGCATTTCTAAGTGACTTCCTGTTGATATTAACTTACTTCCTGTTCATTTTGGGACCTTTATAGGTCACTTCCTGTTCATTTTGGGACATTTTTATTCACTTGCTGCTAATATTTTCTTACTTCCTGTTAATTTGAAGACTTTTCTGGGTCACTTCCTGTTAAATTTAGGACATTTTTGTTCACTTCCTATTGGTTTTTGTCTACTTCCTGCTAATTCTGGGACATTTTCGATCACTTCCTGTTGATATTGGGTCACTTCCTGTTTATTTCGGGGCATTTCTATGTCACTTCCTGTTGATATTAGCTTACTTCCTTTTAATTTTTGGACATTTTTTGTTCATTTCCTGTTGATATTGGGTCAGTTCCTCTCTATACCTGGCCATTTCTAAGTCATTTCCTGTTGATATTAGCTTCCTTTTAATTTTGGAACTTTTATAGGTCACTTCTTGTTAATTTTGGGACATTTTCATTCACTTCCTGTTGATATTTGCTTACTTCCTGTTAATATGAAGTCTTTTCTGGGTCACCTCCTGCTAATTTTGAGATATTTTTATTCAATTCCTGTTGACGTTTGCCTAAATCCTGCTAATTTTTGGATCTTTACGGGTCACTTCCTCTTAGTTTTGGGACATTTTCGGTCACTTCCTGTTGATATTGGGTCAGTTCCTATTTATTTCGGGCCATTTTTAAGTCACTTCCTGTTGATATTAGCTCACTTCCTGTTAATTTGAAGACTTTTCTGTGTCACTTCCTGTTAATTTTGAGATCACTCCTATTTATTTCGGGGCATTTCTAAGTCACTTCCTGTTTATCTTGGTACGTATTTGTCCGATTCGTTCGTTCATTCGCTGCCATCCCTCCCACTTCAAATGAATTAGACATCTAGCGCCCTCAATAAACTAGTTATGAGTTCATTTGATTGTCAATGCATGATTCTAATGGGAAGGTCGCCCCTACCAACATGGCCACCCAAAGGCATTTTGTCGGGGGGGGGCAGCCATTTTAGTAGGGGTGATGAAAGGTCTTTTCATACTTCTGCCATCAATTGAAATGAGTATCACGAGTGGACGTCCAATCTATTTTAAGTGGGCGGGTGGACTGGACATCAATCGTCCTCTGCCAAGCCTCCCGCTTCAAATGGATTGGACTTCTATGGCAGCCAATAGGGTAAAACGAGCTGGAAGATTAATTTTTAGATTTTTGGTCACTTCCTGTTTGCGTACAGACCTTTGTACGGCACGTTGATGGTGATTTGGAACAGGTGGGCGGGGCTTTGATGTCGCAGGTCGCTCAGACTGAAGCGAAAGCTGTCGTGACCTTTGACCCCACCCGTGTCGCTTAGCCCCGTGGCGTTCTCGAACGCCGCGTAGCTTAGCCGGTTCTCGTCCACGTCGTCCTGAGTGAAGTTGTGACCCGCCGCCAGCTCCGTCTCGCTCGCATCGCCCTGAAAAGACCGCCGCGAATCGGAGAATGGCGAATCGGGGAAGACGACCGCCGGGCGGGCGGGGTAGCGCTACCTTCAGGTGCAGTTTCCCCAAGCGCGGCGCGGCGTCCAGAAGGTAGAAGAGAGAACAAGGCGGCGTGTCGGCGTCTTCCGCTTGCAAGACCACGGCGGAGATGGTCCGACGGGAGCCGGGCTCCGCCTCCACGCCGGCGTTCCTGGAAGCAGGAGAAGGTGGTCTTGAATTTTTCATAATTATTGATTTATTTTAGGACTTTTTTTGTATCACTTCCTGTTGATTTTGGCTCACTTCCTGTTTTTAGCGACATTTTTATGTCACTTCCTGTTGATTTTTGAGCATTTACTTGATATTGGGATACTTCCTATTCAGTTTGGGGCATTTAAAGGTCACTTCCTCTTTGATATCAAGGCATGTCTGTATCACTTCCTTTGGATATTGGGTCATTTCCTGTTGATTTTGGATTATTTAGTTGATTTCGGGACACTTCATATTAATTTTGGGGCATTTAAAGGTCACTTCCTGTTGATATCGAGGCATTTCTATATCACTTCCTGTTGATATTGGGTCACTTCGTGTTGATTTTGGCTCACTATCTGTTTTGGGGTCACTTCCTGTTGGTTTTACGGTATTTATGCGTCACTTCCTGTTGAATTTGGAGCATTTACTTGATATCAGGATTAATTTTGGGGCATTTAAGGGTCACTTCCTGTTGATATCAAGGCATTTCTGTATCACTTCCTTTTGATATTGGGTCACTTCCTGTTGATTTTGGAGCATTTAGTTGATTTCGGGACACTTCCTATTCATTGTGGGACATTTCAGGCTCACGTCCTGTTAATATCGAGGCATTTCTGTATCACTTCCTGATGATATTGGGTCACTTCCTGATGATTTTGGAACATTTCGTTGATTTCAGGACACTTCCTATTAATTTTGGGGCATTTAAAGGTCACTTCCTGTTGATATCGAGGTATTTCTGTGTCACTTCCGGTTGATATTGGGTCACTTCGTGTTGATTTTGGCTCACTTCCTGTTTTTGGGAAATTTTTATGTCACTTCCTGTTAGTTATGCGGTATTTATGCGTCACCTACTGTTGAATTTGAAGCATTTACTTGATATCAGGATTAATTTTGGGGCTTTTAAGGGTCACTTGCTCAAGGCATTTCTGTATCACTTTCTTTTAATATTGGGTCACTTCCTGTTGATTTTGGAGAATTTAGTTGATTTCGGGACATTTCCTACTCATTGTGGTGGGACATTTCAGGGTCACTTCCTGTTGATATTGAGGCATTTCTATATCACTTCCTGTTGATACTGGGTCACTTTCTGTGTATTTTGGCTCACTTCTATTTTTCGGGACATTTTTATATCACCTCCTGTTGATTTTATGGCATTTCTGTGCCACATCCTATTTATTTTGGAGCATTTAGTTTTTATTTGGATACTTCATATTAATTATGAGGCATTTAAGGGTCATTTTCTGTTGATTTTGAGGCATTTCTGTGTCA
This sequence comes from Corythoichthys haematopterus, assembly GCA_025762715.1. Classification (NCBI taxonomy): domain Eukaryota; kingdom Metazoa; phylum Chordata; class Actinopteri; order Syngnathiformes; family Syngnathidae; genus Corythoichthys; species Corythoichthys haematopterus. The sequence goes on along the minus strand of JAOXJL010000028.1, from coordinate 18,840,126 downwards.
ATTCCTGTTTATATGGGTTTACTTCCTGTTAATTTTTGATCATTTCCTGTTGATTTTGGAACAATTGGATGATATTGGGACGCTTACTATTAATTTTGGGGCATTTATGTATCACTTCCTGTTTATTTTGGCTCAATTCCTGTTGTCGGGGCAATTTTTACGTCACTTTCTGTTGATTTTACGGTATTTATGTGTCACTTCCAGTTGATTTTGGGTCACTTCCTGTTGATTTTGGAGCATGTACTTGATGACACTTTCTATTAATTTTGGGGCATTTAAGGGTCACTTCCTATGGGTATCGAGGCATTTCTGTCTCACTTCCTGGTGATATTGGGTCACTTCCTGTTGATTTTGGGACACTTCCTGTCCCCAAATTAATAGTAAGTGTCCCAATATCATCAAATTGCTCCAAAATCAACAGGGAGTAAGCAAAACTTAACATGAAGTGAACCAATATCAACAGGAAGTGACCACGAAATGCCCAAAAATCCACAGAAGGTGACCAATAAACAGGAAGTGACCCATGAATGCCCCGAAATCAACAGGAAACCAGCCAAAATTAACAGGAAGGGACCCCAAAATCTACAGGAAATGACCCGTGAATGCCCCAAAATAAACAGTAAGTGACCAATGAACAGGTAGTGACTGGGAAATGCCCAAACATCAACAGGAAATGATCTAAAATGTACAGGAAGTGACCCATAATCAACAGGAAGCACTACAGAAATGCCTCAAAATCAACAGGAAGTGTCCACAAATGTCTCAAAATTAACAGGAAGTGAATCAATATCAACGGGAAGTGTCCCAAAAGTGTCCTAAATGTTCATTCGCTGCCACCCTCCCACTTCAAATGGATTGGATGTCCACTCGTGATAAACAGTTAAATGCAGAAGGACGGAAAAAGCTTCCATGGCCCCTACCAACATGGCCGCACTAAGGGGCAACCTTCCCATCAAAGTCAATGCAATGACATTGAAAACTAGCTTATTCCCCTTGGTTGACGGCTATGAATTGGACGTCTACAAGGGATAAACTCGTGTCAACAAACTGCAGAATCATGAAAACGTAGCCTCAAGGTGGGCAGCCATGTTGGTAGGGGCGACTTTCCCATCAAAGTCAATGCATTAACCCTCAAATCAACAGGAAGTGATCCCAGAATGCCGCAAAACGTGTAGGAAGTGACCCAAAATCAACAGGAAGCAACCCATAGGTAACCTCAAATGAACAGGAAGTTATGGATTAACCCTCAAATCAACTTTAAATGAACCCAGAATGCCCCAAAATGTGTAGGAAGTGCTCCAAAATCAACAGGAAGTGACCTGCGAATGCCCCAAAACCAATATAAGGTGACCAATGAACAGGAAGTGACTGGGAAATACCCAAAAATCAACAGGAAATGGTCCAAAATGTACAGGGAGTGACCCAAAATCAACAGGAAATGACCCATAAGTAACCTAAAATGAACAGGAAGTGCCCGATGGGAAAGCGAAGCATCCCCATGCAAAAACGGCATGTTTTAGTTAGCTTCTTTATTTACTTGGCATGTTTTCAGTCCTGTTTTTGTCATTTTTATTTATTTATTTATTTTGAAGGATGGATGGCATCACCGGGGAAGCGAGCTCGCGCGTGGAAAGTTTCCAACTTGTTTTTGGCTCCGAGTCAGCCGCGGCGGCCGGCGCTGCCACGCGGAAGAACGTCGTTAGCGGCGGTGGAACATGTGGCGGCGGGCGCTCCGACAATGTTTTCATTTGAATGAGTGATTTGGGAATTTGCATCCTTGACTGGCTGTCCCGCGCGCGCACCCCCTCCGGACGGGGGTGCCGGCACCGGCGCCGCATGTCGGGCCCGGGAAGGCGGAACAAACGCGGAGAAGCGCGACCGATTTTACTTCCGCTTTTTCGTGTACCCCCCCCCCCCCGGACGCCCCCCGGCCGGCCCGACACCAGCGCGGGCGGACGCCCCGGGGGCCCGACAACCTGCTGTCGCATAAACGTCGCGAGCCGCCGCGACGTTCCAGATGCTCGCTCGCTAGCTCGTCGCGTGCTGTCCTTCCTCGCCTGCCTCGCTTCGTTTCCTCCTTTGCCCTTTATTTTGAAAGACTAAAACATCAACTTTTGAGTGTGATTGGGGGGACGCAACGAGATTTGATTGCTCACTTTAGTCATTTTAAATTCAACAAATCATCAAAAAGTGACACGTAAATACTTCCAAATCAACTGGAAGTGACCAAAATAAGCAGGGAGTCACCCAGAAATTACCCATATTTAACAGGAAGTAACCAATGAACAGGAAGTTACCAGTAACTGCCCCAAAACTAACGAAAGTAGTGATTTAAAATTGACACAAAGTGACCAAGAAATGACACAAACTCAGCAGGAAGGGACCCATAAGTGCCCCCCAAACCCACAGGAAAACACCCAGAAATGCCCTAAAATCAAGAGGAAGTGATGGCTGACCTAACCCTAACCCAATGAACAGGGATGACCTGGAAATGCTATAAAATTAACAGATAGACATAACAATGAGTCAAAAGTGAGCCAAAATTAACAGGAAGTGACCTGATATCAAGAGGAAGTGATCCTAAACGTCCCAAAATCAATAGGAAGTAGCCCTGAAATGCTACCAAATCAACAGGAAGTGACCCAAAATTGACAGGAAGTGACCCCGAAATATCCCTAAAGCAAAAGGAAGGGGCTTAATAAGAAGATAAGAAGTGACTGTGAAGTGTCCTCAAATAAACAGAAAGTGACCTAATATCAATAGGAAGTGACCCCAAATTGTCCCCAAATCAACAGGAAGTGACCTGATATCAACAGGAAGTCACCCAATATAAAGAGGTAGTGACCTAATATCATCAGGAAGTGATCCTGAGACGTCCCTAAATAGATAGGAAGTAACCCTGAAATGTCCCCAAATCAGGAGCTGACCCAATATTAAGAGGAAGTGACCTAAAATCAACAGGAAGTGACCCCAAAATGTCTCTAAATCAACAGGAAGTGACCTGATATCAACAGGAAGTGATCCAATATCAACAGGAAGTGACAACAAATTTCCCCCAAAATTAAGAGGAAGTGACCCAAAGTGTCACCAAATCAACGGGAAGTGAACTGTTATCCACAGGAAGTGACCCAATATAAAGAGGAAGTGACCTAATACCAACAGGAAGTGACCCTTAAATATCCCTAAATAGCCAGGAAGTGAACCTGAAATGTCCCAGAATCAATAGGAAGTAATCTGATATCAACAGGAAGTGACCTAATATCAACATGAAGTTACACCAAAATGTCCCCAAATCAACAGAAAGACACCCAAAATGTCCCCAACTCAATATGAAGTGACCTGATATCAACAGGAAGTGACCCGATATCAAGAGGAAGTGACCCAAAATCAAGAGGAAGTGACTGTGAATTGTCCTCAAATAAACAGAAAGTGACCTGATTTCAACAGGAAGTGACCCTGAAATGTTCCTAAATTCACATGAAGTGAACCGATATAAGCAGGAAGTTACCCAATATTGACAGGAAGTGACTTAAAATCAACAGGAAGTCACCCAATATCAAGAGGAAGTGATCTAATATAAAACTGGAAGTGACAGCAAAATGTCCCCAAATCAACAGGAAGTGACCTGATATCAACAGGAAGTCACCCAAGATCAAGAAGTGACCTAATATTGACAGGAAGTTACCCCCAAATGTCCAGAAATCAATAGGCAGTGACTCTGAAATGCTCCCAAATCAACAGGAAGTGACCCAAAATTGACAGGAAGTGACTGTGAAATGTCCCCAAATTAACAGAAAGTGACCTGATTTCAACAGGAAGTGACCTAATATTAAGAGGAAGTGACCTATTATCAACAGGAAGTGACCCTGAAATATCCCTAACTCAACAGGAAGCGACCAGATATCAATGGGAAGTGACCCAAAATCAACAGGAAGTGACCGCAAAGTGTCCCCACATCAACAGGAAATGATCTGAAATCAACAGGAAGTGAACCGATATCAACAGGAAGTGACCCGATATCAACAGGAAGTGACTCTGAAATGTTCCTATATCAATAGGAAGTGAACCCATATAAACAGGAAGTTGCCCAATATCAACCGGAAGTGACACCAAATTTTGCTCAAATTAAGAGGAAGTGACTCAAAATGTCACCAAATCAACAGAAAGTGACCCAAAATGTCACCAAATCAACAGGAAGTGATCTGATATCCACAGGAAGTGACCCAATATCAAGAGGAAGTGACCTAATATCAACAGGAAGTGACCCTGAAATGTTCCTAAATAGACAGGAAGTGCACAAGGATGTCACGTGACCCACAACAAATTCATTGCTTGCCATTGACAACAACAGATGTCTAACAAGGCAGAAGCAGATGAGAGAAAAGGCGCGTACTTGAGGAGGCGGGGCGGGTGGTCGTCGACGGGCAGCACGCGGACGGCGGCGGTGGCGCTCAGCGAGTGGACGCCATCTGTCAGCCGCAGGGTCAGCCGGTCCTCGGGGCTCTCCGAGTCGTCGTGCTCGTACCACAAGCGGAGACCTCAAAAAGCAGTCATCATATGAACATTGGTGGGTAGTCATTTTTTACTTTTTTTTTTTTATAAATAACTTTATTCGCATTTTATCCCCAATTTTTACTATTATTTCAATTGACTATGAAGGGCGGGGCCTACCGTCCCGGAGCTGCCGCAGCGTGAAGGAGGACACGCCCACCAAGGGTTCCCCGTCACGCGAGCCGCCCGCCTTCAGGCCGCCGTGCTCCGGCGCCCCGGTCAGGGTGAAAGTGAGCTCGTCCGAGGGGGCGTCCAGGTCCGAGGCGTCCAGCAGGGACGGCGTCAACTCCCGCGTCCCGCCCTCCTTCACCTGAAAGACGCCGCTAACGTGTATTTACCTCATTTGGCTGCCATTGACGGCAATTCATTTTGACTGGGAGGGAGCGTCTTGTACATTTTGGGGCGTTCCAGTGTCACTTTGTTTTCATTTCGGATCATTTCCTATGGATTGTAAGGCATTTCCCAGTCACTTCCTTTTCATTGGTCACTTCCTGTTGATGCTGGGGTCACTTCCTGTCCGTTTAGATCACTTCCTGTTGATTTTAGGGCATTTCCCGTCAGTTCCTGTCCATTTTGGATCATTTCCTGTGGATTTTAAGGCATTTCCCTGTCACTTCCTGTTCGTTGGTCACTTCCTGTTGATTCTGGGGTCACTTCCTGTATCATTTGGATCATTTCCAGTTGATTTTAGGGTATTTTCCGGTCACTTCCTTTTCATTGGTCACTTCCTGTTGATTCTTGGGTCACTTCCTGTCCATTTTAGATCACTTCCTGTTGATTTTGGGGCGTTTCCCGGTCACTTCCTGTCCATTTTAGATCATTTCCTGTGGATTGTAGGGCATTTTCCAGTCGCTTCCTGTTGATTCTGGTATCACTTCCTGTCCATTTTGGATCATTTCCTGTTGATTTGAGCGCATTTCCCGGTCACTTCCTGTTCGTTGGTCACTTCCTGTTGATTCTGGAGTCACTTCCTGTCCACTTTTCATATTTTCCTGTTGACTTTAGGGCCTTTTTTGATCACTTCCTGTTGATTCTGGGTTCTCTTTTTGTACATTTTAGATCATTTCCTGTTGATTTTATGGCACTTCCCAGTCACTTCCTGTTCATTGGTCACTTCCTGTGGATTCTTGGGTCACTTCCTATCCATTTTCGAGCATTTCCTGTTGATTTTAGGGCATTTCCCTGTCACTTCCTGTTCAGGGGTCACTACCTGTTCATTTTGGGTCATCACTGCGTCACTTCCTGTTGATTCTGGTGTCACTTCCTGTTCATTTTGGGTCATTTCCTGTGGATTTTCAAGGCATTTCCCATCCCTTCCTGTTCGGGGGACACTTCCTGTTCATTTTAGGACATTTTGGGGTCACTTCCTTTTGAATCTGGTGTCACTTCCTGTTCATTTCGTGTCATTTCCTTATGGATTTTAGGGCATTTCCCGGTCACTTCCAGTACATTGGTCACTTATTGTTGATTCTGAGGCTCACTTCCTGTCCATTACTGATCATCTCCTGTTTATTTTAGGGCATTTCACAGTCACTTCCTGTTCAGGGGCCACTTCCTGCTCATTTTAGGGTATTTCTGGGTCACTTACTGTTGATTTTGGTGTCAGTTCTTGTTCATTTTAGGACATTTCCCAGTCAGTTCCTGTTCATTTTGGGGCATTTAGGGGTCACTTCATTTTGAATCTGGTGTCACTTCATGTTCATTTGGGGTCATTTCCTGTGGATTTTTGGGGCATTTCCCAGTCCCTTCCTGTTCAGGGGCCACTTCCTGTTCATTTGGGGGCATTTCTGGGTCACTTCCTTTTCATTTTGGATCACTTCATATTAATTTGGGGGGATTTCCTTCTAATTTCCTGTTTGTTGAACACTTTCCTGTTGATTTTAGTGCTTTTCTGGGTCACTTCCTGTGGATTTTGGCTTACTTCTTGCACATTTTGGGGGATTGGTGTCACTTCCTGTTCATTTTGAGTCATTTCCTGTGGATATTAGGGCATTTATCAGTCACTTCCTGTTTATTGGTCACTTCTTGTTGATTCCAGGGCTTTTCTGGGTCACATCCTGTTGATTGGTCAATTCCTGTTGATTTTGCAGAATTTCTGGGTCACTTCGTTGGGCATTCTGGGGTAACTTCCTGTTACAATTGTCAGATTTAATATAAAATAATATATATTTTGAATAATTTCCTGTTGATTTTGGGGCATTCGGGTCACTTCCTGTACATTTCTGACCTAATTATTTTTTTTTAAATTAGGAAAATCATAACTACTCTTTTTAAAGTTTTTTTGCATTTATTGATCTTGAATCTTTATATTCATTTGTCATTTGGAGTGAACAATAAATATAGCAATCCCTTACGGTAAAGTTGGCGAGCCTCAGCTTGGGCTTCTCATCGTTAACGGGCCGGATGACGACATGGACGGGGACGGAGGCGGAGTGATGCAGGCTGTCGCTCACGCTGATCAGCAACCTGTCCTCCGTGGGCTCCGCCCCCTCGTGCTCCGACTGCACGTAGTTGATGAAGCCCGACGTGAGCTCCGTCAACTTGAAGCGCTCTGCCCGATGTCCAAAAATTTCAAAATGTCACACTACATGTTAGAAATCCCTGGAGAAATTGCGACGGTAGCTGTGTTGTAATGGTTGCTATATTGGGTCACTTCCTGTTGATAGTGGGGACACTTCGCAGTCACTTTCTGTTAATATTAGGTCACTTCCTGTTGATTTGGGAACACTTTGCGGTCACTTCCTGTTGATACTGGGTAACTTCCTGTTGATATTGGGTAACTTCCTGTTGATTTAGGAGCATTTCAGGGTCACTTCCTGTTGATATGGGGACATTTTGGGGCAACTTACTGTTGATATTAGGTCACTTCCTCTTGATATTGGGTCACTTCCTGTTGATTTGGGGGACATTTTGGATAACTTCCTGTTGATATTAGGTCACTTCCTCTTGATATTCGGTCACTTCCTGTTGATGTACGGACATTTCAGGGTTACTTCCTATTGATATCAGGCCACTTCCTGTTGAATTAGGGACATTTCAGGGCCACTTCCTGCTGATATCGGTTCACTTCCTGTTGATTTGGGGGTCACTTCCTGTTGATATCAGGTCACGATCTCTTGATTTGGGGGCATCTCGAGGTCACTTTCCGTTGATATCAGGCCACTTCCTGTTGAATTAGGGACATTTCAGGGTCACTTCCTGTTGATATCAGGCCACTTCCTGTTGAATTAGGGACATTTCAGGGCCACTTCCTGTTGATATCAGGCCACTTCCTGTTGAATTAGGGACATTGCAGGGTCACTTCCTGTTGATATCAGGCCACTTCCAGTTGATTCGGGGACATTTTAGGGTCACTTTCCGTTGATATCAGGCCACTTCCTGTTGATGTGGGGACACTTCACAGTCACTTCCTGCTGATATCGGTTCAATTCCTGTTGATTTTGGGGTCACTTCCTGTTGATATCAGGTCACTATCTCTTGATATGGGGGCATTTCGAGGTCACTTCCTGTTTTTAGCAGGCCACTTCCTGTTGATTTAGGGACATTTCAGGGTCACTTTCTGTTGATATCGGGCCATTTCCTGTTGATATGGGGACACATCCCAGTCACTTCTTGCTGATATCGGTTCACTTTCTGTTGATTTAGGGGTCACTTCCTGTTGATATCAGGTCACCATCTCTTCATTTGGGGGCATTTCAAGGTCACTTCCTGTTGACGTTGGGTCACTTCCTGCTGATTTGTGGCCATTTCAGGAAAAGACAGTTTTACAAACACAACTACACATATACATACAAACAGAACCACCCCCCCCCAGCATAAAAGCTACACACAAACACAAGTACAATTGCTGAAAAAAAGCACACAGACACACACACAACTACAAAACGGTAGCAAGCTTGAAAGACAGACCTATGGGTATTCCGGCGTTGCTCTTCTCGTATCCTGGCGTGGGTTGAACGTTCTCCAGAAAACCATGCAGAGGTTTGGCGTCAAGGTGAAAGGTCAACTGCTCGGGATCGGTGTCAGGGTCCGAGGCCCCCAGGACACCTTCGCAAAGACACGCCCGAGAACCCTCGTCCACCGCCAGCGCAGACGCTCCTGTGGTGCGTGCGCATTAGCATCTTAGCATGGCCATTAGCATGCGTGTTAGCGTTGGTCCTTGATTGAACTGACGATATACATTGGATGTTAGCGTTATAGCTAATAATTATGTGTCACATGCAGGTAACGTTAGCAACAATCACTGGTCGTGTCAATATTTCCATTATAGGCTCACTTCCGGTTCATTTTGGGACATTTCCGAGTCACTTCCTGTTGATATTGGGTCAGTTCCTGTAAATTTGGAGACACTTCTGGGTCACTTCCTGTTAATTTTGGGACATTTCTGAGTCACTTCCTGTTGATATATGATCACTTCCTGTTGTTTTTGGGTATTTATAGTTCACATAGTGATTTTGAGTCACTTCCTGTTGTTTTTTTTTAGCATTTCTAGGTCACTTCTTATTGATATTGGCTGACTTCCTTTGGGACATTTCACAGTCATTTCCTGTTAGTTTTTGGGTATTTACAGTCAATTTTGGGTCACTTCCTGTTATATTTTTAACAATTGTAAGTCACTTCCTGCTGCTATTGGCTCATTTCCTGTTAATTTTGGGACATTTCCGACTCACTTCCTGTTGATATTAGGTCACGTCCTGTTGGTTTTCAGGTATTTACAATTCATGTTGTGATTTTGGTTTACTTCCTGTTGATTTTTAGCATTTATAGGTCCCTTCCTGCTGATATTGGCTCACTTCCTGTTAATTTTGGGACATTTCATAGTCACTTCCTGTTGATATCGGCTCACTACCTATTAATTTTGGGAATTTTCCGAGTTACTTCCTGTTGATATCAGGTCTCTTTCTGTTGGTTTTCAGGTATTTACAATTCACATTGTGATTTTGGGTCACTTCCTGTGGATTTTTAAGCATTTCTAGGTCACGTCCTGCTGATATTGGCTCACTTCCTGTTAATTTGGGTATCTACAGTCTATGTTATTTTGGGTCACTTCCTGTTGATTTTAGAACATTTCTGTGTCACTTCCTGTTGATATCAGGTCACTTCCTGTTAGGTTTGGGATATTTCTGAGTCACTTCCTGCTGATATTGGCTCACTTCCTGTTAATTTTGGGTTTAGGTCACTTCCTGTTGGTTTACAGGTATTTACAATTTACATAGTGATTTTGGGTCATTTCCAGTTAATGTTTTGCATTTCTGAGTCACTTCCTGCTGATATTAGCTCACTTCCTGTTAATTTTGGGACATTTTTGAGTCATTTCTTGTTGATATCAGGTCTCTTCCTGTTGGTTTTCAGGTATTTACAATTCACATTGTGATTTTGGGTCACTTCCTGTAGATGTTTTTAGCATTTCTAGGTCACTTCCTGCTGATATTGGCTCACTTCCTGTTAATTTGGGATATTTCTGAGTCATTTCCTGTTAGTTTTTGGGTATCTACAATCTACGTTATTTTGGGTCACTTCCTGTCTATTTTAGGACCTTTCTGTGTCACTTTCTGTTGATATCAGGTCACTTCCTGTTAGGTTTGGGACATTTCTGAGTCACTTCCTGCTGATATTGGCTGTTAATTTTGGGTTTAGGGTTAGGGTATTTACAGTCTACGTAGTGATTTTGGGTCACTTCCTATATTTTAAACATTTCTAAGTCACTTCTTTCTAATATTGGCTCACTTCCAGTTAATTTTTTGCATTTCTGAGTCACTTCCTGCTGATATTAGCTCACTTCCTGTTAATTTTGGGACATTTTTGAGTCATTTCCTGTTGATATTGGCTCACTTCCTGTTAGGTTTGGGATATTTCTGAGTCACTTGCTGTTGATATCTGGTCACTTCCTGTTAGTTTTCGGGTATTTACAGTCTACACAAAGATTTTGGGTAACTCCCTGTTGTATTTTTAACATTTGTAAGTCACTTCCAGCTGATAATGCTCAGTTCCTGTTAATTTTGGGACATTTCCAAATCACTTCCTGTTGATATCGGGTCACTTCCTGTTGGTTTACGGGTATTTACAATTCACGTAGTGATTTTGGGTCACTTCTTGTTCATTTTTTAGCATTTGTAGGTCACTTCCTGCAGATATTTGCACACTTCCTGTTAATTTTGTGACTTTTTTGTCACTTTCTGTGGATATCAGGTCACTTCCTGTTGGTGTTCGGGTATTTACAAATCAATGCCGTGATTTTGGGTCACTTCCTGTTGACTTTGTAGCATTTCTAGGTCAATTCATGCTGATATTGGCTCACTTCCTGTTAGATTGGGACATTTCAGAGTCACTTCCGGTTGATATTTGCGCACTTCCTATCAATTAGGGGACATTCCTGAGTCACTTCTTGTTAGTATTTGGGTATTTACAGTCTACGTAATGATTTTGGGTCACTTCCTGTTGATTTTTTAGCATTTCTAAGTCACTTCCTGCTGATATTGGCGCACTTCCTAATGATTTTGGGGCCCCTCCGAATCCAAATGGAGATTGACCACCGACAACGGTAGCCAATCAGTTCAACGAATGCCCTAAAAAGGTTGAGAAGGGCATGTGTTTTAAACTTTTAAACACAAACAAAATAAACTCACCCAAAATTACAGTGGGAACTTTGTTATTGACAGGAAGTAGCGTGACGTTGAGGTCGTAGACAGGAAGGGTGCCGTGCAGCGGGACGGGCGGCGCGTCCCCGTGGCAACAGCCGTCCGGCACTCCCGCATCACCGTCCGATATGATGAGCGTGACCGTGTCGATGGTGGGGGCGGGGCCGATCTCACCACCTGAACGCCGCGATGGAAGTTGCGCCATCAAGACCCTACCGTGTGTTAGTTTAGCAATGTTAGCAGGTCGCTGTAATTGCTTGGCAGCATTAGCTAAGGTTAGCCTGATAGAATAGCTCAGTGTGTTAGCTTAGTGATGTTAGCACAATAGCTTAAGCAAGTGTATTTGATTAGCAACATTAACTTAAGTCAGCCTGATAACACAGTTTAGCAATGTAAGGTGTAAACGTTTGGCAATATTAGTGAAAGTTAACAGCATCGCTCAAATCTGTTAGCTTAATTTAGTTAGCAGGCCAGCGTGAACAGATGCACTTGTTTAGCAACATTACCTAGAGTCAGTCTGATGGCACACCTAAAGAGTGTTAGATTATCAATGCTAGCAGGACGGCGTGCACAGGTGTACTTGCTTAGCATCATTAGCTAAAGTCAGCCTAATGACATAGCTCAGTGTATTAGTTTAGCAATGTTAATTGAATGGCATAAACGGGCATACTTGCTTAGCAGCACTAGCTAAATATAACATGATGGAATGGCTTACTGTGTTAGCTTAGCTGTGTTAGCTTAGCTATGTTAGCAGGATGGTATTAAAAAGCATTTTTACTGAGCAACATTAGCTAAAGCCAGCCTGCTAAGGTGTGTTAGCTTAGCAACCTGAGTCAACGGTAGCCTTTTAGCAGAGTGGTGTAGGACAAGTGTATTCGCATAGCAGCATTAGCAAAAATTAACCAGATGAAATAGCTCAATGAGTTATCTTGGCCTTGTAAGAACTTAGTAGGATGGTGTCTACGCATGTACATTCGTAACATTAGCTAAAGGTAACCTGATGGGATAGCTCGGTCTGTTATCATATAAATGTTAGCATAACAGCGTAGACGAAGTGTATTTACTACGCAGCATTGGCTAAAATTAGTCTGATGAAATAGCTCAATGTGTTAGCAAGATGGCGTAAGACAGGTGTACTTGTTTAGCAGCTTTAGCTAAAGTCAGCCTAATGGCTTTATTCAAGTATGTTAGCTTAGCTCAGGTAAATATGAGTGTATTAACTTAGCAATAAATAAAAGGTGTATTTGCTCAGTAACATTAGCTAAAGCATGCTCAAGTGTGTTAGCTTAGCAACGTTAGCCAAAGACTGCCTCACCCGTGTGTACGTAGAAGACGTGACCTTGTAGGAGGTCTCGCTGCGAGAACTTGTCCACAGGAATTCCTGCCCTATGCAGCTGACCACCAGCGGGTCGGCGCGCTAACATGTAGCTCAGCTTGTCGTCGTCGCCGTCACGGTCGCTGGCCGCCAAGTAGTCGGCCGTCAGCTGTACGCGGCCGCCCTCCGGGCAGCGCAGATCGCCGCGCAGGCCAGATCCCAAACGCGGGGGCTCATCGTTCACTGGAACGACCTGAAAAAATCAAAAGTGGAGATGTGGCGGCCATTTTGGTTGGGGCAACCTTCTCATCAAAGTCAATGCATTGATATTCTAATAAAGTCGTAACCAGTGTTGCACCAATATCATTTGTTTGGGTCCCGATACGGCCAATGCTGATACTGTAACCATACGACAATTATTGACAAAATATCAACTACAAAAATTAATTTTAATACAAAATTATTGCTCTTTACTCATTAGGTGCCATTGTTCGCACAAGCAATGTTCGTTCATTCCCCGCTAGTCCTCCCACTTCAAACGGACTGGATGTCTACTAGTGATAAAACTCTTGGCAGGAGCACTTTCATCACACCTATCAACATGGCCTCAAGGCGGCCATCTTGGTAGGGGCCACATTCCCATCCAGGTCAATGAATTGACATTCAAATCTAGTCCCAACTAGCTAATTTGACCCTGTTGGCTGCCCTTAACGGTGCCAGACGTCCAATCCATTTGAAGTGGGAGGCTGGCAGAGAATGAACATTCGTTTATTTGCTGCCAACCCTCTCACTTCAGATGGATTGGACGTCTACAAGTGATAAAACTCCTGGCAGAAGCATGAAAAGAACTTTCATCGCACCTATCAACATGTGCTCAGGGCGGCCATCTTGGTAGGGGCCACATTCCCATCCAAGTCCATGCATTGCCATTGAAATCTTCATAATTAGCTAATTTGACCCCGTCGGCTGCCAATAACGGTGCCAGATGTCCAATCCATTTGAAATGGGAGGGTAGCAGAGAATGAACATTCGTTTATTCGCTGTCAACCCTCTCACTTCAGATGGATTAGACGTCTACAAGTGATAAAACTCCTGGCAAGAGCATGAAAAGTTTTCATCGCCCCTCTCAACATGGCCTCAGGGCGGCCATCTTGGTAAGGGCCACATTCCCATCCAAGTCAATGCATTGCAATTCAAATCTAGTCCCAACTAGCTAATTTGACCTTGTTGGCTGCCATTGACGGCGCCAGACGTCCAATCTATCTGAAGTGGGAGGGTGGCAGCGAATGAACAATCCTTTTATTCGCTGCCAACCCTCCCACTTCATATGGATTGGATGTCTACAAGTGATATAACTCCTGGCAGGAGCATGAAAAGAACTTTCATCGCCCCGACCAAAATGCCTTCAGGGCGGCCATTTTGGTAGGGGCGACATCCCAGTCAGAGTCATTGCATCGACATTCAAATCTAGTCCCAACTAGCTAATTTGGCCTCGTTGGCTGCCATTGACGGCGCCAGACGTCTGAAATTTTGGACGACTACAAGTGATAAAACCCTGCCAGGAGCATGAAAAGAACTTTCATCGCCTCTATCAACATGGGCTCAGAGCTGCCATCTTGGTAGGGGAAAAGTTAACATCCAATTCAATGAATGACTGAATCAAATGAAGTAATAACTCACTTTTTTCTTATTTTTAAAAGATTATCTATTTACTTATCACACGATTAGATGTCTATGTGCGTAACTGGCGGCCATCTTGGGTGAGTTAACCGGTGATTGTAAACTAGATCTCCAAAAGTACATATCACACAGCATGGGCACGTTATTTCTTAGTACTCCTTGATACTTATGGCATCATTTTAGTTCCGTATCGGTACCGATACCGATACTTGTATCGGTAGTACAACAGGAGTTTTATAATTCAAACTGTAAAGTGAGCCGTTGCAGATCTACTTGAACAAGGAGGTCCACCAAAACGCCGTTGACGCCGTCAGTCACGCGTAGCCCGACGTCGTCCTCGGTGGTCTCGGAGTCGTTGTGGACGTACCTACGTCAGAGGGAGCGCCGTTACCCTTCCTGCTTTGTTTGTGAGGGCGCGTCGGGGGCGTCACCTGACGGCGCGTTCCCTCAGGTCGGACAAGAAAAAAGCGTGAGCCTGGGGTAGGCTCCGCCCTCGCAGCTCCAGACGGCCGTGTCGCCCCGGTCTCTCCAGCGCCACCTTGAGGTCCGGCGCACGGGTGTCGCGGTCCCGCACCTGCAGGTGCTCCTCCGTCACGAACGCCCAACCGCCTTCCTCCACGCGCAGCAGATTGGTAAAAGCCTGACGACAACACGCACGCGTAACCATAATACGCCGGAGCTCATTGGCTGGAAGACCCAATTTCTAGAGAAATTGTAATGGTAGCTTTGTTGTGATGGTTGGTAGCTCTTTATGTCATTTTTGGGTCACTTCCCGTTGATAATAAGTCACTTCCTGCTGATGTTGAAGCATTTCAGTGTCATTTCCTACCTACAGTGCCTTGCAAAAGTATTCGGCCCCCTTGAATCTTGCAACCTTTCGCCACATTTCAGGCTTCAAACATAAAG
>JAOXJL010000028.1:18811675-18824936 GCA_025762715.1 Corythoichthys haematopterus | reverse complement strand
TTGTAGGTGACCAAATACTTATTTTCCACTCTAATTTGGAAATAAATTCTTTAAAAATCAAACAATGTGATTTTTTTCCCACATTCTGTGTCTCATGGTTTAGGTTTACCCATGTTGACAATTACAGGCCTCTCTAATGTTTTCAAGTAGGAGAACTTGCGCAATTGGTGGATGACTAAATACTTATTTGCCCCACAGTAGGAATGGCCTTAAATTGGTTTTGCCACGTGGAATTTTTTTTGCCATGTGGCAAAATTGGTTTCGCCATGTGGCATTTTTTTGCCATGTGGCTTTTTGCAATGTAGCAAAATTGATTTTGCCATGTGGCATTTTTATGCCATGTTGCATTTTTTGCAATATGGCAAAATTAATTTTGCCGTGTGGCATTTTTTTGCCATGTGGCAAAATCAATTTGTCCATGTGGCATTTTCTTTGCCATGTGGCAAAATTGGTTTTGCCATGCGGCATTTTTTTGCCATGTCACATTTTTCCCATGTGGCAAAATAAATTTGTCCACGTGGCATTTTCTTTGCCATGTGGCAAAATTGGTTTCGCCATGTGGCATTTTTTTGCCATGTGACTTTTTGCAATGTGGCAAAATTGATTTTGCCATGTGGCATTTTTATGCCACGTTGCTTTTTTTGCAATATGGCAAAATTAATTTTCCCATGTGGCATTTTTTTGCCATGTGGCAAAATCAATTTGTCCACGTGGCATTTTCTTTGCCATGTGGCAAAATTGGTTTTGCCATGTGGCATTTTTTTGCCAAGTTGGTCGTGGCAAAG
Source organism: Corythoichthys haematopterus (assembly GCA_025762715.1). Lineage (NCBI taxonomy): Eukaryota > Metazoa > Chordata > Actinopteri > Syngnathiformes > Syngnathidae > Corythoichthys > Corythoichthys haematopterus. The sequence continues at coordinate 18,824,151 of JAOXJL010000028.1, read as the reverse complement.
TTCCCATTAAGTGTCAATGCATTAACATTCAAATAAAGTCGTGACTAGCTTATTTCACTGCATTGGCTGCCATTGACGGCACTCGACGTCCAATCCATTTGAAGTGGGAGGGTTGACAGCAAAGGAACCATCGTTCATTCGTAGCCAACCTTCCGCTTCAAACAGATTGGATCTCTACTAACTCATTTCAATTGATGGCAGAAGCATGAAAAGACATTACATGGCCCCAAGCAACATGGCTTCAGGGCGGCCATGTTGGTAGGGGCAACATTCCCATTAAAGTCAAAGCATTGGGCATTCAAAAGAAGTCATAACTATTTGTAAGCACGAGGTTTGGCAGCGAATGAATGAGTGTTCATTCACTGCCAACCTCCCACTTCAGATGGATACAGGAAGTGCCCTGCAATCAACAGGAAGTGACACAGGAATATATATTTTTTAAAAATAACAGGAAGTGACCTAGGAATGCCCCAAAATGAAGTCATTGTCTGCTTTTGCCTTTGACTAGATGTCAACTTGTGATAAACTCATTTGCGGAAGAATGATTGGACGCCTATTAATGTCAACGTATGTATCATGGCGCCTACCTACGCCGGCACCGTTCTTCTTGCGGACCAGCGTGAGGACGACGGTGCGTCCCGTGCCTTTCATCACGTCCACCACTTCCTGGTTGGTCAGACCGTGGAGGCTGACGCCGTCCAACTGAGGCAGACAAAAGTGTTACGGCGCCGTCTACGCCACGGAGTTAAGGAGCGCCGCTTTTCTTACGGCAATGAGGCGGTCTTGAACTCGGATGTTGCCGCTGTAATGGGCGGCGCTACCCGGCAGCACGTTCTTGATGTACACGCCCACCGCGTCTGTCAAATCAAACAGAACTCATACTTATTATGTTATTCTTTTTTTTTCTATTGATTTCTATAGATGTGAACTGGAAGTGCCAACAGGAAATGAACATGAAGTGACCCTAAACTGTCCCAAAATGTAACAAGAAGTGAACAATGTACAGGAAGTGACCCTGAAATTGCACAAAATGTACAGGAAGTGAACCTAAAATTCCCCAAAATCAACTGGAAGTGGCGCAAAACCAACAGGAGTGACCTGGAAAAGCCAAATTTTTAACAGAAAGTGAACAATTGACCAGGCATGAAAATGGGTCAGGGGTTAAAAAGGTGAGAAGGGTGTGGAGGACATAGTATGTTCCGGCGTTTTGCCAAAATGTCTACATTGGTGAAACGTCCTATATGAGGCGAGTTTGACACCCAATGTACTACCGTGCACTCTCAACTTGTTTTGTTTAGATGCATACAGGCAGAATGTACCTTGCCTTAATAAAAGACTTAAATGTAGTTATATCAAATAAGGACGGTTAAATACGCTACGTGACTAATGTGGTCCACTGCTTTAAAGCTACAACAAAAAAACACAATGGTTAAAAGTATGGAAGGGTAATACATGCAAAGTGTATTTTTGAGGGAATGAAAAGGTAATTAAAAACTCAATAAAAACAAAAATAGTGAGTACTAGCCGCTTTTAACTGAAGTGCGCATGCGTGCGAATGTTTGCGCAAGAGCACTGAGCATTGTGTAGGACGTTTCGCCGCATAGCAAGCAATTGCCGAACACCGGTACACTGTACAACCCAACAAAATACTGTATTGAGCTCTGTCGAACCTCATTGTGTTTCAGTAATCAGCAGGAGGCACCACAGACACATATACCTTGTGCTAGCCATGTTTTATTTAGAAACAAAGTTCACTTTAAGCTAAATGAGTTAGGTGTTCAACACTCAACGAATGTCGCACTGAAAAAAAGGCGCCACACATCCCTGAAATACCAATTACAGTGATATTAAAAAGAAGCTTGTGTTCCTTCTTTTAAATTACCGTTAAATACACAAGCTTGACGCTAACTTAACGGGAGCTATTTTTTCCACCAGAGATTTGGCTAGCTGTGGCAGTGTTCGACACAAGCTGCAACAAACGGCAGTAACTTTGTTATACCGCAAAATATGAAAAGGATTGAAACCATTACCCACCAAATGCAATATGCTGGCAAATGCATTCATCTAAAAAAATATTGGGAGTGAGACCTCTCCTCGTCCAGCGAACGTGAATTTGTGCTTAGGGCAAGATCATCTGTCGCAATTAGCGCTCTTTGACGCTATCCTTTTTTCCCCACTTCAAGCTTGTTCCTCACTCAGCGGCTGTGAGACTTAAATTAAACCTCGACGAAGTTGCTCTCCTAGCTAAGCCTAGACTAACATTCGTCTTTGTACGTTTTTAATGAGTTTTTATATTGAATTTGAAAGGAAAATGTGATTTGTTTTTGGCAAACTTTTTCATGATGCTAATCTGTTGAAGCTACTCACACATGGAAAAATACTACTGTACGACATTTTAAATGTATTCATTTTGTTTATTTCAGTTACCACGATTTGAGAGCTCAATAAATTGAAGTGCGTCTTGTGTTTTGTTTTTGGGTTCACTGACACACACCGCAACAAACGGGGGAAGGGGTGAGCGCTGCCGTGCCACACGAAACACGAAAAATAATAGCGAATCCCGTACTACGGTGTGACAGATCATTTTAGTAGTTTTGAAACCGCGACACTGGTAACTGGCACATGCCTACTCCCGACCCCCCCCCGTAGGTCACCCTTTGTGACTTCAAAACGGCAAATTTCGCGAAAAGGTGAGAGATTTTCATGCCTGAGTCACAGAAAGTAACCTTGAAATGCGCCAATATGTAACAGGAAGTTAACAATGGAAAGGAAGTGACTCTGATATGGCTCAAAATGTACCCTAAAATGCCACAAAACAAACAGGAAGTGACCAAAATGAACAGAGAGTGATGCCAGAATGCCCCAAAATCAATAGGAAGTGACTCAAACTATACAGTACAGGAAGTGACACGTAAATGGCCCAAAGTGTACTGGGAGAGGCCCAGAATCCACAGGAAGTGATTTGGAAATGCACTAAAAACAATAGGAAAAGATCCAAAATGTGTACAGGAAGTGACCCTGAAATGCCCCGAAATGTCACAGGAAGTGACTCTTAATTGGCCCAAAATGTACAGGAAGTCACCCTAAAAGGCGCTCAGATTAACAGGAAGTGGTCAATAAACAGGAAGTGATTTGGAAATGCCCTAAAATCAAAAGGAACTCATCCAAAACATACAGGAAGTGACATGCAAAATTCCTCAAAATGGGACCCAAATCCAAGGAAAAATTCATTCATTTCAACTGTGTCATTCAATCAATGATGTTTACCTTGGCTGCTGAGGGGGTTGTGTCCAATGATGGAGATCCCCAGGCTCTGGCCATCTTGTTTGGTGAGCGCCACTTCATGGATCTCATAGCCGTCCAAGTTGGGCTGAATTTCAAGAAGTGAGAAATAGCAATCAGTGCCCCCTAGACTACCCTAAATTAACAAGCAAGTGAACAAAAAACTGGAAGAGACCAGGAAATGCCATAAAATCAACAGAAAATGAACCACAATGGAAATGACATTACTTCGGAATACCCCAAAATGTACTAGAAATGTCCCAAAATCCACAGGAAGTGAACCAAAGATTCCCTAAATTAACAAGGAAGTGAGCAATGCACAGGAAGCGAGAGCAGGGAATGCCATTAAATATACAGGAAATGAACCAAAATTTTCAAGAAGTGATCCCAAAATCAACAGGAAGTGACCGGAAAGTTCCCTAAATTTACAATGAAGTGAGCAATGAACAGGAAGTGACCGGGAAATGCCATTAAATATACAGGAAATGAACCAAAATTTTCAGGAAGTGACCCCAGAATGTCCCAAAATCAACAGGAAGTGAACCGAGGGTTCCCTAGATTAACAAGGAAGTGAGCAATGAACAGAAAGTGACTGGGAAATGCCATTAAATATACAGGAAATGAACCAAAATTTTCAGGAAGTGACCCTAGAATGTCCCAAGATCAACAGGAAGTGACCCGTACATACCCTAAATTAACAAGGAAGTAAGAAATGGAGAAGAAGCGAGCAAGAAATGCTATTAAATAAACAGGAAATGAACCAAAATTTTCATGAAGTGATCCCAAAATCAACAGGAAGTGACTGGAAAGTTCCCTAAATTAACAATGAAGTGAGCAATGAACAGGAAGTGACCGGGAAATGCCATTAAATATACAGGAAATGAACCAAAATTTTCAAGAAGTGACCCCAGAATGTCCCCAAATCAACAGGAAGTGAACCAAAGGTTCCCTAAATTAACAAGGAAGTGAGCAATGAACAGGAAGTGACCAGGAAGCAGACCGCAGGAGGGGATGTAGAAGCTCCGCTCACCGTCTTGCTAGGACGCCGCCGAGCTTGCAGCGGAGACAGAGTGACCACGGGGGCGGAGTCGGGCGGCGGGGGGCAAGCGACCACAGGGGTGGAGTCTGGCGGCGGCAGTGGAGTGACCACAGGGGCGGAGTCAGGCGGCGGTGGGGGCGGGGCCCTCCCACCGCACGGGTCCCTGGCGACCAGCAGGGTGACGTGAGTCCCGCAGGCCCGCAGCGCCTCCACCGCCTCCTCGCTGCCAAGGCCCTTGGCAGGCGTGGCTCCGATGCGAAGGATACGGTCGCCCGTGCGGAGACGCCCGTCCTGACGGAAACGGGCGCTCCGTGAAGACGAGCTGGTGAGCGCTGGCGAAAAGAAGACCTACCCTGTCGGCGGCGCCGCCCCTGACCAGCGTGCGGACCACCACGCCGGCGTTCTTGACGCCTACCACGCCGAAGCCCAGACCCGAGCCGTCGTTGACCAACCGGATCTCCTCCACGTCGGTCCACTCCTCCTTGAGAGAGGTCGCGCCGCAGTTACTCCCCCTGGAAGTCTCGTGACGTCAAGGCATCTTACCGTGTTTATGTCCGATGCCAGCGACAGTGGCGACGGCGGTGGGCGGTCCCTGCCAGAGGTGGGGTTACCAGGGATGGGTAGAGTATTCAAGTAAGTGTTACCTCAAAATAACATTAATCAAGTAGTCGTAAAAAGTACTCTTGAGTCTAGGGGGAGGGAACACACGCTCCGGTCCCCCTTCTTAAAAAGGGGGACCACCACTCCGGTCTGCCAATCCAGTGGCACTGTCCCTTTACTTGAGTATGATTTTTGGCTTGTGTACCCACCTGGCAACAGTCATTTGAACCGTCCCGCCGGGTTGCTGCAGCAAAGCTAGAGCCTGACGCTGACTGACGCCCGCCTCCAGGGGGTGCCCATTTATAGTGAGGATCTGATCCCGTGCCCGGAGACGTCCGTCCCTGCCGACGTCGCCGCAGTGTAACCGGAGGGACAATGGAAGGGGCGCGGCTGGCGAGCCTCACCTGTGGGCCGCGCCTCCCGGCTGGACGTGTTTGACAAAGACGCCGTGGCCACCGCTTCCCGGGTGAAGGCCCACCACGCTGAAGCCCAGACCGCCTGACGGCGGGCGGGTTAAACGTACATGCTCCGTGTGGCGACCCTGAAAGGTTGATTGTGTTTGGTTCATCCCTTCCAGTCCAAATGGTTTGGACGTCTACAAAGTAACGGGAGCCAGTGCAAATGCATGCTATCATTTTCAGAAGATTGATTCCCGAAGTTAGTTAGATGTTGACTCCCAAGGTTAGCATCAACGCCAGCTTGCAGTTTAGCGTTGACATCATCTTGTGAATTTAGCTTTGACAACATCTTTCAAAGTTAGCATCGACATCAGATTCTGAGGTTAGCGTTGACATTGGCTATAAGGTTAGCGTCGACATCAGATTCTGAGGTTAGCGTTGACATTGGCTATAAGGTTAGCGTCGAAATCAGATTCCGAGGTTAGCGTCAATTTCAGGTTGTGAAGTTGTTTTTGACGTCAGCTTGCGAAGTTATTAGGATTCCAGCACCAGCTTCCAAAATTAGCACCGATGTCAGCTTCTGATGTTAGCGTCAACGTGAGCTCGCGAAGTTAATAAGATTAAAATTCCAGCGCCAGCTTCCAAAACTAGCACTCACGTCAGCTTCCAAGGTCAACATCGATGTCAGATACTGAGGTTAGGGTCAACGTCAGGTTACGAAGTTAGCATCAACATCAGCTTGCAAAGTTAGCCTCAATGTCGGCTTCTTTGCTTAGCGTTGATGTAAGCTCCTGGAGTTAGTGATAAATTAGCATCAACATGTCCTAACAAAGTTGGCGTCAATGTCAGCCTTTGAAGTTGGTGTTAACATTAGCTTCCAAAGTTAGCACAAAGTCTTTGTCGAAGTTTACAAAGCTAGCGTCGACGCGAGCTTACGAAACTAGCGTCGACGCGAGCTAACGAAGTTAGCATCGATGACAGCTTCCGAAGCTAGCGACGACGCGAGCTTACGAAGTTAGCGTCGACGCGAGTTTACAAAGTTAGCGTCGACGCGAGCTTACCAAACTAGCGTCGACTTGAGTTTACGAAGCTAGCATTGACGCAAGCTTATGAAGTTAGCGTTGATGCCAGATTCTGAGATTAGTGTCGATGCCGGTTTACGAAGTTGGCGTCGACGCGAGCTTACGAAGTTAGCATCAGCTCAAGCTTACGAAGTTAGCATCAACTCAAGCTTACAAAGCTAGCGACGACGCGAGCTTATGAAGCAAGCGTCGATGACAGCTTCCGAGGTTAGCGTCGACACCAGCTTGTGAGGCTGGTGTCGACTGAGGTAGGCGCCAACGCGAGCTTACGAATCTAGCGACGACGCTAGCTTACGAAGCTGGCGACGACGCGAGCCTACGAAGTTGGCGTCGACGCGAGCTTACGAAGTTGGCGTCGACGCGAGCTTACGAAGTTAGCATCAGCTCAAGCTTATGAAGCTAGCGACGACGCGAGCTTATGAAGCTAGCGACGACGCGAGCATATGAAGCTGGCGACGACGCGAGCTTATGAAGCTGGTGACGACGCGAGCTTACGAAGCCGGTGTCGACACGAGCTTACGAAGCCGGCGTCGATGCGAGCTTACGAAGTTGGCGTCGATGCGAGCTTACGGAACTAGCGTCGACTTGAGTTTACGAAGCTAGCATTGACGCAAGCTCATGAAGTTAGCGTTGATGCCAGATTCTGAGATTAGTGTCGATGCCAGTTTACGAAGTTGGCGTTGACGCGAGCTTACGAAGTTGGTGTCGACGCGAGATTACGAAGTTGGCGTCGACGCGAACTTATGAAGTTAGCGTCAACTCAAGCTTACGAAGTTAGCATCAACTCAAGCTTACGACGTTAGCATCAACTCAAGCTTACGAAGCTAGCGACAACGCGAGTTTACGAAGCAAGCGTCGTTGACAGCTTCCGAGGTTAGCGTCGACACCAGCTTGTAAGGCTGGCGTCGACTGAGGTAGGCGCCAACGCGAGCTTACGAATCTAGCGACGACGCAAGCTTACGAAGCTAGCGACGACGCAAGCTTACGCAGTTGGCGTCGACGCGAGCTTACGAAGTTAGCATCAACTCAAGCTTACGAAGCTAGCGACGACGCGAGCTTACGAAGCTGGCGACGACGCGAGTTTACGAAGCAGGTGTCGACGCGAGCTTACGAAGTTAGCGTCGACTCGAGCTTACGAAGCTAGCGACGACGCGAGCTTACGAAGCTAGCGACGACGCGAGCTTACGAAGCCAGCGTCGATGCAAGCTTACGAAGTTGGCATCGACTTGAGCTTACAATGCTAGCATTGACACGAGCTTACGAAACTAGCGTCGACTTGAGCTTACGAAGCTAGCATTGACGCAAGCTTATGAAATTAGCGTCGATGCCAGATTCTGAGGTTAGCGTTGATGTCAGCTTCCAAGGTTAGTGTCAATGCCAGTTTACGAAGTTGGCGTAGACGCGAGCTTACGAAGTTAGCATTGATGACAGATTCCGAGGTTAGCTTTGACGTGAGCTTACCAAGTTAGCGTTGACGCAAGCTTACTAAGCTAGTGTCGACGCGAGTTTACGAAGTTAGCGTCGACATCAGCTTTCTGAGTTTGTGTCGACGCGAGTTTACGAAGTTAGCGTCGACATCAGCTTTCTGAGTTTGTGTTCACGTCAGCTCCCCGAGTTAGTGTACATAAGTTAGCATCAACATGTGCTACAAAAGTTGGCATCAATGTCAGCTTTTGAATTCGGTGTTAACATTAGCTTCCAAAGTTAGCAACGATATCAATCTCAGAAGTCGGCGTGGATACCGGCTTTTCAAAGTTAGCGCCGAAGTTGGCTTCTGAGGTTAATGTCTTTGTCGGCTTCCATTTTTTTTTTAACATGCCAAACTTCACGCTTTACCACATTAACCATGCGTGTTTGCGTCACACTCACGCCGGCCGCCGACTTGATCCACTGGTCAAGGAGTTGAGGCGAGGGCGGGGCACCGAGTGTAGGCGGGGCCTCTCGGGTGGCCGGGGCCTCGAGGGCAGGCGCTTCTGAGCCGGCGCTCACCGTCATGAAGGTATCAACAGCCAAGTCACGGTCGTCGTCCCCCGCAGGTGTCACGCTCAACTGGACGCCGGCAGGAAAAAGAGCTCAACGTTACCTCACGTCAGTACGACTATCTGTCGCCACAAAATGAACAGGAAGTAACCCAAATATGTCCCAAAATCAACCGGAAGTGAGCACGGGATACTAGCAAAGCATCCCCTTTCCTTGTCAAATATAGCTCGGAATTTTTCATCAATTCAAATTTGGCTAGCGTGTTAACAAGACTCTCAATAAATTTGTTTTCCACCGTACCGTCCCTTTAAACGTGCCGCGCGTTACGACACCTAAACGCGCACACACGGTAAAACCCACGCTAATACACAAGGGGCGCGTGTGGCGTTCGTGGGAATTAATGCGCGTAAAAATCAATGTCTTTCTTACAAGTAATGTATGAATGACCTTTCCTCTCACTTTGTGTACTCAGCTGGGCGTGGGCGGGGCTAGCGCCGGGCCGTTTGTCAAAGCGGGACAGCGGATATTAAAGCTTGATTGATCCGCGCTCGGGAAGCCCGGGCATAAATAAAGCGGCGGCGACGCCTTCATGGACTTACAGTACGACGAGCGGGCCAGACTCGCCGTGACCTTGGCGCCACTTACAATATGAAGCCCGCCATTATCTTAATTTGGAGACGCCGTTGTTTATTGGCGAGGCCCGGCCGCCGCGGAATACTGATACGGGTGGCCGCGCGCTATCTCCGGGAATGGATCAAAACCGTGGAGCGCAAAGAACAAACTGTTTTCTATTTCGTTACAGGAGAAGTTAGACGATTTGTCAACCTAAACGCACAGGAAGTGATGCCGGAAAGCCCCAAAAGCAACAGGAAGTGACTCAAAATCAACAGCTAGTGACCTACAAACAGGAAGTGAATCGTAAGTTCCCTAAAATCAACAGGAAGTGACCCAAAAATGAACAAGACGTGACCCATCAATGTCCAAAAATGTACAGGAAGTGAACCAAAATCAACAGGAAGTGACCCATAAAGGCACCAAAATCAACAGCTAGTGACAAGCGAACAGGAAATGATTCTGAAGTTCCCTAAAATTAACAGGAAGTGACCCAAAAATCAACAGGAAGTGACCCATCAATCCTCAAAAGTGTACATGAAGTGACCCAAAATCAACAGGAAGAGACCAATCAATGCCACGAAGTGTAGAGGAAGTGACCCAAAATAAACAGGAAGTGACCCATCAATGCCCCAAAGTGTACAGGAAGTGGCCCAAAATCAACAGGAAGTGACCCGTAAATGCTCATAAGTGTACAGGAAGTGACCCAAAATCAACAGGAAGTGACCCATCAATGCCAGAAAGTGTACAGGAAGTGACCCAAAAATCAACAGGAAGTGACACATCAATGCCCCAAAATGTACAGGAAGTGACCTATAATCAACAGGAAATAGCCCAGTCAATGCCACAAAATGTAGAAGTGACCCAAAATCAACAGGAAGACACCCGTAAATGCCCCAAAGTGTACAGGAAGTGGCCCAAAATCAACAGGAAGATACCCGTAAATGGCCCAAAGTGTACAGGAAGAGACCCAAAATCAACAGGAAATGATCCGTAAATGCCCCAAAGTGTACAGGAAGTGACCAATAAACAGGAAGTGAATCAAAAGTTCCCTAAAATCAACAGGAAGTGAACCAAAAATCAACAGGAAGTGACCCATCAATGCCCAAAAATGTACAGGAAGTGACCCAAAATCAACAGGAAGAGACCCATCAATGCCACAAAGTGTAGAGGAAGTGACCCAAAATAAACAGGAAGTGACCCATAAATGCCCATAAGTGTACAGAATATGACCAAAATAAACAGGAAGTGACCCATCAATGCCCCAAAGTGTACAGGAAGTGACCCAAAATCAACAGGAAGTGACCAATCAATGCCAGAAAGTGTACAGGAAGTGACACATAATCAACAGTAAATAGCCCAGTCAATGCCACAAAATGTAGAGGATGTGACCTAAAATCAACAGGAAGACACACCTAAATGCCCCAAAGTGTACAGGAAGAGACCCAAAATCAACAGGAAATGACCCGTAAATGCCCCAAAGTATACAGGATGTGACCGAAAAATCAACAGCTAGTGACCAATGAACAGGAAGTGAATCAAACGTTCCCTAAAATCAACAGGGAGTGACCCAAAAATCACAGGAAGTGACCCATCAATGCCCTAAAGTGAACAGGAAGTAACCACAAAATCAACAGGAAGTGAACCGTAAATGCCCATAAGGGAACAGGAAGTGACCCAAAAATGAACAGGAAGTGAATCGGAAGTTCCCCAAAATGAACAGGAAGTGACCCAAAAATCAACAGAAAGTGACCCATCAATGCCCAAAAGTGATCAAAATGTACAGGAAGTGATGGCGCCAAATCAACAGGAAGTGACACAATAAATAGGGAGTGAATCCGAAGCGCCCTAAAACGCGATAAATACCCTAAAATGAAGAAGGAACAAGGAAATGACCCATTGAAAACAACTAATCCCAATGAACGCGTACTAACCCTAACCCACCTGCTTCCTGAGCTGCGCTATGGCGTGCTGCAAATCGAGCACGTGCGTGAAGAGCGGACTGTCCAGGGTCTCCTTGAGCGCCGCCACGCGCAGGCCGTGCCGCCGCCACTCCTCCCTCTCCGCCAGCTTGGACCCCAGTCGCTCCAGGGCCGCCACCGCCCGCCGCCGCTCGCCGGGCGACACTGCGGGGGCGGGAACCCCGTCAGCCCGACGGCACGTTCGGTCCAGCGGGTCCGCCTTACCTGCGCTAGCGTTGTACAACATCTGGCTTCGCTCTGAAAGAAAACAATAACGTCAGGAAACGACGCACGCCGTTCCATGCCGTTGCACCGATGGACGTTCAATCCTAGCGTTAGCGGTTGTGGTAAAACATGCTACTTATCAAACAGTTTTTAGTCAAGTTGACATCATTCACTCATCAAAAACGTACATAAAATGAATGACGACAAAAATTAGCCTTCAGTTGTTGTCACTTCCTGTTCATTGGTCACTTCCTGTTGATTGTGGGTCATTGCTGTACATTTTGTGGCAATTTCCTGTTCACTGGGCACTTTTTGTTGATTTTGGGTGACTTCCTTTTAATTTGGCGGAAATTAAGGGTCATTTCCTATCGATTCCAAGCCACTTTCTGTTGATTTTGGGTCATTTTTCGCTCATTTTGTGGCATTTTCCTGTTCATTGGTCACTTTTTGTTGATTTTGGGTCACTTCCTATTAACTCGGGGGCATTTAATGGTCACTTTCTGTTGAGTTTGGGTCACTTCCTGTACATTTTGGGGAATTTACGGGTCACTTCCTGTTCATTTTGGGTCACTTCCTGTTAACTTGGGGGCATTTAATGGTCACTTCCTATTGAGTTTGGGTCAATTCCTGTACATTTTGGGGCATTTATGGGTCACTTACTGTTGATTTTGGGTCACTTCCTGTTAACTTGGGGGCATTTGACGGTCACTTCCTATTGAGTTTGGGTCACTTCCTGTAGATTTTGTGACATTTTCCTGTTCATTTGTAACTTTTTGTTGATTTTGGGTCACTTCTTATTAACTTGGGGGCATTTAATGGTCACTTCCTATTGAGTTTGGGTCGCTTCCTGTACATTTTGGGGCATTTACGGGTCACTTACTGTTGATTTTGGGTCGCTTCCTGTTAACTTGGGGGCATTTAAGGGTCACTTCCTATTGAGTTTGGGTCACTTCCTGTACATTTTGGGGCATTTACGGGTCACTTACTGTTGATTTTGGGTCACTTCCTGTTAACCTGGGGGCATTTAAGGGTCACTTCCTATTGAGTTTGGGTCACTTCCTGTACATTTTGAGGCATTAACGGGTCACTTACTGTTGATTTTGGGTCACTTCCTGTACATTTTGGGGCATTTACGGGTCACTTACTGTTGATTTTGGGTCACTTCCTGTTAACTTGAGGGCATTTAAGGGTCACTTCCTGTTAACTTGATGGCATTTAAGGGTAAATGGTGTTATACTTATATAGCGCTTTTCCACCTTTCAAGGCGCTCAAAGCGCTTTACACTATCTCACTATTC
>JAOXJL010000028.1:18776827-18791213 GCA_025762715.1 Corythoichthys haematopterus | reverse complement strand
GTCTGACGAGGGAGCGACGCGATCACGGACTGCCAACCTTCCTTCACCGGTCTCTGTCTGGCACGGTGCCCGCTCCCGCACAAAGAAGCCGCAAATCAACAGGAAGTGACCCATAGACAGGAAGTGACCCATAAGTGCCCTATATCAACAGGAACTGATCCATGATATAGAGGAACTGGCCTGAATTTGCCTCAAAACATACAGGAAATGACACTAAAGGAACAGGAAGTGACCTATAAATGCCCAAACTGTATAGGCAATGAATTAAAATGTACAGGAAGTGACCTGTAAAGGAAGTGTTTGTGTGTTAGCGTCTTATCGTGTATTAGGGTTTGATTGTGTGTGCGCACTTTTGTGTGAGTGTATGTCCCCGCAAGTAGGTGTTAGTGTCTTGTATTAGTGTCCGTCTGATGAGGGAGCGACGCGATCGCGGACTGCCAGCCTTCCTTCACCGGTCTCTGTCTGGCACGGTGCCCGCTCCCGCACAAAGAAGCCGCCATCTGCCCCCCGTGGTCGGGGCACAAGCACAGTGAATGCACAGACAGAGCCAGTGTGTCGCCATGACGACGTGGGGCCACGCTCCCACCGCTAAACATAATAGCTACATGTAGAAACAGCCAAATAAACAAAATGCACAAGAACACACACTATTAAGTTACACTAACACACACAAGCTAACACTAACACACAATGAGACATTAATACACTACAGCACATGTAAACCCAGACCAACACGCAATCAGTCACAACTACATAAGATAACTATACACAAATACCCATGACCAGACCATCAAAGACTATCAGACTATAAGATAGGTCACTTTCTTATGATTTGGTTTCTTTCCCTGGTCATTTCCTGCACATTTTGTCATGTTCTGTTGGTCCTTGAGCTTTCCTAGGTCACTTCCTGTTGATTTTGGGTCACTTCCTGTTGGTTTTGCAGCACTTATAGGTCACTTTCTGATGATTTTAGGTCTTTCCCAGGTCACTTCCTGTACATTTTGTCATTTTATGTTGGTTTTACAGCTTTTCAGGATCACTTCCTTTTGGTTTTGGGCCACTTATAGTTCATTTACTGATGATTTTCAGGTCTTTCCTAGTTCATTTCCTGCACTTTATGTCATGTTCTGTTGTTTTTTTAGCTTTCCTGGGTCACTTCCTTTTGGTTTTAGGGCACCTATAGGTCTCTTTCTGATGATTTTGGGTCTTTCCCAGGTCACTTCCTGTCCATCTTGTCATTTTATGTTGATTTTAGAGCTTTTCTGGATCAACTTTTGATTTTGGGCCACTTAAAGTTCATTTACTGACGATTTTTAGGTCTTTCCTACGTCAATTCCTGCACGTTATGCCATGTTCTGCTGTTTTTTGAGCTTTCCCGGGTCACTTCCTTTTGGTTTTAGGGCACCTATAGGTCACTTTCTGATGATTTTGGGTCTTTCCCAGGTCACTTCTTGTACATTTTAACCACTTCTTGTTCATTACAAGGCATTTTTTTGTTTTGTCAAAAATAATGACCAACATTGGAAAGTTTTTTCGTAAGCCCGAGTTGAATCAACTTGAGTGAATGAAAATGTCTGTGCCATTAGAAAGGTACGGGGAAGCTTTTATCAAAACTTTAGCTGAATTGTAAATTTTTGCCAAAACCGGCATCACATGACTAATTCAGACTAAACTAATCCTCCCACATTTTGTACTCAACACTAAATGATACGCTGGTGGAAATGTCAATCAAATGCAGAAAAAAACAGCCCCAGCTCCCAAGGATCGGTCATGTCGCTCCGCGGCTTTACCTGCGGCTGCTGCGGGATGTTGAAGGCGGGGTCTCGCGGCCCCACGCTGACAAATCGCTGAGCGGGCGTGCTGGTGGGCGGGGCCGAGTACGCTGAGGAAAAGTTGCAAAACGGTCAAAGGCGGACGACGGGCAAAGCGGGCAAAAAGCGGCGTAAGTGTACTGACTGGGCGAGGACGGCGAGTTGGCGCCCCCCTCGGCGGAGGAGGCGGCGGGCGGCTTGGCGTCGACGGGCAGCGGGACGGGCCGCGCCATGGGCGGAGGCGGAGGGGGCGGCAGCATGGGCGCCGCCAGGAAGGGATTGTGGACTTTTCCCTGGGAGCTACCGTTAGGCTAAAGCAAAGACAAAGAAAAAAATAACATCAATAGAGTGATATGTAGAAAATGCAATTTCTGCAGACTTCCTGTTGATTTGGAGGCATTTCCGGGCCATTTCCTTGTGATATCGCGTCACTTCCTGTTGATTTGGAGGCATTTCAGGATGACTTTCTTTCGTTTTTGGGGCATTTCAGAGTCACGTCTTGTTGATAGCGGCTAACCTCTCGTCCAAAACAGGTCACTTCCTGTTGATTTAGGGACATTTTGGGGTCACTTCTTGTTGCTTCAGTTCGCTTGCTGTTGGTATCAGGTCACTTCCTGTTGATTTAGTCACATTTTGGGGTCACTTCCTGTTGATATAAGGCCACTTCCTGTTAATTTAGGGGCATTTCAGGTCACTTCCTCTCACCTCAGTTCACTTGTGTTTGATATCAGGTCACTTCCTGTTTATTTAGTGGCATTTTGGAATCACTTCCTGTTGCTTTAGGAGCATTTTATGGTTGATTCCTGTTGATATTGGCTCACTTCCTGTTGATATAAGTTCACTTCTTGTTGATTTGGGGGCATTTTGGGGTCACTTCCTGTTGATATCGGGTCACTTCCTATTGATATTGGGTCACTTCCTGATGATTTGGGGGCATTTTGGGGTCACTTCCCGTTTATATTGGGTCACATCTTGTTGATATCTGGTCACTTCCTTTTTATCTAGGGGCATTTTAGGGTCACTTCATGTTGATATCAGGTCCCTTCCTGATGATTTGGGGGCATTTTTGGGTCCCTTCCTGTTGATATCAGGTCACTTCCTGTTGATTTTTGGTCACTTCCTGATGATTTGGGGGCAGTTCGGGTTCTCTTCCCCTTTATATTGGGTCACATTTTGTTGATATCAGGTCACTTCCTTTTCATTTAGGGGTCTTTTAGGGTCACTTCCTGTTGATATCAGGTCCCTTCCTGATTATTTTGGGGCATTTTTGGGTCACTTCTTGTTGCATTGGGAGCATTTTAGGGTCACTTCCTGTTGATATTGGGTCACTTCTAGTTGATATCAGGTCACTTTTTGTTGATTTAGGGGCATTTTAGGGTCTCTTCCTGTTGATATCGGGTCACTTCTCGTTGATATCAGGTCACTTCCTGTTGATTTAGGAGCATTTTGGGGTCACTTCCCTTTTGATATTGGGTAACTTCCTGTTGATATCAGGCCACTTCCTGTTGATTTGGTAGGATTTGTGGGTCACTTCCTATTGCTATTGGGTTACTTTTTGTTGAAATCATGCATCCCATTGATATCAGGTTACCTCCTATTGATTTAGGGGCATTTTAGGGTCACTTCCTGTTGATATTAGCTCACTTCCTGTGGATTTAGGAGCATTTCAGGGTCACTTTCTATTGATATTGGATCGCTTCCTGTAGATTTCAGGCCACTTCCTGTTGATTTAGGGGCGGATTGGACCTGCTGGCAGGCCGTACATTCGACACTCGAGTTCAGAAGCTGAAATTCCTATTTTTTTAAGTCAACAATGTCTCTGAAGAATGAACCGACGATCAAAACAACAGACGATTCTCGGATGATCCTTTTTTTTTTTTGGTCTGTGCTCGGAAAGAGACGTCACGGGTACACACACACACACGAATAATGCATAGACGTGCATGCGTGTCTTACGTTGAGGAAGCCCACCTGTCCGGCCGTCTGGGCGGAGTCGGGGCACACAAGCTGCACGAAATCCTTCAGGGGGTCCTGCGGGTGGTACCTGATGGCCGCGTGGGAGAAGTAGGAGGCCGGCTGCTGCAGGATGGGCGACGAGGAGAAGTGCAGGCTGGACGGGGGCGCGTGAGGGCTCGCTAGGGGGCGGGACCACATACAAGCGTCCATCAATCAAATTGCATCCACTTCAGTGTTTTGGTTAAAACTAAATGTGGGTCAAATTGCAGTTGAAATTTGACAAAACAAAACGGAACATGAAATGTGTTATCTATTTTAAATATTTAATTACTATAGTATATCATATTCAATTTGATTTAAATTAGTATTTCTTTTAAACAGGAAAAAATTAATGTTATTTCCTTGGTCGCCACGCGATTAGGCGTCAGTCATTTTCAGTGGCTGAGAAACAATTCAAACAAGCCGATCATACAAGCGACCAATGACAGAAGAGTGGAAGCGGAGCAAAAACACACATGCGTGCACACAGCCAATCGGTGAGCTGCCTGAAGATGTCGTCATAATGCTGACAGGGCGAAGGAGGCGCATGGAAGGAAAGAAAGGAAGGAAAGGAGAGTGGGAGGGAGGAAGGAAGGATGGAGCGAACAAGAGAGGCAAGCAAGGATGGAAAGAAGGAAGGAAGAAAGCAACGATGGAAAGGAGGGATGGAAGGAATCAAGTAGGGAAGGCAGGAAGGAAGTGAAGACGGAATTAAGGATGGAGGGAACGAGAGAAAGAAGCAAGGGTGGAAAGAAGGAAGAATGAGAGGAGGGAAGGATGAAGGGAAGGAGAGAAGGAAGGAAGGTAAGAAGGGAAGAAGTGAGGAAGAAAGGAAGGAAGGTAGGAAAGAAGGAAGCGGGGAAGGAACAAAGGACAGGAGGAAGAAGGGAGGCAAGGAGAGAAGGAATGATGGAAAGAAGAAAGGAAGACGTTAGGAAGGAGGGAGGGAGGCAAGGTGGGAAGGAAGTGTTGAAGGAAGGGTGGAAAGAAAGATAAGAATGAAGGAATCAAGGAAAGAAGGAAGGAAAGTAGGAAAAACATGAAGGAAGGCAGGTAGGAAAGAAGGAAAAAAGAAAGGAAGGGAGGACAGAACAAAGAAAGGGAGGAAGGGGAGGCAAGGAGAGAAGCAATGAAGGAAAGAAGGAAAGGAAGATCTTAGGGAGGATGGAAGGAGGGAGGCAAGGTGGGAAGGATGGAAAGAAGGAAAGAGGAGAGGAAGGAATCAAAGAAGTGAAGAAAGAAGGAATCAAGGAAAGAAGTAGGAAAAACGTGAAGAAGGAAGGGAGGGCGGGGGAATGAGAGAAGGAAGCAAGGATGGAAAGAAGGACGAAATAGAGGAGGGATGAAAGGAGGGAGGCAAGGTAGGAAGGAAGTGAAGAAGAAAGGATGGAAAGAAGGAAGAGAAGAATGAGGGATGCAAGGAATCAAGGAAAGAAGGAAGGAATGTAGGAAAAACTTGCAGAAGGAAGGAAGGATAGGGGAATGAGAGAAGGAAGCAAGAATGGAAAGAAGGAAGGAAGAGATATGAGGGATTGAAGGAAATAGGGAAGGAAGAAAGGTAGGAAGGATGGAGACAAGGAAGGAAGGTGGAAATGACGAAGGAAAGAAGATAGGTAGGAAGGAAGGGCAGACAGAAGAAAGGTAGGAAGGATGGTGGTAAGGAGAAAAGGAAGGAAGAAGGAAGGTAAGAAGTGAGCAAGGAACGAGGGAAGGTAGGAACGAGAGGGAAGGGAGGAAGGAAGGACTGAAGGAAGGATGGAGGTAAGAAGGAAGGAGGTAAGGTAGGAAAGAAAGAAGAAAGGAAAGATGGAAGGATTGAAGGAAGGATGGAGGTGAGAAGAGAAGGGAAGGAAGGAAGTGAAGAAAGAATAAAGGATGCTAGGAATCAAGGAAAGAAGGGGGGAATGTATATAGGAAAAACTTGCAGAAGGATGGGAAAGAGAAGGAATCAAGGATGGAAAGAAGGAAAGAAAAGATAAGGGATGGAAGGAAAGAGGGAAGATAGACAGGTAGGAAGGATGGAGACAAGGAAGGAATTGGGAAAGAAGGAAGGGAAGAAGATAGATAGGTAGGAAGGAAGGAAGGAGGGGAGGATGGAGGTAAGAAGAGAAGGAAGGATGAAGAAGGAAGGTAAGAAGTGTGGGAGGAAGGAGGTAAGTTAGGAGAGAAAGAAGATCGGAAAGATGGAAGGATTGAAGGAAGGATGGAGGTAAGAAGAGAAGGGAGGATGGAAAGAAGGAAGGTAAGAAAAGAAGATGTTGGGAAGGAACGGGGGAAAGGGAATGAAGAGAGAAGGAATCAAGGAAGTGAAGACGGAATTAAGGTAGGACGGAAAGAAGAAGAAGAAGCAAGGAAGGAAGGAAGGAAGACAATGTCCAAAAAGGAGGGATACAAGGAAGTACTGTTAGTTTACCTTGTCGGGAGATGAAGGAGCTAGCTAGCGAGCCGCGTAGCTTATATCCTGCTTTCCCAGTCAGGAAAGAGAGAGAAAATGAACAGCGAAAAGAAGAAGAGGAAAAGCAGCGTGAACATTCCACTCATCAACACAAGGGGCGCCATCATCACACACAAACTCCCCTCAGCACCAAGCTACGCCAACTTACCCGGCTCGTCGTGCCAGCCGCCCGCTTGACTGACGCCGCCCGGCGAGCGACCCGCCGTCGGCGGGTAGTACGAGTCCTCGCCCGGGCTGTCGCCGTCGTCCTCCATGCACTTGATGCGCTTGGCGGAGCTGCACGCAAACACAGCCTCCGTGAACGCATGAAAAGACCTTTCATCACCCCTGCCAACATGGCCGCTTCCCTACCAAAATGCCTCAGGGCGGCCATGTTTGCAGGGGCGACATTCCAATTAACACTAGTTGTCCTAATCAATTTAAAGTGGGAGTTGGGTTCATTCGATGCCAACCCCCCGCTTTAAAATGACTGGACATCTACTGGTGATAAGAATTTTACAGCAGACAGACGGATGATTGTACGTCAATCGCCGTGCGTGAGCGTACCTGGAGGACGACGTGCTGGGGAGGGGCCTCCTCATGGCGCCGGGGCTCATGCCGTAGTAGGACGAGCTGTCCAAGTCGGCCAGCGAGAAGTTTGGACCCGTGCCGGCGGCGATGGGAGCTGCAAAAACAAACAGGCCCACAGATATCACTTATAGAGGGTTAGAGAGAGCCGGATGCAAAATCAACAGGAAGTCACATGGAAATGTCCCCAAATTAGTGGGAAGTGACCAGACATCAATAGGAAGTGACACAGAAATGCCCCAAATTCAATAGGAAGTGACCCTACATAAATAGGAAAATATATTAAAAGCTACAAAATCAACAGGAAGTGACTCAATGTCAACAGGAAATGACCCGTATATGCTTCAAAATCAACAGGAAGTGACCCTATATCAACTGGAAGCGACATGGGATCTGACATCAACAGGAATGGACCCTGAATTGCCTTAAAATTAGCAGGAAGTGACAAGGAAATGCTTCCAAATTAATAGGAAGTGACCCTGGAAGTGACATGGGACCTGTATTAACAGGAAGTGATCGTATATTAATAGGAAGTGACTCAGTAATGCTTCAAAATTAAAATGGAAAGGACCCTGGAAGTGGAATGGGACCTGATATCAACAGGAAGTGACCATATATCAATAGGAAGTGACCCAGTAATGCTTAAAAACTAACAGGAAGTGACCCTGGAAGTGGGATAGGACCTGATACCAGCAGGAAGTGACCCTAAATTGCCTTAAAAGCAACAGGAAGTGACCCAGAAAGTCTTCAAAATTAAAAGGAAGTGACCCTGGAAGTGGCATTGGACCTGATATCAACAGGAAGTGACTGTATATGAACAGGAAGTGACCCAAAAATGCTTCAAAATTAACAGGAAGTGATCCTGGAAGTGACATGATACCTGGTATCAACAGGAAGTGACTCTGAATTGCCTTTATTTCAACACGAGGTGACCATATATTAATGGGAAGTGACCCAGTATTGCTTACAAATTAACAGGAAGTGACCCTGGAAGTGGCATAGGACCTGATATCAACAGGAAGGGACACTAAATTGCCTTAAAATCAACAGGAAGTTACCCATAAATGCTTCAAAATTAACAGGAAGTGACCCTGGCAGTGGCATAGGAACTGATATCAGCAGGAAGTGACCCTAAATTGCCTTAAAATCAACAGGAAGTGACCTAAAATGCTTAAAACTTAACAGGAAGTGACCCTGGAAGTGTCATAGGACCTGTTATCAACAGGAAGTGACCGTATATTAACAGGAAGTGACCCAGAAATGCTTCAAAATTAACAGGAAGTTACCCTGGAAGGAACATGGGGCCTGATATCAACAGGAATTCACCCTGAATTGCCTTAAAATCAACAGGAAGTGACCCAGAAACGCTTCAAAATTAACGGGAAGTGACCCTGGAAGTGACATGATACCTGGTATCAACAGGAAGTGACCCTGAATTGCCTTTATTTCAACACGAAGTGACCACATATCAACGGGAAGTGACCCAGTATTGCTTAAAAATTAACAGGAAGTGACCCTGGAAGTGACATAGGACCTGATATCCACAGGAAGTGACCCTAAATTGTCTTAAATCAACAGGAAGTTACCCAGAAATTCTTCAAAACTAACAAGAAGTGATCCTGCAAGTGACATAGGACCTGATATCAACAGGGAGTGACTCTAAATTGCCTTAAAATCAACAGGAAGTGACCCAGAAATGCTTCAAAATGAACAGGAAGGACCCTGGAAGTGGCATGGGACTTTATATCAACTGGAAGTGACTGTAGATTAACAGGGAGTGACCAAGAAATGCTTCAAAAACTAACAGGAAGTAACCCTGGAAGTGGCATGGGACATGATATAAACAGGAAGTGACTGTATATAAATAGGAAGTGACCCAAAAATACTTAAAAATTAACAAGAAGTGACCTTGGAAGTGGCATGGCACCTGATATCAACAGGAAGTGCACCTGATATCAACAGGAAGTGACCGTATATCAACAGGAAGTGACCCAGTAATGCTTCAAAATTAACAGGAAGTGGCATGGGACCGGATATCAACAGGAAGTGACCTAATATCAACAGGAAGTGACCCAGAAATGCTTAATAATTAACAGGCAGTGACCCTGGAAGTAGCATGGGACCTGGTATCAACAGGAAGTGACCGTATATTAACAGGAAGTGACCCAGAAATGCTTCAAAATTAACAGGAAGTAATCCTGAAAGTGACATTGGCCCTGATATCAACATGAAGTGACCCTGAATTGCCTTAAAATAAACAGGAAGTGACCAAGAAATGCTTCAATATCAATAGTAAGTGAGCGTATATTAACAGGAAGTGACATAGGACGTGATATCAATAGGAAGTGACATGAAAATGCCCCAAAATCAAAAGGAAGTGACCGTAGATCAACAGGAAGTGACCCAAAAATGCTTAAGAATAATATGAAGTGACCCTGGAATTGGCGTTGGATCTGATATCAACAGGAAGTGACCCTGAATTGCCTTAAAATCAACAGGAAGTGAGCAAAAATCAACAGTGCGTTTACCTACAGGAGTTAACTGACCACAATGAGAACATTCCCATACGAAATAGTGTGAATTATGAATGAATAAGTGAAGATTTTGAAAAGAGCAAAAAGAATGAGTTTGCCTATAAAGGGTTAACGCAAAGCTGCGGACTGCCTTCATAGCTTTATTGACAGAAAGCAGGATGGCGGGCGGGCGGGCGTGATGAAAGGAGGAGGAGTCCTGACAAGACCTGCTGGCTACACAACACTTTTCTGCACACATCAGCATTGTCCATCTATCACAAGCACGCGCGCGCGCACGCGCACTCTTTGCACTTCCATGGCAACTCTTGGCTTTTTAAGAGAATAAAAGTCAAAATAGCAATTCCCTTCCTCATGTTTACTTCCTGTTGTTGAAGCTTTCATGTGTCACGTCCTGTTGCTATCAGGCACATGTCCAACATCCTGTTGATTTTGGGGCATCTCAGGGTCACTTCTTTTCTATAATGGAGTATATCCATTCACTTCCTGTTGATTTTGAAACATCTCTGGGTCACTTCCTGTTGACATTTTCTTTTGATTTTGGGGCGTTTCCATGTCACATCCCATTGATATATGCTCCCATGTCCCTTCTTGTTGATAAAAGGTCACTTCCTGTTTATTTTGGACATTTCCATGCCACTTCCTGTTGATTGTGGGGCTTTGAATGTCACTTCCTGTTGATTTTAGGGCAATTCAGGTTCACTTCCAGTTGATTTCGGGGCTTTGAATGGTGCTTCCTGTTTATTTTAGGGCATTTCTGGGTCATTTCCTGTTCATATCAGGTTCCATGTCACTTCCTGTTGATATAAGGTCACTTCCTGTTGATTTTGAAGCATCCCTGGGTCACTTCCTTTTGATTTTGGGGCATTTCTATGTCACTTCCTATTGTTATGAGGTCCCATGCCACTTCCTGTAGATATAGGGTCACTCGCATTTGATTTTGGGGCATTTCCATGTCACTTCCTGTTGACATTGGGCCACTTTCGTTTTGATTTTAAGGCATTTTCATGTCATTTCCTATTGACATCAGGTCTCATGTCACTTGCTGTTGATATAGAGTCACTTCCTGTTGATTTTGAAAAATCTCTGGGTCACTTCCTGTTGATTTTGAGGCATCTCATGTCACTTCCTATTGATATCAGGTGCCATGCCACTTCCTGTTTATATACGGTCACTTCTTGTTGTTTGTGGGGCTTTGAATGTCACTTCCTGTTCATATGCAGTCACTTCCTGTTGATTTTGAGGCATTTCCATGTCACTTCCTATTTATATCAGGTCCCATGTCACTTCTTGTTGATTGAGGAGCTTTTAATGTCACTTCCTGTTGATTTTAAGGTAATTCATGTTCACTTCCTGTTAAATGTGGGGCTTTCCATGTCACTTCCTGTTGGCATACAGTCACTTTCTTTTGATTTTTGGGCTTTGAATGTCCTTTCCTGTAGGTATACAGTTACTTCCTGTTGATTTTGAAGCATTTCTGGGTCACTTCCTATTGATATAATAATAACAATAATGTATTTTATGAATAACGCACAGGTCACATGCCACTTCCTGTTGATATACGGTCACTTCTTGTTGTTTGTGGGGCTTTGAATGTCACTTCCTGTTGATATGCAGTCACTTCTTTTTGATTTTAGTGCATTTCAGGGTCATATCAGGTCTCGTCACTTCCTGTTGATTAAGGGTCACTTCCTGTTGATTTTGGGTTTTTACATGTCACTTCCTATTAATATCAGGTCCAATGTCAATTTCTGTTGATATCGGGTCACTTCCTGTTGATTAAAGGAATTTACATGTAACTTCCTGTTGACTTTAGTGCATTTTTGGGTCACTTCCTGTTGATTGTGGAGCTTTTAATGTCACTTCCTATTGATTTTAAGGTAATTCAGGCTCGCTTCCTGTTAAATTTGGGGCTTTCCATGTCACTTCCTGTTGAGCTTGGGCTTTCAGTGTCACTTTCTGTTGGTATAAAGTCACTTCCTGTTGATTTTGAAGCATTTCTGAGTCACTTCCTATTGATATCGGATCACTTTCTTTTGATTCTGAGGCTTTTCCATGTCACTTCCTATTGAAATCAGGTCCCATGTCATTTCCAAAAACAGAAAAAGGAGGGACACAAGAAAGAAATGAAAGAAGAAAGGACTACAATGGGTTAAAGTGATGGATGTAAGGAAGAAGTCAAGTCAAGGAAGAGAGAAATGAAAGTGGGAATGAAATAAAGGAAGGGAGGGAGGGAGGAAGACTGTTTGTGTGTGTCTGAGGGGAAAAAAACAAAACCTCCATAAGGGGGTACCACAAGCTGCCAAGTGGGTCATTTGCTGCCTTCTTTGTTTCTCCCCTGCCTGCCTGCTAGGATGTTTGTTGGGCTTTATCTCAATTTCACCCCCAAAACTCACACACTTACACACCTTACTAGAAGATGCCAAGATACTTGGGTCACTTCCTGTTGATTTTCAGGCATTTCCATGTCACTTCCTATTAAAATCCGACGATTTCCTGTTGATTTTGGGGCATTTTCAGGTCTCCTCCTCCCATCATTTGAAGTCACTCCCTGTTGTCTTTTGAGCATTTCCACCTCATTTCCTATTGATGTCAGGTCACTTCCTGTTGATTCTGGGGCATTTCCACATCACTTCCTATTGAAATTGGATGATATCCTGTTGATTTTGGGGGCATTTCCACCTCACTTCCTGTTGATTCAAAGTCACTTCCAACACATTTGGGACACTTCCTGTAGATTTCAGGTCACTTCCTATTGATTCCGGGGAATTTCCACCGCACTTCCCTAAGATTTCAGCTCACTACAATTTGACTCAGGGCACTTCCGCATCACTTCCTATTGCAAACCGATGACTTCCTGTTGATTTTGGGGCATTTTCAGGTCTCCTCCTCATGATTTGAGGTCACTCCCTGTTGTCTTTTGGGCATTTCCAGCTCATTTCCTGTTGATGTCAGGTCACTTCCTGTTGATTCTGGGGCATTTCCACATCACTTCCTATTGAAATCAAATGACTTCCTGTTGATTTTGGGGCATTTCCGCCACCCTTCCTTTTGATTTCAGCTCACTACAAACTGATTCGGGGCACTTCCGCGTCACTTCCTGTTCATTTCCGGTCGCTTCCTGTTGCTTTTGGGGCATTTCCGCCTCACTTCCTGTTCATTTCAACTCACTTCCAATAGATTTGGGCCACTTCCAATAGATTTCAGCGAACTTCCAATTGATTTGGGGCACTTCCGCATCACTTCCTATAGATTTCAGGTGACTTCCTATTCATTCAGGGCATTTCCACACCACTTCCTATTGAATTCAGGTGATTTCCTGTCGATTTTGGTGAATTCCCAGGTCTCCCCATGATATGAGATCACTTCCTGTAGATTTCAGGCCATTTCCTATTGAAGTCAGTTGACTTCCTGTTGATTTTGGGGCATTATCGCATCACTTCCTGTAGGTTTCAGGTCACTTTCTATTGATTCGGGGCATTTCCACATCGTTTCCTAATGAAATCCAATGACTCCCTGCTGATTTTGGAGGCATTCCCACCCCACTTCCTGTTGATTTCAGGTCACTTTCTATTGATTGAGGGCTTCTCCAAATCACTTCCTATTGAAATCAGATGACTTCCTGTTGATTTTGGGTCATTTCCGGTCTCCTCCTCATTACATGATGTCACTTGAATTTTTCCGATAGATATAAAAACATTTCCCGTTGACGATATCAAGTTACTTCCTGTTGATTTGGGGCATTTCTACGTCACTTCCTGTTTATTTTGGAACATTTCCTATTGATTTGGGGAACCTTTATGTCACTTTCTATTGATGTCAAGTAACTTCCTGTTGATGTGGGGCATTTGCATGTCACTTCCTGCTGGTTCGGGGCATTTCTATGTCACTTCCTGTTTATTTTGGAACGTTTTCTATTGATTTGGGGCACTTTTCTGTCACCCCCTATTTGATATCATGTAACTTCCTGTTGATTTGGGGCATTTCTACATCACTTCATATTTGTTTTGTAACATTTCCTACTGATTTGGGGAACTTTTATTTCACTTCCTCTTATATCAAGTAACTTCCTGTCGATTTGGGGCATTTCTATGTCACCTCCCGTTTATTCTGGAACATTTCCTATTGATTTGGGGCACTTTCATGTCAATTCCTATTGATATCAAATAACTTCCTGTTGATGAGGAGCATTACATTTCACTTCCTGTTGGTTTAAGGCGTTTCTATGTCACTTCCTGTTTAGTTTTGAACATTTCCTGTTGACTTTGGTGAACTTCATGTCACTTCATTTTGATATCAGGTAACTTCCTGTTGATTTGGGGCATTTTTATGTCACTTACTGTTTATTTAGGAACATTTCCTGTTAACTTTGGGGCCCTTCATGTTACTTCCTATTGATATCAAGTAACTTCCTGTTGATTTGGGGCATTTACCTGTCACTTCCTGTTGGTTTGCGGCATTTCTATGTCACTTCCTGTTTATTTTTGAACATTTCCTGTTGATTTGGGGCACTTCATGTCACTTCCTGTTGATAACAGGTCACTTCCTGTTTATTTGGGGCATTTACATGTCACTTCCTGATGGTTTGGGGCGTTTCTACGTCACTTCCTGTTTACGTTGGAACGTTTTCTATTGATTTGGGGCACTTTTCTGTCACCTCCTATTGATATTATGCAACTTCCTATTGATTTGGGGCATTTCTACATCACTTCCTGTTCATTTTGTAACATTTCCTACTGATTTGGGGAACTTTTATGTCACTTCCTATTGATATCAAGTAACTTCCTGTTGATTTGGGGCATTTGCGTGTCACTTATTGATATCAAGTAACTTCCTGTTGATTTGGGGCATTTCTACATCACTTCCTATTTGTTTTGTAACATTTCCTACTGATTTGGGGAACTTTTATTTCACTTCCTAATATATTAAGTAACTTCCTGTCGATTTGGGGCATTTCTATGTCACCTCCTGTTTATTCTGAAACATTTCCTGTTGATTTGGGGCACTTTCATGTCAATTCCTATTGA
>JAOXJL010000028.1:18744487-18756278 GCA_025762715.1 Corythoichthys haematopterus | reverse complement strand
ATATCAGGTCATTTGGGGACATTTGTGAGGCGTGACCTGGTCTTACCATTTCATTTGGGGACATTTGGGGGGCGTGTCCTGGTCATATCAGGTCACATAGGGACATTTGGGGGGCGTGTTTTAGTCATATGGGGACATTTGGCGGTCATGTCCTGGTCATATCAGGTAATTTGGGGACATTTGGGGAGCGTGGCCTGGTCATGTTAGGTCATTTGGGGATGTTTGGGGGGGTGTCCTGGTCATATCAGGTCACATGGGACATTTGGGGGCGTGTCCTAGTCATATCAGGTCACATAGGGACATTTGGGGGGAATGTTTTAGTCATATCAGGTCATATGGGGACATTTGGCGGCCGTGTCCTGGTCATATCAAGTCATTTGAGGACATTTGGGGGGCGTGACCTGGTCATATCAGGTCATTTGGGGACATTTGTGAGGCGTGACCTGGTCTTATCATTTCATTTGGGGACATTTGGGAGGCGTGTCCTGGTCATATCAGGTCACATAGGGACATTTTGGGGGGGTGTCCTGGTACTATCAGGTCATTTGGGGACATTAGGGGGGCGTGTCCTGGTCATATCAGGTCATTAGGGGACATTTGGGGAGCGTGACCTGGTCATGTTAGGTCATTTGGCGGGCATGTCCTGGTCATATCACATGGGGACATTTGGGCACTCCTTGATAATTTGGGGGCAATTCCATGTCACTTGCTGTTGATTTTGGGTCACTTTCTGTTGATTTTAGGTTAGTTTCAGGTCCCTTCCTGATCATTGTTCACTTCCTGCTGATTTTGGGGAATCCAGGGTCACTTCCTGTTGATTTGGGAAATTTTACAGGTAGCTTCCTGTTGATTTGGGGGCATTTCCTGTTAATATGGGGGCATTTACCGGTCACTTCCTGTCGATTTTGAGCCAATTCATGTGAATTCGGGGTATTTTACGGGTCACTTCCTGTTGATTTTGGGGCTTTCTGGTCACTTCATGCCCATTCGGAGTCACTTCATTGATTTCGGGCACTCCGGGAGATTTCCTGTTAATGTTGGGCCACTGTCTCGTAATTTTGGGGAATTTACAGGTCACTTTGTTGATTTTTGGGCACTCCCTGTTAACTCGTCAGCTGCAAATGACGCCAAATGATTGCTATCATCACCTCACTTTCCAAACTAATTGGACATCCGTTGGCACTCTGACCTGGTAGAAGTTGGCGAAGCCCTGTTCGGTGAGATTGATGGTGACGGAGAAAATGGAGTAGGTGGTGTTCTGGTCGAAGCCCGTCTCGCTGTTCCCCCCAAAGAGCGCCAGAGCCCAGCACCTGTCGGCGAGCGTCACACCTGAGCGGCGCCCGCTTAACGCCCGCCCGCCACGCCCGCCCACGGCCTCACTTCCTGCGCAGCACGGACAGGATGCTGCCGCTGCCTTCGTGTCCGATCAGCCAGGAAATGTAGTGGAGGGGCTTCACCCTGTCAAAGCGCGCAGTTAGCCGAGTTAGCGCGCCGATGGATGGATCGCCGTCGACGTCACCTGTAGTGCTTGCCCTGAGGGGGCAAAGCCCAGCTGATGGTCAGAGCGTGCACCTTCCCCACGGGAACCACTGCAACACACGAGAACCCCAAATTTGGTGATAAATGGATAGATTTTATTTTGAAAAGACACCAACGCATTGGCCACCATTGATAGTTGCAGACGAACCAGAGTTGCTTGAGAAATTTGCCATTTTTACTTTGACCAAGCGTAACTTTGACGTAGTTCCACATACAATCGTGAAACTTGGAAAATAAATCGACAAACGTCCTACGGTTCAAACGGCTCTAATGTTGTTTCATAAAATAACTTACCGGCCGCCATTGACGGCGATACACGTCTGATCCATTTTGACTGTATGAGCTAGTATTGTATTGATTCAAGTCTTAAATCAACCTTTTTTCCAATGGAGTTTGGTTTTGGTTTTTGTCATCAAGAGAAGTGATACTTTTTGTTACCTCTGTAGAGTTTGTTGAAATCGGGCGTGTCGAAGGGCCTCGGCAGGTGCGAAAAGTCCACCGGTGGTTCTCCGCTGACGCCACAACAATGTCAGACGCCATCTAGCCTTTGAGGACGGCGACCCGTGTGTCTTACTTGTTGGGGATGTGGATGAAGATCTCGCGGACCCACTGCTCCAACGTGTCCAGGGTCTCTGAAAGACAATCGGGAGGAAGTGAGAGAAGGAAAGGCGGGAAAAGGACACACAAGAAGAGGAGGAGGGGAAGGAGAACAAGCAGGAGGTGGAGGTGGAGAGGGAGGAAAGGGGGAAATAGAAGAAGAGGGGAGAAAAGGAGAAACGGGAGAAGGAAGAGGGGAAGGAAAAAAAGCAAGTGATGGAGAAGAATTGGGAGGAAAGGGGGAAGAAAAGAAGACATGAGGAAGAGAACAGGGAGGAAGGAGAAAAAGCAGGAAGTGGAAGAAAAGGAGACAAGGCGGGAGAAGGAGGGGAAGGAAAAAAACAAGTGGTTGAGGAGAAGAGGGAGGAATGGGGGAAAAAAGGAGGCAGAAAGGATAAAAATCAGGAGGTGGAGAAGAGGGACAAAAGTGGTGGGAAAAGGAGACATGGGAGGAGGTGAAAGTGAAAAAGCAGGTGATGGAGGAATAGAGGGAGAAATTGGAAGAAAGGGAGAATAGGGAGGAGGAGGAGGGGAAGGAGAAAAAAATAGGTGAAAGACAGGGGGAAGGAGAAGAAGGGACAGGAAAAGGGAAGAAGGAAGGAAAAAAAGGAGGTGGAGAAGGAGGAGGAAAGTGGCGGGAATATGAGACATGGGAGGAGGTGAAGGACAAAAAGCAGGAGGTGGACGAAAAGAGGAAGGAAAGGGGGAAGAAAAGCATAAGGGGAGAAAAAGGAGAAACCGGGGGAGAAGGAAGAGGGGATGGAGAAAAAGCAGGTAAATGAGGAAAAGAGGGAGAAAAGGGAAGAAAAGGAGACAAGGGAGTTGGAGAAGGGGAAGGAGGAAATAGTAGGTGGAGGACAGGGGGAAGAAAAGGAGAAGAAGGGACAGGAAAAGGAGAAATGTGAAGAGGGAGGAAGGAGAAAAGCAGGAGGTGGAAAATGGATGAAAGGGGTGGGAAAAGAAGAAATGGGAGGTGAAGGAGACAAAGCAGGAGGTGGACGGGAAGGGGGAGGAAAGGGGGATATGGGGAAGGGAAGATGGGGAGAGGAAACAGGAGGTGGAGGAAAAGGGAGACAAGGAAGGAGGGGAAGGAGGAAAAAGGTGGAGGACAAGAGGGCGGAAACAGGCAAGAAAAGGAGACACAGGGAAGAGAAGAGGGAGGAAGGCGAAAAAGCAGGAGGTGGAGGAAAAGAGGGAGGAACGGGGAGGCACAGAAGAAGAAAAAGCAGGAGGAGGGAGGAAGAAAGTGGGGAAAAGAGATGTGAAGGAGGAAGAGAGGAAAGAAAGCAAATGACAAGAGGAAAAGAAGAAACAGGATGTGAGAGAAAAGGAGGTGGAAAAGGAAGGAGGACAAGTAGCATTCCAAATGGTAGAAGAAATAATCATAATCTTAATGGTAGAGTACAAGGAGAAAAAAAGGAGGAACAGGTGGTCAAAAGGAAGTGGGAAAGGAGGAGGAAAAGGGAAAAAAATGAGAAAAGCGAAGAAAAACAAGAAGGATGTGAAGGCAGAGAAGAAGTGAGTGGGTAAGAAAAATGATGAGAAAAGAGAAAGGGATGAGGAGGAAAAGAAAGAAAAGGAGAAAAGCAAGGAGGACAATGAGTAATGGTAGACGACAAGGAGCAAAAAAAAAGCAGGAGGGGGAGAAAAGGGGAGGAGCAAGTGAACAAAAGCGGGAGAGGAGGGAAAGGAAAAGCAGGAAGAGGGAAAGAGGAAAGGAAATTGAGAAGGGTGTGCAAGAAGAGAAGAAGGGAGTGGGAAAGAAATGAAAAGAAAGGAGAAAAGGGAGAGAAGAAGGAGGAAAAAAACAAAAGAAGAGCGTGGAAAGCGAGAAGTTGTGTGGGGAGGAATAGGAGAAGAAGGAGGAGGAAGAGGAGAAGGAGGCAGACCTTTGGACTGCACGGCCAGGGTCATGTAGTGGGCCGAGTAGAAGCGGCTCCAGAATTGGCGCAGGCGCTGGTAGGTGTTGATGCCTCGTTCCCGGGGCTCGTGTTTTAACGTCTGAGCGTTCCCTGAGGAAGGAGAAAACCTTGTGTCGCGGAGGAAGCCGGAGGAAGGAGAGCGTAGAGGCGGCGTTTCGCACCCCAGCAAAACTTGCTCATGGGATGTCCCGGCACGGCCAGGCCGCCGAACAGCATCTCCTTGCGGTGCGAGTCGGAAGGCCTCGCCAGCTGGAACTCTACCACGAGAAGAAGGATTGATAGAAGAATTACTATTGATACTGGGGGATTCCTAGGTCACTTTCTGTCCATTTTGGGTCACTTCCTGTTTATTTTAGAGCATTTATGGGAGACAGTGTGAAAGTGGATGAAAAAAACATTTTAAAAAAGGAATCATTTATGTTGGGACTGGGGAGCTTTGGATTTATCACCCTAGCTCAAGTAGGTCTCGCCAAAGTGTCTTACCGCTGTCCACTGCTTCCACTTCTCGGTCCACCGCGTCCTCAATCATCAGCGGGCAGATGAAGAACTGGGCCCACCTGGAAGAGCGTTGGTGTCATTCGGGTCACACGAAGCGAGGTGGGCCGGCTTACCTGTCCAGAGCCTCCCTGAAGTGTTTTTTCTGCACGTTGAACTGGAAGACGGTGCGCTCGCAATCGGTGGAGGCGTTGTCGCTCCCGCCGTGTTTCTTCAGAAAGGCGTCGAAGCCGTTCTCCGCCGGGTACTTTTGGCTTCCCATGAACACCACTGGGAAAAAGACAAGAGGACGTCAGCGGAGGACGACGACGGACGACGCGCTCGCTCGGGACTCACTGTGCTCCAGGAAATGGGCCAGGCCGGGAAGTTCGTCGGGATCGCTGAAGCTGCCCACGCCGATGCACAGGGCGGCTGCCGCCTATTCATGCAAACGCACAAAAAAATGTTAAAAATAGGATTCATTTTTGTTGCAAAGTGGTTATTTTAAGGACAAAACCTGTTCATGTTTGGTTGAAAAAAAAGTAGTATTTTCTTGGTCCAAAGTGATAAATGTTTGGTCCCAAATGTTTCATTTTTGGTTAGAAGAAAAAGGAAAAAAATATGTACATAAAACCAAATTTTTGCTCTAAAATGTGATTTTAGTAAAAAAATTATTCATTTGTGTTTTTGTTTTTTTTTTATTCATTTTTTAACAGCAAAACAAATATGAAAAAAAAAAAAAAAAACATTTTTGGTCTTTAATGATGAAATCTTATTTGATTCCTTTTTTAGGCAAACAATGATAAATGGTTTAAAAAAATGTAAAAAAAAAAAAAAAAATTTTTTTAACAAATTCAGTCAAAAATTAGGAATTTTTGTTTATGGATTCAGTTATTTAAGGCAAAAAAATGTTTAAAAAATATTTTTTTTAAAAAGCCTTTGGTTTTAAAACAAATGTAAATAAAACTAAATTTTAGGGCAAACAATGTTACATTTTTGGTTTAAAAAATGTAAAAAAATAATAATAATTAAAAAAAAATAAATGTTAAACTTTAGTCCAAAACGTTTAATTCTTGGTCAAAAATTATGAATTTTTATTTTTCAATCAAACAATGTTTGCCCTGAATTTTTTTGGTTTTAAGAAAAAGGTTAAAAAAAACTTTTTTAAATTTTTAATCCAAAATTGCAATCCAAATGAATTTTTGTTTTTGCAATTTATTTTTTAGGGCAAAAAATTTGGGGGGGGGGGGGTTTTAAAAATGTTTAAAAAAACAGATTTTACAATGTTAAATTTTGAAAAAAATGTGAAAAAATCTTTTTTTTAAAAACTCTTTAAAAACCAAAATGTTTAATTTTTGGTCCAAAATTATGAGTTTTTTTTTTTTTTTTTGACACATTTTTAAGGTGAAAGAAGGTAATTTTTGGGTTTAAAAAATGGAAATAAAACCATATTTTAGGGCAAACAATGTTAAATTTTTGGTTTTAAATAAAATGTAAAAAAAATGTTTTTAAACTTTAGTCCAAAATGTTTGACTTTTGGTAAAAAATTGTGAATTTTTGTTTTTTGATTAATTTTTAAGGCAAAAATCCCAGTTTAAAAAAACGGAAATAAAACCAAATTTTAGGGCAAACAACGTTTAACTTTTGGTTTTAAAAAAATGTTTAAAATTTTTTTTTTTTTTTTTTTTTAACTTTTAAAACCCGAAATTGTACATTTAATGTTTGATTCTTTTTCAAAAAATGTGAAATGTAATGAAAAAAATATGTTAAAAAAAACGATGTAAAATGTTTCATTTTTGGTCAAAAAATTATGAATTTTGTTCTTTGTTTGATTAATTTTCAATTATTTCATCAATTTCAAAGCATCTGCTATTTTTCCATTGATGGCACTCGTTGTCAATGAGCAAATAGAAGATATTTTGCTAAGGATATCAACTCATTTACAGAAGGCTGATTGGACGTCTATCATTAGCAACGGCACTGAAAGCGTTAACTCACTGACTGCCATTGACAGCGACGGACGTCTTTGTCTGTCCCACCTGCTTTTCGGCGTTCTTTTTCTTTTTGCCGGCGCTGTCCTCGTCCAGCTCCTCGAAGTCGCTGTCCCGCTCTTCCTCCGGCTCGTCGTCCTCTTCCTCCTCCTCCGAGCCTTCGCCCGAATCCCCCTCGTCTTGGCTGTCGTCCTCGTCGTCTTCGTCCTCGTCGTCCTCCGCGTCCGGGCCGGCTTCCCCGCTTTCCACGTTCCTGTCGGCGGCGCTTAAATCGCAGATGAGCAGCGCTCGGAGGCCGTTACTCAGCTGGATGAATCTGAAAAAGACGTACGGTACTAAATCAGTTTTTACTAACTGTTGCAGTGTTTCTCCTTCTGTAATCATTATTTTGCTAAAAAATTAACAGGAAGTGACCCAAAATGTACAAGAGGTGACTCGGGCTTGCCCCAAAAAACATCAAATCTCACTGGAAAATCAACAGAAAATGAGCTGAAAAAACTAGGAAGTGAACTGTAAATGTCTGAAATTCAATAATAAGTGAGCAATAAACAGGAATTGATCCAGAAATACCTTCTAATCAACAGGAAGTGACCCATGAAAAAGCAGAACATGGCCACACAATCCCATTGCATTGAAAATATCAGCCATCACCTGTACTTCTTGGGGTCACTGGGCGACTTGACGATCTCCGGGTCACCCCGCTCCTCGGCGTCGTCCGGGGACGTCCCCGCGTCCCGTGGGGGCGGCGGCTCTCCCCGGTCCGGAGCGCACAGCGGCCCAGAAGCGGCACCGGCGGCGGCGGACTTGTTGGTCTGAGGCATGACCGCGCTGGCGGAACAATCGGAAACTTTGTCACAACATCGGCAGCGATAGATGTTAAAAAGTATTTTTAAAAAAAAATTTTTTTTTTTTTTTTTAAATAAGACGGTATTTTTTTCTTATATCAAAAAAAGGCCACAGATATATTTTTTCCAATTTATTTATTATTGTAAATGTTTTGAAAATGTTTGTTCTTTTATTTTGAAGTCACTAAAAAAAGTTTAATGAAATAATTTTATATTTTAAAAGATGCCATTAAAAACTTTTTTTCTTGAACTGTATTTTTTTATGTTAAAAGTGTAGTACTAAAAAGTAGTATAGTGCTAAAAAAAAATAACTTTAATTTTTAAAAAATTATATTATTTTATTTTTTAAAAATACCACCGAGTCCTTGAAAAAATATATTGTACTTTTTTGTAATTTTAAATAAAAAAATTTTAATTAAAAAAAAAAGACCAAAAAATTTCTTTTTTTCTTTTTTTTTTTAATATATTTTTATTTAAATGGCACTAAAATCTTTTTTTTTTTTAATGTATTTTCGATATTAAATGTACAGTAATAAAAAGTAGTAAAACACTACATTTAATCTTTTTTTTTAATCTAAATAAAAAATATATATATTCTTTTATTTTGAAACAATGCCACTGAGACGTTTAATTAAAAGGACTTATTATTCTAAACATTTATTATTTTAACAAAAACAAACAATCATACTACAAAGTAGTAAAGACCCAAATTTAACTATTTTTTTTCTCTATTTTTTTCTATAAATTTTAAAAATTAATATTCGGTCATTTTGAAAAAATGCCACCGAGTTCTTTGAAAAATATATTGTAAACATCATTTTTTAATTTTATTTTAAATAAAAGTTTTTATTAAAAAAAAAAAAGCCAAAGAAAATTCATTTTAAAAAGACCTTTTATTTAAATGCCACTAAAGTACAGTATTAATAAGTAGCAAAATAATACATTAAACCTTTTTTTTTTCAATTTAAATTTTAAAAAAAAGGATTCTTTTATTTTGAAAATGTGCCACTGAGAACAATTCTAAACAATTCTTATTTTAACTAAAACGAAAACAATAGTACTAAAAAGTAGTAAAGTCCCAAATTTAACTATTTTTTTATTTAAATTAAAAAAAAAATAATAATAATCTTTTATTTGGAAAAAATGCCGCCAAGTCTTTTAAAATAATATAATGCAAACATCTGTTTTCAAAACTTTGATTTAAAATGTTTTTATTTAAAAAAAAGAAAGAAAAGCCCTAAAAATTTATTTTTTTAAAAACAAAACAAAAAAACATTTTTTACTTAAATGCTACTACCTCATTTTTTTATGTATTTACGATTAAAAAGTACGATTAAAAGTACAGTAATAAAAAGTAGTAAAATATTACATTAAACCTTTTTTTAAATTTAAATTTAAAAAATGTATTCTTTTATTTTGGGGAAAAACCACTGAGACGTTTTATTGAAAGGACTTATTATTGTCAATATTTATTATTTCAACAAAAAAGAAAACAATAGGATTAAAAGTAGGAAAGTCCTATATTTAACTAAAATATTTTTTTATATAAACTTAAAAAATATTCTTCTATTTTGAAAAAATGTCACCGAGTCCTTTAAAAAAATAAAATATATCAAAACATCTTTAAAATAAAAATGTTTTATTAAAAAAAAGTCAAGGAAATTTTTTATTTTTTATTTTTTTTTAATGCCAATAAAACCTTTTTTTTTTTTTTTTTTTTTAACTCTATTTACGATGTTAAAAGACAACATTTAACCTCTTTTTATTTTAAATGAAAAAATGTTTTATTTTGAAAAAAAAATGCCACTGAGACGTTTTATTGAAAGGACTTATTATTCTAACCAATTATTATTTTAACAAAAACCAAAACCGACAGAAACTTCAATATTTTCTGCCATCCGTCCCAGTTAAAAGAATTGGACGTCAATCACCATCAAGGTACTGAATATATTTTTTTTTAATCTGAATAGTTGACAATTTGCCGAACAGCAGTACGTTGCGTTCACTTGCACGTCGGATATTCGCAATTTAACGCTAAACATCGCGCAAACGAAGGCTCCCAAAAAGTCGCATATTTAAAGGAGAAGGCCTCGAAAACTACCGCAAAATGTCGCTAAACTACACCGCATCAAATTGGTAAGTATGAATCGAACGTATGTACAAATACATAAGCAAAAAGGTAAATATATATTGAGAAAACATGAAAAGAGGAGAAAAGAGAGGCTTGAAATGAAGCGGCAAGTGTTAGCATCCATCCACTAATCCGCTAGCTTGACTCGTCCGCACTGCCAAACGGGACTGGGGCTTCGGTTCCCTGACAACTCGCGGCCCGACATAAAGAGACAGTTGAGAAAAGGATTCGAGGACACTTTAATGTCGCTCAAAAGACAGTTTTGGTTGCGACTTACCGAAGATTTTGACAGCTTTAACGGCGTTGATACAGGTAGCGACTTCAAAGCAGCGACGAGCCTCATTGGTCGAACAAAACAAAGCCGCTGAGTGGCTGGTAGCAACATGTGTCACGCAGAACGCGGCACCTGATTGGTTGAGACTCACGTCATCACGTGCTTTCTTTTTTTCTTTGTATAAAACTTTACTGCCTCTCGGATTGCATGCATTTTGCTACTTTTCATTTAAGATTATTAGTTGCCCGTAGTTAGCTGGGATAGGCTCCAGCACCTCCGCGACCCTCGTGAGGAAAAAGCGGCATGGAAAATGAATGAATGAATGAGTTGAGATAGTACAAGTTGTTGTTGTAGTACTAAATACAGTTTTAAATTACAGCTACTTATTAGTAGCAGTAGTAGTAGTTATACAATTATGAATACAGTATTCTCATTAGTCGTGGACTCGTGGTAGTAGTAGAAGTAATAGTAGTTATACAATTATGAATACAGTATTCTCATTAGTCGTGGTAGTAGTAGTGATGATTATTAAATGGTTATTAAATATTTGCTTTTACCAATGAATGCTCACAATAAAGTTGTTGATGATTGACTGTTATAATAGGATGTTCCATGATTGATTGCAGTAAATAGACATTTTAGTGATTGATAAATATAGACATATTTAGTTCTTGATAAAACTGCCTTGTCATTCTGACTGGTTCAAACCAGCCTAGGTTCCACAGGTCAGCAGACATGAAGAAACTAAACCGTCTGGTACATTTAAGAAATCATACAGCTGCATTTTATTAGTTCCCAAATGCTATTACTTCATTAAATGTATTAGCACACATAAATATAATTCCACCTACATGCACACACATAGCCAAACAAATTTAAGGGTTGTCCCCAGTGCAGCTTGCTTCCCCTTTCCCTTTTAGGGCAACACACCCGTCTGTTGCTAGAGCCAACCCTCAAATAAAAAGAATGGCCGCGGGAGGGGTAGGTTAGAGCAAATTTTGGTGACTGCATAGTGTAATCTAGACTTCCACTTTTTAGTCCCTCCCGCTCTCCTTGCGCAAGCTCACAAAAACTGAGTGCCTTCTCTCCTTATTTTGGGTAATATTATAAATGTTTACCTAAGGGTTATTGTTTAAAATTGACATTTAATTGGTCCTTCGAGCCAGATTTGAACCAGCGCCCTAAGGAGAAGGAAACTTGACAAGTAGTAGAGGCAGAAGTAGTATTAGTAGGTATGATAATTTAAAATGTCATCATTCGTAGTAGTTGTAGTCGAACTACTTTGTTAAATTTCTGATCATTTACATGCTTTATTATCATTGTTGCTATTAGGAGTAGTGGAAGTAGTAGTAATGTAATTATTAATATTATTACCAGTAGTAGTAGTAGTAGTAGTTGTTGTTGTTGTTGTAGTAGTATTAGTAGTTGTATAATTTAAAATGTCATTGTTCATAGTAGTTGTTAAGTTTCTGCTCATTTACATGCTCTATTATTATTGCTGCTATAAGCAGTAGTGGAAGTAGTAGTAATGTAATTATTAATATTATTATTACTAGTAGTAGTAGTAGTAGTTATATAATTCAAAATGTCATTGTTTATAGTAGTTGTTAAATTTCTGCTCCTTTACATGCTCTATTATTATTGTTACTATTAGCAGTCGTGGTAGTAAAGTAGTAGTAATAGTGGTAATGTAATTATTAATATTCTCAGTTGTAGTAGTAGTAGCTGTTGTAGTAGTAGTAGTACTTTTTAAATTTCTGGTCCTTTACACCAAGGTTCTTGTGGTACGTAGATGTACTAGTTGTAGCTTTTCATGCATTATTAATATTATTATTATTATTAGTAGTAGTAGTAGTAGAAGTACTTATGTAATTATTATATACAGTTGTATGAAAAAGTATCTGAACCTTTTGGAGTTTCTCGCATTTCTGCATAAAATCACCATCAAATGTGATCTGATCTTTGTCAAAATCACACAGATGTAAAAACAGGGTCTGCTTTAACTAAAACCACCCAAA
>JAOXJL010000028.1:18705080-18723775 GCA_025762715.1 Corythoichthys haematopterus | reverse complement strand
GAAATAAAACCAGGCTAAACTAATCTTGGGGAAAGGCGAGTCTAAAAAGGTGTGTCTTTAAACGAGATTTAAAAAGGGCCAAATTTGTAGTGGTGCGGATTTCAGGGGGAAGACTATTCCATAACCTGGGGGCAGCCACGGCAAAAGATCGGTCTCCCCACCGTTTGAGTTTGGACCTCGGAACGTGCAACTGAAGTTGGCCGGTAGACCGAAGAGTCCTGCCAGAATTAAGGATGGTTAAAATTTCCCATAAGTAAGGAGGTGCCTGGGCATTAATAGAATTCAAAACAAACAGTAAAAGTTTGAAATCAATTGTAAAATGAACTGGAAGCCAATGGAGCGACGATAGCACGGGGGTAATATGTTCACGTCTAGGTGTATCTGTTAAGAATCGAGCAGCAGCATTTTGAACAAGTTGGAGACGAGAAATCGAGGACTTGGGAAGACCAACATAAAATATGCTGAAGTAATCCAGCCTTGAGCTTATAAAAGCGTGAATTGCTTTTTCAAGGTGGCGGCGACTAAGAAAAGGCTTCACTTTGGTCAAGAGACAGAGCTGGAAAAAACTTGCTCTTACAACAGAACTAATCTGTTTTTCAAAGTTGAGCCTGCTATCGAATATCACTTGGAGATTTTTAACACGTATCTTAAAAAAGGGAGCCAGAGCGCCGGAGTTGGGCTCAAGGGCATTTAACATAGAAGGTGTGGCAAAAGTAATATATTCAGTTTTGCTTTCGTTAAGATGCAAAAAGTTTTGTCCCAGCCACTGCTTCACATCGGATATGCACTCCATTGATTTGGTGAGAGCAGTTTGTTCGTCGGGTCTCAGGGGGAGATACAACACAAGGAACACCGGAGAACGCCCGATATCCAACTGTTAACACGACGGATAAGACTCCAAGAGCCCCTTTGACACCGAGGTTGCCACTACCCTCGTTGCCCTGACAACAGTAACTCCCGACTCCTCCTGTCCAATCCACAAACAGGCAATAATTCCAAACACACCCTTCTTCCTGAAGAAGCGCCGTCAAAAGACTGAATGTTTAACTAAGCATTGTCATTTTTGTCTCGGGAACATTTTGTTGACTTGTGATATGGTGACCTTGGAACCTTGGAGTCTGCCTGTTTGGCCTTGCCGTTTGATCGCCGTCGACCTGAATAAATTGTCAACTCGTGCTTCGAAGCCTTTTTCCGGCTTTCAAAATGGAGTCCGTACAAGGGGTTAAGACTAAGGTGAACGCGCGGAGTTTGGCCTTTTGGCCGGGATGTCGGCTTTGGGTCCGTTTTGCAGTAAATGGGGGGCTGCGATTGACGTCATCGCTCCAGACCAAAACGATAGCAGCATAAACCATGGACATAATTTTTATACAAATTTGCGTCTGACGGGGGGCCAACTTCATAGCGGTCACATTTGAAGATGAAAAGATGGTAACGGATGGAGACTTTTTGATGCGTTTATTTTGTTGTCAATACAAGAAGAGTACAGTATGTTTTCGAGAGTACAAAAATGGCGTCACGTCAAATGCACCATTCTAACTATTTGATCTGCGCATTTTTCCAGTGAAGAGCTGTTTTTGTTGCAATTACAGTGACAAATAAGGAGGGGAATAAATGATTTGATTCCAAAGATGAAATTGCTGGAGGAGCAGGGTTGCCAACTGTCCCTGGAAAAGAAAAATAATACGCTCGCTCTACGAGGGAGGGAGGGGCGTGCTTTATCACCAAACTCCAAAATAGTGTCTGTCCCATTTGTAGAACCAAAGGTTGCTGGTCGTGTCCCCCCGCCTTGCCTTGCCTTGCCTCGCTTACTCCCTCTTTGTGACAGATGAGCATCTGAGCATGAGTGTGACAATAGCAAATCCCGCTCACCTCATCGGTCGAGGTACTGCTCTTGGAACGCTTCACTTCTGTA
This sequence comes from Corythoichthys haematopterus, assembly GCA_025762715.1. NCBI lineage: Eukaryota > Metazoa > Chordata > Actinopteri > Syngnathiformes > Syngnathidae > Corythoichthys > Corythoichthys haematopterus. The sequence continues at coordinate 18,721,863 of JAOXJL010000028.1, read as the reverse complement.
TTTTTCAAGTTGGAATTTGCCTATTTTATTGGCCTAATAATAGGTTTTAGATCATGTTGGACTGAGAAAAATGATACTCGGGGGCATGTTAAACATTTTTACATGCTATAAAGAAGGCTGGGGACCTTCAGGGTTCAATGATACCATTTTAAATGGAGAAGGGCAGATAGATACTTTATTCTAGTATTATCATTTTGTCTTCAAATAAATTGGATTGCTTTTCCATGTGCTTTAGTCCAAGCGAGTCCAATCAAGGGAAAACTAAAATGACTTTTCACATCTTTAAAATTGATCAACAGGTTTAGCCAGCCCTGCCAATTAGGTGTTCCCTATTTTTTTCCGAGTAGTCGGCATCCCGTTTGTAGTGCGTGCCAAAAGACGGACGGGAAGGAAGCCGAGGCCGGCGACGGACAAAAACCACGGCGGCCGGGGAAGGCGCGTCCTAACGCCGATCGGAGCCCTCGTCGTCGCCGCCGACGTCGATCTTCCCGCCGAGGCGAGCCAGCGAACTCTCGTCCAGCGCCGAGGCCGACAGGCGGTTGAACCTCGGAAAGGCGGAAAGGTTAGGACCCTTTGCGCTTTCCGACACAATGTACAAATCCTCTCAAATCAAAGAAGCTCCAGATGAAATCATGGGATGAATCGAGTCCATAACCCGCCTGCCGTATATACTGGCGGATACTTGGCTAGCCTGCGGCTGAAAAAGTAGGTCGACCCTTGTATAGGTCGCACTCAGAGGTGGATGGGTAGAGTAGCGTTACTTCAAAATAAAATGACTCAAGTAAAAGTAGTCGTCCAAAAAAATGTACTCAAGTACAAGAAAAAAAGAATTTGGTGAAAAGAATATTCAAGTCATGACTAATATTGCGAGTAACTGCTTATATTTTTTGTAGGATTTTTTTAATAAACAATGGTATTTTTTTCTGAGCACAAGGTTATCTATGTGGGCTAGTGTTATAATGTTACTGTACGATAACCTATTACATAACCACATTAAGCCAGAGAAATACCCCAAAAAAAAATAATAATTTTTTTCAAATAATTCCGACGAGGAAAAAAATCACATCAATGAAGAATTATTTGTCCACAGAGCATGAGTGTCCTCTAGTGGAGAAAATAGTTCCTAGTTTGAATAGTGAAGACTTCCTTTATAATTACTATTTTGAAATTAAAATGATCATATCTCCGGGTTACCGTGGTCAATCGGTGGCAAACAAAAACTGGGAGAGAGGTTCAAATCCGTGCTTTCGAGTCCTGGTGAGGGCAGCGCTCTATACCAAATACTTCATTTTTTATGGTGCTTTAAAGACACCCCATGATTGAACAGGCTGGCGTAAAGATAGAGCGGAAAGCCCCTGCGTCTGATTGGTATAATGAAGTCATATGATTAATGTTGCGACATCTCAGTGAAATCAGTAGAGCTACTTGCTACTACTACTACAGCTGCTACAGCTACTTGGCATCACAGTAAAACAAATTGAAAAAACTAATTTGTAGAATAAAGAGGAAAAATGAAACAACTTGTGTAGCCCAAAGTAGCGGAGTAAGAGTAGTGTCTTTTCTTCACAAATCTACTCAAGTCAACGTAAGCTCTAGTAAGTATGGCTAAGTAAGACTACTCTTAAAAGTACATTTTCTCAAAAAGTAACAAAAGAAAATGTAACGGAGTACATGTAACACGGTACTACCCACCTCTGGTCGCACCTCAATAACAAACAATGTCTCGGACAACTTTCTTGATGTACAGTTGATGGCGTCCAGATGAGTATGGTGCATTTAAAATAATGCCAGTGCGTATTCTCATCACCCAGTGGACCTTGTCCTCGTAGATGCTCGGAAACCTTTATTTTTGGACTACAACTTTGGAATTTTGCAGACAAAGGCATTTTAGGAAGCTAGATGAGATTTGTCAGAATTTTCGCCAAAGAAAAACCGAGACATTTTGAAAAAGACTTAAATATGACTACGCTCAGTAAGTATCCAAAGTGTCCGAAAGACACAAATGAGAACATGAAAACGGCCAGCAACGATGACAACGCTGCCGCCGGCCCTCAAACGGATCGGACGTCTCGCGGTGACAAACACATTTTGGAGGTCCGTCATCATAAGCGGCACCGAAAGCGTCCGCTTCCGATACTTTGGCACAAAATCTCTCACGATTTGGTGTCCGCGTTCCTATATTTTACACGTCGACGTGGAGGTAAATGCTAGATTGTCGCTAATTGCTAAGCGAGCGCTTTTCGCACGGTGACCTACCTCAGGTTGATTTTTTGGATGTTGGGGATGCCTTCAAAGGCAGAGGGGGGAATGCTAGCGATGCGGTTCCGTTGCAGATCCAGGTACTCCAGCGACTCGGGTAGGTCGGTCGGGACGTGCGACAGCTGGTTGCCGGAAAGGTCCAACGTCTGCGGGGAAAAAGGTTGCGACGTCATCGCAAAAAGGCTTCGGCATCCCGAGCGACGGCTCGCCCGGACGGCCTCTACGACGGCGCTAGTGGGAGAAGCGCTAAAGGAATGACCCTAACCCAGAGGTAGGCAAAGTATTCCACAAAGGGCTGCAGTGGGTGCGGGTTTTTGTTCATACCCATCACGAGGAGAGCCGTTCACCAATCTGCTTTCTTACAAGTGCAATCAGGTGCTTCTTGTTTCCACTAAAACTTCATTGGTTAAACTGTCCGTGCTGAATCAGTTGAAACAAAGACCAGGACCCACTGTGGCCCTCGAGGACCGGTTTGCCCACCCCTGCCCTTGCCCTAAACCTTTTGGCTGGGAAGGAAAAAAAAGAACCCAGAATAGCTTTTTTGAAGGCAACGCTACCAGGCATGAACAAGGCAAAAAGTCGCGACGACGACAACTGACCGTGAGCGCGACGAGCTCCATCCAGGCCCCCTGGTAGACGGAGTTGAGCCTGAGGCGGTTGTCGCTGAGGACCAGCGTGCGCAGGCGGTCCATGCCGCTGAGCGCGCCGTCCGGCACCGCCTCCATACCGTTGTTCTTGGCCTCCAGCACCTTGAGGCCGCGCGGGAGGCCGACGGGCAGCGAGCGCAGCGCGTTGCCCGACAGGTGCAGCGTCTCCAGCAGCCGCAGTTTGCGGAAGGCGTCGCGGTGCAGCTTGCCGTCGCTCAGCCGGTTGTAGCTCAGGTTGAGCTCGGTCAGCGTGTAGAGCGGCGCCAGGTCGTTTCGCCCGATTTCCGAGATGGCGTTGCGCAGCAGGACCAGCGTCTTGGCCCGTCTCGGGAGACCCCGGGGAACGCGCTCCAACTGGTTGTTGTGCATATGAAGCGTGTGCAGCTTCTTCAGGCCCTGACACACCGCAAACAAAGGGCACTCGTGGATTCCACCAAAAAATAAACCTAACCTTCTTTTTCTTTCAAAAACTAAAGTATCAAATAAATTGCCTTTTTTTTCCTATTTTGGTAGGGGGTACTGTGTTGTGTTTTGTTGTTTCATCCACCCATTATCTACCGCTTAATATGGGGTCAGGTCGCAGGGGCAGCAGCTTTAGAACGAGTAACCCGGACTTCCCTCTCTCCAGCCACTTCAACCAGCGGAATCCCAAGGCGTTCCCGAGCCAACCGAGAGACATTGTCTCTCCCGGATGTCCCGGGTCGTCCCCGGGGCCTCCCGCCAGTGGGACGTGCCCGGAACACCTCTCCGGGAAGGCGTCCGAACCAGATGCCCGAGCCACCTCAGCTGGCCCCTCTCAACGCTGAAGAGTAGCGGCGCGACCTGGAGTCCCTCCCGGGTGATGGAGCTTCTCACCCGATCTCGAAGGGAGAGCCCGCGGAGGAAACTCATTTCGGCTGTTCGTAAACGGGATCTGGTTCTTTACGTCGCGACGCACAGCTCGTGTCCAGAGGTGAGGGTAGGATGGTAGATCGACTGGTAAATCGAGCGCTTCGCCTTTAGCCTCGGTTCCTTCTTCGGACCGGTACAGAGTCCGCATCGCTGCAGACGCCGCACCCATCCGCCTGTCGATCTCTCGTGAACAAGACCGATAGATACATAGACTGCTCCACTCGGGTAGGATCTCATCCCCGACCCGGAGAGGGTCGATCTTCATACCGACTGTTTCACACTTGGCTGCGAACCCCTCCGGTGAGAGTTGGAGATCGCGGCTCGATGAAGCCGACAGCACCGCATCACCTGCAAAAAGCAGAGATGCAATGCTGAGGCCACCAAACCGGACCGCCTCAACGCTTCGGTTCCGCCTAGAAATTCTGTCCATAAAAGTTATGAACAGAACTGGTGACAAAGGGCAACCTCGGTGAAGTCCGACCCTCACTGGGAACGAATTGGACTCACTGCCGGCAACGCGGACTAAACTCTGGCACCGGACGTACAGGGACCGAACAGCCCTTACCAGGGGGCTCGGTAACCCGTACTTCCGTGGTTGCAGTTTTGTCATCTTTCTGGGGCAGGGGGTTCACAGTTTTGGTGGGTTGTTTTTGTTGCAGTTTTCACAGTTTGGCGCTTTTTCTAGTTTTGCAGGGTAGCGTGGGGGCGATTTGCCTTTGAGTGCCGTTTTTTTTTGCATTTTCATTGTATTTATCTGATTTTTGGAGATTGGTATTTTATAGTTTTATTTTTTTATTGTTCGATTTTTTTTCTGGCTTTGGTGGTCAGTTTGGGTGGTTTGCGTGTGTATTTGCTTTGAGCACAGAAACCGAGTATCCAAAAAAGACAGAATTCAGCAACAACTGTAACAGTCACTCATGCCTGTGAAATGATTCCTATTCTCTCACGCGTTACCAGCGCCTCCCGCTGACAGAATTAAACCGTCGACCTCAGTCCTCGCTACAATGTCAGCTATTTTTGTCCTTTTCAAGTATGTTAGGCTTGGAGCTCACCTGGAAGGCGGCCGGGTGGATGAAACGCGAGCGCAGTTGATTGTTGTGCAGCAAAAGATACTCCAGGTTGCGCACGGAATGGAGCGCGTCGGCGGGGATGCCTCGAATAGAGTTCCTCTCCAGGTGAAGTAGCACCAGGTTGCGAGGCAGACCTCTGGGCACCGCGCTCAGATTGTTGTTGGACAAGTCCAAGCACTCCAGGCTGGTCATTTGGCTGGAAGACACGAGCACGCCGTCGGAGCGCGCCTCCTCCCGTGGCGTGGCGCCGCGCCCTATACCTGAAAGTTTCGTTGTCCACGCCCTCGTCGCTCAGGAAGTTGTTCTGCAGGTAAAGCTCCCGAAGGTTCCGCAAGCCGTGGAAAGCTCCGGCCGGGATTCTCTCCAGCTCGTTGCTCTGTTCAAAGACGCGAAGCGGTCAAGGCGCTCGCCCGTCAAGGACGTCCGGCCCCGCGGGCGGGCGGGAGACCTTCAGGTGAAGTCGGTACAAGCTGGGGGGCAGGTTCTCGGGAACGGTCCGCAGGAAGTTGCTGGACAGGGTGAGGATCTCCAGGTTGTCGGAAGCGTTGAACATGTTGTCGGGAATCCCGTCGTCCGTCAGCTTGTTGTTGTGGAGGTAGACGGACCTGCAAAGAAACGTCTGCGTCTCGCTACCGGCTTCCCGCTAGGGTTTAAGGTTAGGCTTCCGGGGAGGAAAACCGTACTTGAGGTTGGGTTTGTAGCCGAACGTGTACGGGAAGATCCGGGTCAGCCGATTGGCGGCAAAGTCGGCGCTGACCAGGGAAGGCGGCAAGGCTTTGGGGGCCGAGGACAACTAGGAGAACCGGAGGACAAGTGTGGAAACTTCCGGACGCCCTCGGGGGACCGAAGAACGGCGAGAAGAACTCGCGGCGGGCGATCCCAGAGGCCGCTCGCCACTCACCTGGTTGTTGGCCAGGTACAAATAAGCCAGTTCTTCCAGCATCTCCAAACCTTCATCTTCCAGGCCTACAAAGTGAACATCGTGTCATCTTCTAACGGATGCTCGCTTTGCATTCAGTGCTGCAATGAGTCATTGATTCATTTGATGAGAGAAAAAAGCTTTCCTGTAATTAGAGTTGTGTTGTCATGGTTTGTTTTGAAAGTGTTTGCATTTAGTTTTGTTGGTTTGGGTGGATACGCTGCCTTCTAGTGGCAACAAGGAATATGACATAGCTCACTTAACATGGCTGAATGCAGCTGCTCCCTGTTAAGACCAACATAAGGTAAGTTTTTGTTTGCGCTCATGTTTTTTTATGCATTCAATATTTAGTTTATCGGTATATTTAGCAGTTTTTATGTGTTTGAAGAATTTGTTAAGAGCATTGTAAATTTCACAATCGAAAATTTCTAGTTTCAGTGGCTCCCCTGCTGACTTTGGGCCACCTGATTGTGTGACGGTTGTAAAACCATCGCAACAAAAGACACAATTGGGAGTTTTCAATGGAATTGGAAGCCTACCTGAGAAAACACGCAAACGCTACACCAATTGGGATTTCCAACACAAAATTGCGGAACGAGTCCATTTGGGCGCCAACCCAGATCGAATAACATTCAGTCAGTGACCTATGCTGCATTAGAGGAAGCTGGGAAGTTGGGAGTTTTCCAACCTCTGACCAGGAAAAATATCCTTGGAACACCACTTGTCCTTGTCGCGATGGCAGGAGAAAAAAAAGTACCCCGACTTCGTGATGTCACTCGACAACTGGCGCTGCCCGTCAAAAAGCAGACCGTCAATGGTAAAACATAAATGACACAATTATAAAAATATCCATTTGTTATTGCATTAGTCATGCAAAACAATGAACCGTAACATGAAATGATTTGGACTGACTTTGCTGCGATCTCTTTGCATGAAGCTATCCAATGATATTCCTTTAGTTGTAAAGTAAACGATATTCTTTACAATTACACGCTGGCCAAAAGTATTGGCCCCCCTGCAATTCTGTCAGATCATCAATTTCTCCAAGAAAATGATTGCAATTACAAATGTTTTTGTAGTAATGTCTTCATTTATTTTGCTTGCAATGAAAAAACACAAAAGAGAATGGGAAAAAAATGTAATCATGATCATTTTACACAAAACTGGAAAAATGGGCCGGACAAAAGTATTGGCACCCTTTAAAAAATCATGTGATGGTTCTCTAATTTGTGTACTTAAAAGCAACTGTTACTTACCTGTTGCACATCACAGGTGGTGGCAATAACTACATCATACTTGCAACCAGTTAAAATGGATTCAAGTGGACTCAACCTCTGTCCTGTGTCCTCATGTGTACCACATTAAGCTTGGAGAAAAGAAAGAAGACCAAAGAACTGTCTGAGGACTTCAGAAGCAAATTTGTGAGGAAGCACGGGCAATCTCGAGGCTATCCAATGTCCATCTTCAAAGACCTGAATGTTCCTGTGTCTACCCTGCGCAGTGTCATCAAGAAATGAGTGAAAAAAAAATTTTCCATTCTCTTTTGTGTTTTTTTTTCATTGCAAGCAAACTAAATGAAGATATTACTACCAAAGCATTTGTAATTGCAATCATTTTGTGGGAGAAATTGAGCATTATCTGACAGAATTGTGCCAATACTTTTTGGCCAGCAGTGTATATTTGGCAGTATAGTTACGTATTTATGGAAATGCTGGTTTGCTGGAGGTCATAAAATAAATGGCCAAAATAAAATGTTGTTGTTTACATTCGCTCGGAACACTTTGAGGTTGCAACCGGTACTGTCCGGGTAGGACAAGTCCGACTTCCCCCTGCATTAGTCGCTGGTCAGTTCGCTGTCTGTTTCCGTGTACTGTCGCACCCCCTAGAGGACCGGAGTGTAACAGCAGATAGCATCGAGTCACAATAGAGTCCTGACCGTCAGTGGTGAGCCAGTTGTTCTGCAGGTTGAGCGTCTCCAGCAGAGGCAGGTTGGACAGTTGCTCTACCCGTATCTCCTCGATTTTGTTGTTCTGCGGCAGGGAGACAAAACTAATGTTAGGCAGGCGCTCGCCCCCCCTTCCACCGATATATGGACTTTTTTCAAGATCGGACAACTTTTACGTCGAGTGATCTTTGTCGATTGTGATTTTGCACCACCTTGTGGCAGGTTTTACAAAAGGAAATAGCAGGAAATTGAACGTTGAATCATGTAAGTTCAAGTAATGAGTGTTTCAACATCAATCCACCTTAACAACAACAAAAAATTATGCCGCTTTACCACAGTCATGAATGCGGCTTGCTTGGACACGAGAGCAATATTTTTTGATACAAATGATGAAAACATGATCATCTGCTAAATGGCGTGAGTTTTAAACAAATGAGTTTCATTTTGCTGATGCTATCATAGCTCTCGGCGCAATGCAGGACAGTCACGACTTGGTTGAAATCTATATTTTGGCCGGCAAATGGTAGATTGCAAATCTTTCAACTGTAACTATTCCAGGTTTTGGTGACTCTATCACATCATAGACACGGTTTAGCTCATCTCGGTGAGAATGACGCACCTGCAGGGCCAGCTGCCGAGTGGTGGCCGGCAGACCCGCCGGGAATCGGGTCAGGCTGACGCCGGCGCAGTCCACGGCGCCCTCGGCCGCGCAGGCGCAGTCCTCCGGGCATCGGCCGGGGTCGGGCTCGGCCGTGGGCTCCTCCCCTCGCGACCTCTGGCCCAGGAGCAGCAGCAGCCCGACCAAGAGCGAGAGACCGCCGGAACTTCTGGGAAAGGCCATGCTCGCCGCCCTGTCGCGCGAGAACCGCCGCGTCCGGGATCAACGCCCGCTTTCCCGGAACGGCAAAAGTCCCGCGAGACACCGGGGGGGCCTCGGGCGAACGGGAATCATCCGCCTCCTTACCCTGGCTCGCTGACTCCGGACGGGGAATTTCCCAGCACTCGCCGGCCGGAATCCCGTTCTTTTTTATGGGCCGACTTTGTTGAAAATGCACAAGGAATTTGTCTCCGGTTTCAGGAGTCACTCTAAAACTTGGACAAAAAAGAAAAAAGATGAGCCGGAGGGACAGCCAACGGGCGATCCGATCCATTTGGCTTTGGAGACCAGGTGAAGCAACGGGAAATGTTTCTCTCCTGATTGTGTCGTCCGCCCGCCGTGAAAGCAGAAATGATCTTTAAAAATAAAACTTTTACTTTGGAAAATAACCATCAACTAAGTTCCATTCTAAAAACTGTAGGGACTGACGTGACACAACAAAGTCATTTTTGCCCACGACGGCACCGAACTCTGACCCTAAATAAGATATTTGCTTTGGAAAATAACAATCGAATCCTGAAACCTGTAGGGACGGGACAATATTCTTTTTGACGTCGACTGCACCCAATTAACCGTAACCCTAACCCGGTTTCAGAAGCCGCCCGCCCGCTCGGACAATTGGGTTGTAGACGTTTGATTGGACGGCTTGTAAACATGCCCCTACTGGCCTTCCCCCGCGCGCGTGCGCGCGCACCGCCCACCGTTTAGCGGCGGAGCGCCAACCGCCGATACGTGGCAAAAGTCAGGACGGACGAGAGGAGAAGAGAAGAGACTGACCGGTCGGTCGGTCGGTCGGCGGCCAGACAAACTGGCAGCGACTCTTAGCTCCCCTCCGGTCCGGACGACGGATCCGCGACCTCCAGATGTCTCGCACGCAACGCGGCACACATGGCGGGGGGAGGGAGACGGCGGCGTTGTTTCAAGCGCTGCTTCTGGAGCCAATGAAAAGTCAGCGCGCTCCCTCTTGGACCTTTTTTGACACTTGGACAGGAAACACATGCCTGCATGGGATTATTACGGGATGGATGTGATTACACAGCACATCTTGTAAAAGACGCACACGCGCACTATTTGATGGCTTACGACACAGCCAAAACGTCGGACCACTTTTTTCTATCCAGAGGTCAAAAAGAGAGGTTCGAACGCCTAGGTCGTTCCTTAGCAACCAGCTCGCTCACTTAGTCATTCTGTCGCTTACTTGGCCAGGCATTTAGTTGTTGCTCAATCAGTTACAAAATCCAAATTTTTCTTCTGGATTTGAGAAAAACCCAAGAATGCAACTTCTACTTGATATCTTTTGCTATGTTCATTTGGTAAACACCAGATGTCATATTGTACCGGAGCACCGGTCCGATCACGATCAAAAATCCATCAGGTCATTTTCAGAATACGGCTAAATAAAAACCTGGCTTTTTCAGAATGTATTCATTTGGAAGCCGCCATATACAAGAAGTACAACAACACACGCAGGTTACAAGTCTAGGGCATAAAAATTGCAATTGCTTCCCATTGACCTAAAGTTTTATTCAATCCGACACTGCCGGAACCGCTCTAGCGCAATTCCAACGAACCTGGCCGGCCGGCGGAAGCCCGACAAAGGTCAAACTGTGCGGGTTCATTTAAGTCTTAACTACTTGTACCGACTCCATTTTCAAAGCTAGAAAAAGGCTTCGAAACACAATCCATTCCAAGCCGGCAACAGAGAGACCCAGGCGAGGAGGCAAACTGGATCCGGGGTCACCATATCACAAGTCAACAAAAGCTTCCCGAGAGAAATGACCACGCTACTTTTTTCCCCTCATTTTGAATCCTGCGGCATATAGTCCATTGCAGCTTATTTGTTGATTTATTTGGGTTGATAGTTAGCACTTTATTTGACAGCGGCGTCATAAGACCGTGATAATTATGACATGACATTATCATGGGCATTAACGAATGCTTATGAAAGAGGACATTAAATGTCATCCGGCAAATGATGTCACCAACTCCATTTATGTCCAGCTCGGATCGTTTACATCATTCAAAAGGGAGATCATTTGCCAGATGACACAAAATGACATCTGTCATAAGCATTTATTAATGCTCATGACAGTGTCACATCATAATTATAATGGTCTACTGAGTCCTATGGTGCCACTGTCAAATAAAGTGTTACCAAATTCCATAACTGGCAATTAATAAAACAACTAGAACATTAACTAAAGATATAATTAGCACAGAACATGAATTCTCATTGTTTTTACATCTGTAGAGCTGCAATACATGCTAGGAGGCATGTTGAACGACAACTGCGTTGACAGCAGGTGGCAGGAGAGGTTGACGGTCTACCCCAAAAGAACAGTGACAGCCAATTGGTTCAAAGCTTCATGGTTGTTTATTTGGTCTTATGATGTCGCTGTCAAATAAAGTGTTACTGGTTAATATCTTTTAGTGTTAACATCCCATAATACAGTGAGGACGGCTGCGGCTTATAGTCCAGTGAGGTTTATCTATGAACAAATGCCATTTTCTTGTCATATTTGTCAGGTGCGCCTTACAGTGCGAAACGTACGGTAAACTTTGTCTTTTAAAAGCTCTGGTGAGGCGGGCTGTGGTCCGGAAGAAGAGTGTGTTTGGGCGTCGTTTAGGATTATTGTCTTTTTCTGGATTGGACAGGAGAATTCATGCGTTACTGTTGTCAGGGCAACAAGAGTTAAGGATTTTGCCATTCTCGGCGCCACGTGAGTGCTGAGTGTTCATTTCTCAGTCGCGGGTTCCTCCGTATTAGATGTTCCTTGTGGCAAGACAAGATGTCCCGCCATTTGTTCTGGACTGCCAAGAAGAGCTGATTGCGGGATTTGGTGGTGGAGACTTGGGCTTGCAGATATTTTGCCTAGCAGCTGCCTGCATCAATTAGCTCAGTCAGCTGCATGACGCGCGCGTTTGGCTTCGTGGTCAGAAGGCGTCCTGTATCTAGTCTGCCCTTATCTGCCCGTTGTCTTGGCGCTGCAAATTCTAATCAAGTCCAGCTCTTCATAATATCAGGTATATTCTGCTTGTTTTTCAAAATGCTATCTGTTTTATATTGGGTGTGTTAGAGTAATACAGTCAAACAGTAAATATGAGAAAAGATACTTTTCCCTGATTGATTATTATAAGTGTGTAAGAGTAATACAAAGAGTCAAACATTAAATACAAGAGAAGATACTGTTCTCTTCATTGTTAATACCGTTTCAAAGTAAAACTTGTTCTGGGGCACGTTACAATTTGAATTTTGGTAAAAAAAAAAAAAAAAAGGTTTGAGCTTTATTTGGTATTTTTTACTATTTAGTTCAACAAATATGATCTACAAACAATGCAAAACTATTGTTGATGAAAATACTCCACAAGTATGATTTTTTGGGAGGGTTTTAAAAACATGTCCTCCATTTTGACCCCTCTGAAAGTGGTCACCCTACTTTGGCCCCGACCGGGCCAAACGCTAAGTGTAGAGAGTCTAGGGATGTCTCCATCCGATCACGTGATCAGAAATCGGGCCGATCGGGCCATTTTTCAGATGATCGGAATCGGGTGAATACTCGGCTTTTCATTTCAAAAAATATATTTATGATTTACAACTTCGCATTCCCTCCTTCTGCTTTTCTTGGTCACCGGCGGGCGCCGTTTGGTACTTAAAGTTAACAATCATTGACAGTGTAACCGGCATCTCCACGGGGTCGCTGTCCTTTTTCAATATGACCGGCATTGCAAATGTAGCACAGAAAAAGTGGGGTAAGCAAAGGAGAGGGAGAAGCAGGTGTTGGGCAAAGTTGCTTAGTTCTGGGATCATGGGTTCAATCCAGGAAAAAATTGGGACATCTCTAGTAGAGACGGATGATTTTGACGGCGGCAAAAGCGAGCGCCATAAACAACGGCGGATGTGTTGCGTAACCCGCAAACAGAATGTTGCACAACGCGATGATTTATCGTCTAAAAGTGTTTGCGCGATCGGAAACAGATCCGGGGCCGTTTGTCGCCAGACCGCCGGCGAAAACATCTCGTCGCCGCTCCCTTTCACAATCTTGTGCGGCTGAACTCAATTCTTCGTTGACATTCAGTTCATGAGTTTGCATTTGCTTACTCACTCCCATAAGTAGTTCGGCATTACATATAAAAGCTGGCATCTAGAATATTCTGTTTGTTTTTTCCCTAATGGCGTTTTTCCCCAAACAAAACCGTTTGACCCACCGACACCGTTCGGATTGTTTGACACACAAACAATGACCGTTGGCCCCAAAACGGGTTCTTAGAGAGAAAGAAAGTGAAAATATCAAAATGCTCCTGGTCCAACAGTTTTTTTGTCCAAATCACATCATATACTGTATAAATAAAAAGAAAAAACTCAGGACATTAAGGAGCTCAAGTTTTTGTTTTGTTGTTTGCCAAAACGGTATGTTCCTTCCAATATAAGCCATAACATACCAATTTATTTCTAATGGGCAAAATTTCCCATTGGCTTCCAATGACCCTATTTGCTCAGCCTGCCATTCATTTCAATAGCACAAAAACTTCCATTCAATTCTGATATACAGTGGGATGAAAAAGTACCTAAATCACCATCAAATGTCAAAAACCTCACAGATGGAAAAAAAAGTGATTTAACTCAAACCACCCAAATATTTATAGGTTTTCATATTTTAATGATGGCATTCAAATGATGACAGATGAGGGAAAAATACGTAAGTGAACCCTCTGCCTAAGGAGACTTATAGGGCAATCGAAACCAATTTTTACCAAACGTTTTAATTAAGGCAGGTGTGTGCCCAATCACCGATGAGTGGTTTAAAGCTGCCCTACCCACTATAAAACACACACCTGGTAAGAATTGTCTTGATGAGAAGCATTACATCATGGCTCGGTCCAAAGAGCTGTCTGAAGACCTGCAATTAAGGATTGTTGATTTGTATAAAGTTGGGAAAGGATACAAAACCATCTCTAAAAGTCTGGATGCTCATCAATCGACAGTCAATGAAGTTGTCTACAAATGGAGAGAGTTTGGCACTGTTGCTTCTCTCCCGAGGAGTAGCCGCCCACCAAAGATGACACCAAGAGTTCGGCGCAGAACAGGTACAAAAGAACCCTAGAGTGTCTGCTAAAGACTAAATCACTGGCACAGTCCAATATCTCTGTGCAAACATCAACTATATGTCCAAGAATGGTGTTAATGGGAGGACTCCACGGAGGAAGTCACTGCTGTCTAAAAAAAGATTGTTGCTCGTTCATAAAGGTACTTGGACACTCCGCAGAAGTCATTTTTTGGACTGAAGAAACCAAAGTTGAATTGTGTGGAGAAAAATGGAACAGCTCACGAACATCGACACCTCATCCCTACCGTGAAGCATGGTGGAGGGAGCGTCATGATTTGGGCCTGTTTTGCTTCCTCAGGGCCTGGACAACTTGAAATCATTAATGGAAGACTGAATTCAAAAGCTTATCAGGATGTTTTGCAGGAAAACTTGAGGCCATCTGTCAGACAGTTGAAGCTAAAAAGAGGATGGATGCTGCAACAAGACAATGATCCAAAACACTGAAGTAAATCAACTTCGGAAGAACAAAATACACATTCTGGAGTAGCCAAGTGAAAGTCCAGACTTGAACCCCGTTGAGATGCTGCGGCATGACAACTGAACGACAGCAATTTTGTAGAGAGGAATGGGCCATGATTAGACCTGGTCGATGTGTCAGACTGATCTGCAGCTACAGGAAGTGTCTGGTTGAAGTTATTGCTGCCGAAGGGTGGGCCACAAAATATGAAATGTGATGGCTCACGTACTCATTTTCCCCCTTCTGTCATTGTTTGTATACTGTCCTCGTTAAAATATGAAAACGTATAAATGTTCGGGTGGTTTTAGTTAAAGCAGTTTTTTTCATCTGTGTGATTTTGACAAAGGTCAGATCACATTTGATGGTGATTTGATGTAGAAATGTGAGAAATCCCAAAGGACCAGATGCTTTTTCATCACAGCAAAGCTACCATTGCAGTTTCTCCAGAAATGGCATTTTCTACATGTTGGATTGGTATCCTATTCATTGCCAGTCACTTGTTTAGATGGTCAATTTGTCAGTCTCTCACTTAGCTAACAAGTTGTTTAACCGTTGAGTCCATTGATCCTATGGTGAACTGTCCAGGAGGTGAATCGTCAGCTCGAGTGTCCGTCGAAACGTCGCTAGTTTACGAGGTGACAGAGCATCCTTGCTTTTGTCCATCATCTAGTCAAACGACTTGGATCGCATTAAGATCAAATGTGTGTATTGTTGAATTTGTAAAATAAAATCAAAAAAGTACAAATTGTTTGAATAACAAATTTTATTGTCCATTCTCTGTAACACAACACTGTGGATGAGCTTCAGCATTGTTATTCTTGACCACGAGCTTATTGTTTGAATGTAACACGCAGACATTGGAAAATGAGCCTTCTTTGAGCTTCCAGACATTTTTGGGCCCTAGGATCCTTGGAAAAGAAAAAAAAAAACACTGCAGAGAATGCGAGTGAGTAGAAAAGGCCGTCGGTCTACTTTTTTAGCACGGACGCCGGTAAGGCTAACTTGCGGCCCCGAAAAATAAACCGAACGACAGATAAATTGGCCGGCGGTCTACGACCTACGCAAACTGGCAAGAGTGGGTCATGGCGTTAAACCTCCATGTTAGTCCTGCCGGAGAAAGGTCCGCGATTCTTTCTCAGGTTAAAAAAAGGCAAGTGAAGCCGGCGCAAAAGACTTCCAGATGATCAAAGGTAGAGATAAAAGAGCAAATGGAAAACACGTGTTGGGAGTTCATCTCTATTGAGACTGCCGGGCCCAAGGAAAACGCTCATTCTTAACCGTCTCGTTTTATGTGACCGTGGCAACAACAAAAAAAGTCTGGCTAAAATAGGGCTGGTCCAAATGCGATACAAAGCTGACCGTGATCTGGTAAAAATGATCCATACGGGAGTCAGGTAATCAACCTATGTGAAGTTGCCACCCTCCATCGGACACAAATGTATATTAAAATAATGTCAATGGTTTCTGCTGTAGTTTCCTTTGGGCTTCTATCATTTTAAGCAGTCCAGTGCCAGCCAGAGGCAGCAAAGCAACCTCAGGGAACCTCCGCCATGTTTGACTGTGGGGACCATGTTCTTTTCTTTGAAGGCCTGTTTTTTTTTTTTCCAGTAAACTCTATGGTGATGCCTTTTCCCAAAAAGCTCTACTTTTATCTCATCTAACCAGAGAACATTCTTCCAAAAGGTTTTTGGCTTTCTCGGGTACATTTTGCCAAGCTCCAGCCTGGATTTTTTATCTCTGGGTCAAAAGTGTGGTCTTCCTGGGTAGAGTACCTTTTCATTCAGACACCGACGGATAGGACGGGTTGACACTGTCGTACCCTCGGACCGCGGGACAGCTTGAACTTGTTTGGATGTTTGTCGGGGTTCTTTATCCACCACCTGTACTATATTTCGTTGAAGTATCTCCTCAATTTTTTTCTTTCCATATCTAGGGAGGTTAGCCACAGTGCCGTGGGCTTTACACTTATTGATGACATTGCGCACCTAGACAGGTCTTTGGAGATGGACTTGTAGCCTTGAGATTGCCCACGCCTTCTCACAATTGTGCTTCTCAAGTCCTCAGACAGTTCTATGGTTTTCTTTCTTTTCTCCATGTCCAATGTGGTACACACGAGGACACAAGACAGAGGTTGAGTCCCTTGAATCCATTTTAACTGGCTGCAAGTGTGATTTAGTGATTGCCACCACCTGTTATGTGCCACAGGTAAATAACAGATGCTGTTTACTGACACAAATTAGAGGAGCATCACATGATTTTTTTTAAAGGGTACCAATACTTTTGTCTGGCCCATTTTTGGAGTTTTGTGTAAAATGATTGTGATTTCATTTTTTTTTTCCCCATTCTCTTTTGTGTTTTTAATTGCAAGGAAAATCAATGAAGATTTTACGACCAAAGCATTTGTAATTGCAATCATTCTCTTAATTGAGCATGATCTGACAGAATTGCAGGGGCGCCAATACTTTTGGCCAGCAGTGTTGAGACCAGTGTTGTTAATAACGGCGTTACAATATAACGGCGTTACTAACGGCGTTATTTTTTTTCAGTAGTGGGTAATCTAATTAATTACTTTTCTCATCTTGGCAACGCCGTTACCGTTACTGAGGACGGAAA